>CAUYUJ010003337.1:45404-92796 GCA_963575745.1 Prorocentrum cordatum
AGGAGGAGGAGGAGGAGGAGGAGGAGAGGGGGAGGAGGAGGAGGAGGAGGCGGAGGAGGAGGACGAGGAGGAGGAGGACCAGTGTAAACACAAGACTCGCCAAGGATAATGCAATCCACTTACCCCCAAGTTTCTTCTTCATAGGCCCCTACACGGATTCACGTTCACTGAGGGAAGTTTCCCGTTGTAAGGCAACCAATTGAAAGTTTGGAGATATGCCAGAACATTATTCCTGGAACATCAACGTCGCGAACCACCGTTATTGTTGCGTCTTGACGATCGAGAGTCGTGCCATAACCTCAACGCCCTGGATCAAAGTGATTGCTGCGCCCCGATATTCCAACATCGTGCCAAAACAGCGTGCCTGGGACGTTAGACATGAGAATCCGTGAGACTCTTGCAAACTCTGAAGACGAATGTGCGCGGCGCCAGGGCGAAAGCTACATTTTGAGAAGGCGCCGCCCTCCATCTGTGAAGCTCCTGCGGACCTTTGCGACGAATGTGCGCGGGGCCAAAGCGAGAGCAATTTTTTTGAAAATGGACCGCCATCCATCCGTGAAGCTCTGGCAAATGTTCAAGACGAGTGTGCGCAGTGCCCAGACGAGAGCCACCTTTTGAAGACGGGCCGCCCTCCATCCGTGACACTTTCCCAACGTTTAAGACGACTGTGCGCGGCGCTTATGCGATAACCGCATTTTGAAAGCGGGCCGCTCTCCATCCATAAGCTTTTGCGAACTTTTGAAACGAACGTGCACAGTGTTGGACGATAGCCACATTTTGAAAACGAGCCGCCCTCCATCCGTGAAGCTCTTGCAAATTCACAGCCTCAGGACCATGAGTGGGCAGGAATTCTCCGGCGAAACGCCCGGCCCGCCCTTTCGATCGGTCTCGGGGTGCGACAGGGAGGAGTTAGGCAGCAAGAAAAGGAATGGAGGGGGAGGAGGAGGAGGAAGAGGAGGAGGAGGCGGAGAAGGAGGAGGAGGACAAATAGCAAAGACATTCAGAGCGGGAGGAGGAGGAGGAGGAGGAGGAGGAGGAGGAGGAGCAGGAGGAGGAGGAGGAGGAGGAGGAGGAGGAGGAGGAGGAGGAGGAGGAGGAGTGCTCTGGCATTCGCGCCGCGCCCACTCTTTCTAAACGTGTGCAAGCGTTTCACAGGTGGAGGGCGGCCCGTCTTCAAAAGGTGGCTCTCGTCTTGGCACAGCGCACGCTTGCTCTAAACATGTGCAAGAGCTTCACGGATTCAGGGCGGCTCCTTTTCAAAATGCGGCTTTCGGTGCAGCGTCGCGCAGATGCATTTTCAACCTGTGCGAGAGTTTCATTGGTTCCCCTGGTCAATGTACCCGAAGTGATGTTTTGGAATGAGCCAGATTTGTCCGTGCGCAGCGGTTACGTTGATTGGCTGTGTTGAAGTCCAGGAGTTGTGTTTTGCCACGATTCAGGATCGTCAAGGCGACACGGTCATGCTGATTCGTGGCGTTGGGGGCCCAAGATAAGTGCTGTGGCACGCTTGAGGATTTTCCAATAGTTGTCTCGCAATGGGGCACTTTCCTCGGTGGAAATGAATCCTTGTATGGGCCTACGAAGAGGGAGCCTGGAGGGAGGGTGTATTCCAACATCGTTGATGAGTCTTGGGTTTACACTGGTCCTCCTCCTCCTCCTCCTCTTTCTCCTCCCCCTCCCCCTCCCCCTCCTCCTCCTCCTCCTCCTCCTATCTCATTCTCCTCTCTCCTCCTCTCTCTCCTCCTCCCTCTCCTCTCTCTCCTCTCTCTCTGCCTCCTCGTCTCCATCTTTCTCCTTCTCCCGCATCATCGTCGTCGTGTCTTTCTTTTTCTCCTCTCCTTCTCTTCTCCTCCCCCTCCTCCTCCTCCTCCTCCTCCTCCTCCTCCTCCTCCTCCTCCTCCTCCTCTTCATTATCATTCCAACGTAGTGGACGGCTGTCGAGCGGTTCGGGAAGGGCCCACCACGGGCGCCGTCTGGCGCTCGGCAGGGGGCGGCGGCCAGCTGTACGGCCGTCGGCGGCAGCGGCAAGCAGCAGCCGCCTCTAGGCGTTCGCTCGGCACACGGTCGGACGAGATAGGAAACGTGGAAACGTCAATCGGTCGATCGGGGAAGTGAGGAGGAGGAGGAGGCGGAGGAGGGGGACACCCGAGTCAAGGGGTGCGCCACTGGCGCTCGGAGTCGGTCGTCGCCGATCCGCCTCGCACAGCTCTCACACTGTGGAATGCTGCGCCTTCCGACTGGCACAAACCAAAGCTCTGCGCTCTGGGGGGTATGGGTCCAAGGGCCGAAAGGCTGACCAGGCATTCCCTGGGAGAAGTTTGCCGACGGGTTCCGCGGACCATGCGAATTCCGCGGACCATGCGAATTCCCCCCCCCCCCCAGAGCCTTACTAAACATCTTGCTATCTCTACTTCGGGCTCGAACTGACAGCTGTCGCCTACCCCTGGCAGCCTCCTCCTCGTCGTCGTCGTCCTCCTCCTCCTCCTCCTCCTCCTCCTCTCCCCTGCATCTGCTCCTGATCTTCCTCCTCCTCGTCCTCCTCCTCCTCCTCCTCCTCCTCTTCTTCGTCCTTGTCGATCATCCATCCCCGATCCTCCCCTGGATCAAATCCCGATAGTAGTCTCTTGCACCCCTTTCTGTGGTCCATCCTGACCGCCGAGCTTCTCCCGATTCGATGTCTGACGGTCCACGAGGCCTGAAACGAGCTCCCAGAGGCCAGGGGGTCACCCTGGAAATCGAGCATCTAGGATGAGGAGGGAGGATCGAGGATCGGCGAGGCTTCTGGACCTTCTGTACTTCGGGAGTCCTGGATGGCTCTCGGGGGGGCTAGGGGGTTCCGTTTCCAGGAGGAGGTGGCGACCCCATCAGTGGTAACCCCCTTGGCATTGCCTGGGATCTGGAGGAGCAAACTCTGGTGTGACCTTTTTGATCCTCGAGCCCAGGAGCGGGGGCTGGAATGGGAACTTCAGATTTTCAGCAGTTTCGAAGTCGTCGATATGGCGCTGGTGGCGGGTATCGTGTGTGTGTGTGTGTGTGTGTGGGTCTCGCAGTCGCACGTAGCCAAGACAAGGAAAGAGCCCAGGAGTGGGCGGCGGGCGGCGAGCTGACTGGCACCTCCAATCCGGCGAAGGTCGGCACGGAAACCCTCGGCGCCGCCGCGCGCAGCCGTGGCCACGAGAAGATCCAGAACCGCCCCCGATCAGGGGACGGGACCCGCCCGATCGGGTCCCCCTGCCGGACCCGCCCGTTGGGGCCCGCCCGCCCGCCCCGCCCAGCACTGTTCAGGAGGGAAGAAAACACGCAGACACAATCAATCGTCGATTCCCAAGAAAACATGGGAAAATGTGGGAAGTGGGGGGGAAGACAAAACCCCAGAAAATATGGGAAAATACGGGGAATCCTTTTAGTTGTGTGTATTTATTTGTATGTCTCAGGGCCCCTTCAAGACTGTCCACCCGCCCAGCCCGCCCGTTGCCGGCGCCCGCTTCGGCCGCCCCCGGCCCGCCCGGCCCGCCCGCAAGAGGCCGCCCGCGCGACCCGTCCGCTCCCAGAGGTCTGACGCTTCAAAGAGAGAAGGAGCAGCGGATTTTGGGGCGGCTTTCGGCCTCGAGGCTCCTCCTCCTCCTCCTCCTCCTCCTCCTCCTCTCCTCTCCTCCTCCTCCCTCTCCCCTGCCCTATCCCTCCTCCTCCTTCTCTTCTCCTCCTCCTCCTCTCCCCTCCTCCTCCTCCCTCCTCCTCCGCCTCCTCCTCCTCCTCCTCCTCCTCCTCCTCCTCCCTCCTCGCCCTCACCGGGCCTCGGGGCCGTCAGAAAAGGAGTCGGGATGCAAAGCCGGCCCCTGGGAAGTGGTCCTCCAGACCTCCGGGGCCCACGCCTCCGAGAAAGTTGGAGCGGCCGGATGTCTCGGTTGGGGTCCGCCTGCCATAGCCGCCACGACCCGCCCGTTGGTGTCCGCCGCCCGATCCGCCTGCTGGGATCCGCGGGGTCGATCGTTTGGGAGGCGCGCGCCGCCTGGTTGACTCTCCTGCCCGCCCAGCCCGGCCCGTGGAGGCCCGCCCGCCAGACCCGATGGTCTTACACAGCCAGGGTTTGCCCAGGAGCTGGCATGGAGAAAAAGCGTCTCCCGAGGGGGCACGGTCAGAATCGAAGAGGCCAGGAGTCGGAGGTTTGGGGTGTACAGGCAGAACGACACGCGGGCAATGAAGAGCGAACTGTCGTCGTCGTCGTCGTCGTCGTCGTGGTCGTCGTCGTCGTCGGTGTCGTCGTCGTCGTCGTCGTCGTCTTTTCCAAAATGTTCCAAGACGACGACGGGCCAGGCCCAGGAGCAGGCGGCGGGCGACGAGCTGACGGACTCCCGCGTCCGCGTCCGAGGCGCCCTCGAAGAGGCGCTGGGCGACGGGTCGCTGGAGCAGCTGCTGCGAAGCCGGCAGCGCGAGCGCGACGATGCCGAGGCCGCCGCGAAGGCCGTCACCGCCGTCGTCGTTTGTCGACCGCACCGTCGTCGCCGCTGCCGTCGCCGCCGCCGTGGTCGCCGTCGTCGTAGCCGTCGCCGCCGCCGAGGCCGCCGTCGCCATCGCCATCGCCATCGCCGTCGCCCTCGCCGTCGTGGTGGTGGTGGTGGTCGTCGTCGCCGCCGCCGCCGCCGTCGTCTTCGTCGTCGTCGTCTAATCGTCTTCTGGTCGTCGTCTGCTCGTCGTCTTGTCGTCTTGTCGTCTTGTCGTCTTGTCGTCGTCGTCGTCGTTGTCGTCGTCGTCGTTGTTGTCTGCGATGTCGCCATCGTCGTCGTCGTCTGGTCGTCGTCGCCGCCGCCGCCGCCGCCGTCGTCGTCGTCGTCGTCGTCGTCGTCGTCGTCGTCGTCGTCATCGTCGCCGTTGTCGTCGTCGTCTGGTCGTCGTCTGGTCGTCGTCTTCGTCGTCGTCGTCGTCCACGGTGTCGCCATCGTCGCTCGCGTCGTCGTCGCCCGTTGTCGTCGTCGTCGACGTCGTCTTTGCCGTCTTCGTCGCCGTCGCCCTCGACGTCGTCGTCGTTGTCGTCGTCGTCGTCGTCGTCGTCGTCGTCGTCGTCGTCCACAAATACTGGTCACATCCTAGACCCCGCCTGGCGTCCATCGTGGCTGGGTTTCGTCAAACAACGGATGCCTTAAGCAGTGTCAAATCGTGTAAGGACATGCGTTTTTGGCTTTCAGATTGCGACGTTGGTGACGGCCGCAAGCTCCCCCGCGTGCCGCGCCGTGCCGTGCCGTGCCTTGCTGTGCTTAGGTTGGCAAGCGCAACAAAGCTTTGAGAACGCAGCACGTGTTCGACAAAGTTGCCCTGCCGTGCCGTGCCCCCGTGCAGCGCCATGCTGTGCCGTGCTTGGCCTCGAGACTGCGGAAAAAGTTGCCGTGCCTTGCCGTGCGGTGCCGTGCTCGCGTGCCTTACCTTGCCGTGCCGTGCTTGGTCTCGCATGCAGCAAACATGCCGTGTTGTGGCTTTCCGTGCCTGCGTACCTGCGTGCCCGCGTGCCGTGCCGTGCCTTGCCGTGCTGGGCTCCGAGAGTGCAAACAAGTTGCCCTGCCGCACCCACCTGCCATGCCGTGCCGTGCCGTGCCTCGTTTCGAGGATGCGTCAAACTTGCCGTGCCGTGCAGTGCCCGCGTGCTGTGCCGGGCCATGCCGCGCTTGGTTGCGAGAGTGCAAAACACATCAAAGTTGCCGTGCAGTGCCGTGCCCGCGTGCCGTGCCGTGCCGTTCTGTGCCTGGTTTCGAGAGTGCGATAAAGTTGTCGTGCCTTGCCGTGCCGTGCCCGGGTGCCATGCCGTGCCGTGCGCTGGGTTTGAAACATGCGAGAAGTTACCGTGCCATGCAATGCCGTGCCTTGCCGTGCCGTGCCCGCGTGCCCGCGTTCCCGCGTGCTGTGCCGTGCTGTGCCGTGCTTGGTTTCGAGAATGCGTCAAAGTAGCCGTGCCGTGCCGTGCCCGAATGCCGCGCCGTGCCGTGCCTGGGTGCCGTGTCATACCGTCCTTGGTGTCGAGAATGCGAAAAAGTTGTCGTGCCGTGCTGTGCCTTGCCCGCGTGCCGTGCCGTGCCGTGCTTGGTTTCAAGAGTCCGAAACAAGTTGTTGTGCCGTGCAGTGCAGTGCCATGCTCGCGTGCCGTGCCGTGCCGTGCTGGATTTGGCTTCGAAGATGTGACAAGCATGCCAGGCCGTGCCGTGTCGTGCGCGCCTGCCTTGCCGTGCCCGCGTGCCGTGCCGTGTCGTGCCGTGCGTCGCGCTGTTCCGCGCTTGGTGTCGAGAATCAGTTTCTTTGCCGTGCCCGCGAGCCGTGCTGTGCGGTGCCGTGCTTGGTCTCGAGAATGCGAACAAGTTTTCTTCCCGTGCCGTGCCGTGCCGTGCCGTGCCTTGGCCCGCGTGCTGTGTCGTGTCGTGCTGTGCTGTGCCGTGTCGTGCCGTGCCTGCGTGCCGTGCCGTGATCGGTGTCGAGAATGGGACAAAGTGGCCGTGCCGTGCAGTGTTGTGCAATGTTGTGCCGTGCTCGCGTGCCGTGCCGTGCCGTGCCGTGCGTGATGCCGAGAATGCGAAACAGTTGCCGTGCCGTGCTGTTCCAACCAGGTTTCTTGTCATACAGCGTTGGTGTTTAGAGTCTCTATGCCAGCGCAGGTCAGTCTTGATGTAGATCTCTGACATCCCCGGTGCCACAGGCCGGAATCGAGGACGATCCCTAGGTATGTCAGAAGCCCAGCCGGCGCCTCAGGCGATGAGGCGACGGTGGGCGGCCACCAGGCTGAAGCCCGGAAGCGCATGCGAAGTGCGAGGTGGCGGCGAGGCGGCGACGGGAGACAGCTGGGCGGAAACCGGGAAGCGCACGCCAGCGCACGAGGCGGCGACGAGAGGCGGCGACGGTCGGCCGCCGGGTGGAAGCCCAGAGGCGTGCGTTAGCGTTCGAGGCGGCGATGAGGCTGCGACGGCCGACGATCCTGGACTCTTCCCGGGGCCCACCATGCCCGCTTCTTCAGCGCGGACCGATTCCTGATGGTCTCCGGGCCCCTCAAAGAGGGTTTCCGAAAGTGGATTCTCGCCGCCGCCGCCGCCGCCGCCATTCTCGTTGTCGTTGTCATCGTCGTCCGTCCAGAATGGGGGTCGCAGAGAGGGGTAGTCCAAGGTGGGGTTAGACAGCGAATCCTCCTTACATGTCCCTTCTCCTCCAGGAGCCGCCCAGATCGCCCCTCTCCAGGAAGCTCGCCCCTCTCCAGGACCCATTTCGACCCAGTCGATCCGATCGATCCGATTCGATATCGACTCCGGCTGGCCCGATCCGATTCGACTCCGCTATGCCGAAGATCCAGTGCGTCCCGTCGATGCCTGCATGGCGCTGGTGTGCGTCCCAGCGCTGCCGATCCGATTCGATTCCGACATCGTGCCGATGCCGCCCAGTTCGATTTCTTACCGATGTGCAGATTCGATGCTGACTGCCTCTGTCGTCCACAGACATCCGGCGTCGTGATTTCTCAAAGCGCGGATCCCCAGGTTTGGGCCCCTTCCGGGGGACTGGCTTTCCGTCCTGAGCCGTTTTTGGAGGGTCCCGCGGCCTGGCGAGGGCGCCTGGAGGCCGAAAGTGGCCAAACACCGCCCGCCGTGAATCTTCCACGACGCGGAGGTGTCAGGGTCTGGCCCCGCCGCTACCCCCTTGGTGGCCCCCCCCGACGGAGGCGGAGGAGAACATCACAGCCGAAGACCTTGCGCCCGAGGGCGGCGGCGGCGGTGGGGAGGCCGCGGAGGCGGACGACGCGGTTGAGGAGGTCCGGGGGCTGGCGCGGAGCCTGCTGCTGGGCGGCCTGTCGGAGGGCACGCTGGAGGCCACGAGGAGGAGGCGGAGGAGGAGGAGGGACGAGGAGGAGGAGGAGGAGGAGAAGAGTTATGAGGGAAGAGGAGGGACGAGGAGGGGGAGGCGGATGAGGAGGAGGAGGAGGAGGAGGAGGAGAGGACGAGAGGAGGGGAGGAGGAGAAAGTGGAGGAGGAAGACGGAGGAGGAGGAGAGGGAGAGAGGAGGAGGAGGAGGATGATGAGAGGAGGAGGAGGAGGATGATGTGGAGGAGGGGGACGCTCCTCCTCTTTCTCCTCCTCCTCCTCCGCCTCCTCCTCCTCCTCCTCTCCTCCTCCTCCTCCTCCTCCTCCTCCTAGTTTGATCACCCCCTGGGGCCGACCAGCCCTGCGGGGGGGGGGAGGCTACGTCTGAAGACCTGAAAGCCATCAGGAACCAAGAACGAGGAGGAGGAGGACAGACGAGGAGAGGGAGGAAGGGAAAGACGGAGATGGTGCTCAGGAATGGAGGGGGGATGGGCAGGGGGAGGATGACCATATAATGGTTGGATGGATGCAGGAAGGGAGGGAGGAGGAAGGAGGAACGAGAAATGTGGATGGGAGGGGTGATGCTTTTACATGGTAGGACTTGGAGTGATTTGGTTTTCAGCGATTATTTGATGGTGAATATGATGAGGAATATTTATGGTGAGGAGGACAAGGTGGGATATGGTGATGACAACGACTATTAGGATGGCACGGCTGTTGCTGCCAATACCAATCATGACATGATTCGGATCATGGTGACGAGCATACGTATGGTGAGGATGACAGTACTGCTGATGCTGATGGTGATTGTATCGATGTTGTGGGCGATGCTGATTACGCTTATGGCTAGTATAGAAGACGTCTACGGCGAATCACCGCCGCCCCCTGCCTTTTGGAATCGTCCATGTGGCCGAACGTTGTGGCCAGAGCTCTGCCAAGCTATCGGATCATGTGTTCCCCCAGCTGTTGTGGAAACCCTTCTGGGAATTCGTGGCGGAGAAAGAAGAAGCGTAGGACAGGGAGGAAACATAGAGGAGGAGGAGAAGGAGGAGGAGGCGGAGGAGGAGGAGGGAGGGAGGGAGGGAGGGACGGACGGGCAGGGGGAGGGAGGGAGGGAGGAGGAGGAGGAGGAAGAGGAGGCGGAGGAGGCTTAGGAGGCTGAGGAGGCTGAGGACGAGGAGGAGGCAGAGGACCAGTGTGAATTCAAGATTTATCAACGATGTTGGACTACGCCCTCCCCCCAAGCCCCCTTTTCATCGGCCCCATAGAAAAGTTCATGATCACTGAGGGAAGTACGCTGTTGAAGGACAACCGTGTGGAAATGTTGACGCCTGCCAGAACACCATTCTCAGGACTTCAACGCCACGAGTCAACCAGCCTGTCGCGTCTTGACGATCCCGAATCGTGCCGGAAAGCCGTTCCTGGGAGTTCGGCACAGCGAATCAACGTCACCGTTGCGCTCTGACGGTCCTGAATCGTTCCAAGAGCACCATGCCTGGAATATTAGACATGGGAATCCGTGTCACTCTTATGTTTTTGAAACGAAGGTGCGCGGCGCTAAGGCGGGAACCACGTTTTGAAACCGAACCGTCCTCAATCCGTAACGCTCCTGCACATGGTTTTAAAAAAGAATGTGCGCGGCGCTAAGGCGGGAGCCACCTTTTGAAAACGGCCTGTCCCCAATCCGTGAAATCCATGCACATGTTCAAAGCGAAGTTGTGCGCGGTGCTAAGGCGAGAGCCATCTGTTGAAATCGACCTGTCCTCAAGCCGTGCAATGCTTGCAGTGTTTCAAACGAGTGCGCGCGGCGCTGAGGCGAGTGCCGCATTCTGAAAACCACCCGCCCTCCATCTGTGAAGCCCTTGCAATTCTGGTGAAGAGCATGTGCGCGGCGCTGAGGCGAGAGCCACATGTTGAGAACGACTTGCCCTCCATCCGTGAACCTGGTGCCAGTTTTCAAGCTTCAGGCTCATAGCTGGTCAGGAAGTCGCAGGCGGAACGCCCCGTCCGCCCTTCCGACTGGCCCCGGGGTGCGACAGGGAAGAGTTTTTCATAAGGAAGAGGAATGGATGAGGAGGGAGGAGGAGAAGGAGGAGGAGGAGGACACTTGGGGCCTCCTGGGAGCTTCCTGCGTGCCTTTCGGACGCCTCTTGGAAGCCTCCTTGGGCCTCTTGGGGGCCCTTTGGAGCTTCTTGGGGTCCTCTTGGGTGGTCTTAGGGCGTTCCTGGCCCGTCTGACGCTGTCGGAAGCCGTCTTGGATGCCTCTCTGAACCGACTTGGGGCCCTCTTGGGGCGGCGCTTCAGGGCCATCTCGGAGGCTCTCTTGAGTGCCTTGGAGGCCTCCCGTCTCGAGGCCCTCTGGGGGCTGTCTTGGAGGCTTCTTGGGGCGTCACGGGGTCATCTGGGAGGCCTTTGGGGCAACCTTAAGGCGATCTTGGGGGCTTCTTGGGCCGTCATGGGCCGTCGGAAGACCGAGAAGAAGTAAAGGGCAAAATGCAAGACCTCTTGGAGGCCTCTTGAGCCGTCTTGAAGCCTCTTGGGGGGCATCTTGGGCCGTCTTGGGCCGTCTTGGAGGTTTCTTGGGCGGGCTTGGACGCATCTTGGACCCGCTTGGGCCGTCCAGGAGGCCCTTTGGGACCATTTGGGGCAGTCTTGGAGACCATCTCGGGCGTCTTGAAGGCCTCTTGAGCCGTAGGCCCTCTTGGGGCGTCACGGGGTCATCTTGGAGGCCTTTGGGGCCATCTTGGGGGCCTCCTGAGCTGCTTTGGGCCGTCGGAAGACCAGAAAGAAGTACATGCTGAAATTTAGGATGAAACATCTGAGGGACATCAATGACGTTGGCCTCTGCGGGCCCTCCTGGAGGACCTCTTGGAGGCCTCTTGGCCGTCTTGGAGGCCTCTTCGGGGCCGTCTTGGGCCGTCTTGGACGCTGATTGGGCGAACATTTAGGCATCTTGGACTCTCGTGGGCCGTCTTTGAGGCCATCTTGGACCGTCTTGGGCGAACTTCGAGGCCATCTTGGACGTCCTGGAAGCTATCGTGGGCCATCTTGGAGCCATCTGGAGCAGGAAAAGCTGTTGCAACGGGGTCTTCCCGGTGGCCAAGGTATTGGACTATGTGTTCCCCAAGCCGCTCTAAAAATATTTGGGGGAACAGATCAGGAGAGGGAGGAAGAGGCCATCACTTGGCTAATGGGGAGGCGAAGGGTTGGCCGACCCGACCCTAACCCGAAACCTCGTGGCACTGGGCCACCACTTGTTCTTCACAGCGGCCGTGGGTGCCGCTGAGACGGCAGTGCGCTGCCGACGCTGAATGAGGTGCTGGGGCCTGTTGTGGCCTTGCACACCAAGCCGCAGCAGCACCATACCTCCACCTCCCACCATCGTGGGGGGGGAGGGGTGGGGCAGAGCCACTGTCGGGGCGGACTGGCAACCCAGGTCCACCCCCGTGCTCAGAAAACCCTTGTGGGGTTTCCCCTGTGCAGCAGTCACCATGGAGGGCGCCGACAGGCGCTCCTCGGCCGTGCAGCAGGGACTCGCCAAAACAGCACGCACAGTGAAAAAAGGGAGGTTAGGCGTCGCCTGGCTGACGGAACCCCAAAGCTCGGGTTCTAGGGCCCGCTGCGCAACCAGCACCGTCAGCCAGGACGAAAATCTGACCCCATAAAGAAAGCCTGCTGCGGGCTTAGGCGGAACTGCAGCCCTGTGCCGCAGAAGAGAGTGTGCAGCGCTCCTTCCCCCTGAGGCGGGGTGCCTGACACGCGTGCAGGGCCACACACGCACGCACACACGCACAAATACTCAGTTGGGCCCTGATGTGGCGTTTGCACACCTGGCCACTTCATCCCATTCCTCCGCCGCCTGTGGCGGAGGGGTGGAAAGGTGGACCTGGGCAGCAGTCGGGGTGGTTAAGGCAGCCCGAGTCCCCCCCCGTGCCCAGAAAACCATGGGGGCCCCTTGTGCCACTGTCTCTGTGGAGGGGCAAGCAGGCTCAAAGGCCGTGCAGCGAGGTTGCGCCCAAACAGCACTCTGCAGTGAAAAGGACGGCATGCCTCGCCTGGCTGGCGGTACCCCAAAGCTCGGGTACCAGGGCTGGCTGCGAGACACCAGCACCGCCAGTCGGAACGAAAACAAAACCCCAGATCGAACCTGCATCGGGCCTAGGCGTAGCTGCGGCCAGTGCCGCAGAATATAGAAGTGAAGCGCTCCTTCCCCCTGAGTCGGGGTGCCTGACACGCGTGCGGGGAACGCGCACGCACACACGCACAAGTACACAGAGAACTTAGGCGACGCCAGGACGACGCGGCACTGCCCACCCCTGGTGTAGAGAACGCCGGGACGGTGGGCAAGCCTCATCCCTGGTGTGGGCCTGTCTGCGCCTGGGCTACCTGGGCAGCAATTTCGTCAATCGGGAGGGGAGGGAGAGGGAGGAAGAGGAGGAGGAAGAGGAGGAGTAGGAGGATGAGGCCTCCAGGGAGCCTCTTGGGCCTCTTGTGGGCCCTTTGGGGCTTCTTGGGGGGCTTCTTTGGCCGTCTTAGGGCGTGCATGGCCCGTCTGACGCCGTCGGGAGCCGTCTTGGGGGTCTTTTTGAACCGACTTGGAGCCCTCTTGGGGTGCTTCATGGCAGGCTTGGAGGCCCTCTTGGGCGCCTTGGAGGTCTCTTGGGCCGTCTTGGGGCCCTCTGGTGGCCGTCTTGGGGGCCTCTTGGGCAACCTTGGGGCCATCTCGGCGGCCTCTTGGGCGATCTTTGGGCGACCTTGGGTGCCTCTTGGGCCGTCTCGGGCCGTCGGAAAACCGAAACGTAGCCAATACTAAGATCCTTTAAACACAGATGGAACATCGATGATTTGTGCCTTTTCAGGTCTTCCTGCGTACCCTTTTGGAGGCCTCTCGGGCCGTCTTGGAGGCTTGGGCCGACTTGGGTCATCTTAAGGCCATCTTAGGCCGTCTGGGGTGCATCTTGGGCCGTCTTGGAGGCATCTTGGGGCATATTCGCCGTCTTGGAGGCCAGCTTGGCCGTCTTGGAGGCATCTTGGAGGTCATCGTGGGCCATCTTGGCAACCAAACACCTCAATACATTCAGCACGCCAGGCACCCCTGGCCCCTTCTGATAATTCAACAGGGGGCGGCGGATCGAATACGCCTGCGGCGAATCACCGCCGCCGCCTGCCTTTTTGGAAGCGCCTATGTGGCCGAACGTTGAGGCCAGACCTGCCAAGCTATCGGACCATGTGTTCCCCGAATCGGTTTGGAAAGCCAGAACACGTGGGCATCTTGAAGGTCATCTTGGCCGTCTGGAGGCCATTTTGACTCTTTCGGGTCTTCTTGGAGGACGTCTTGGAGGGCTCTTGGGCCGTCTTGGAGGCCATCTTGAGCGTCTTGGAGACCTCTTGGGCCGTCTTGGGGGCCTCTTGGGGCCGTGTCTTGGGCCTCTTGGGCGATCTTTGGGGGCACTTGGGCCGTCTCGGGCCGTCGGAAGGCAGAAACAACGCACATGCCACAATCCTTCAAAAACTCATTGAAAGTCAATGATTTTGGCTTTTTCGGGCCTTACTGGAGGCCCTCTTGGAAGCCTCTTGGGCCGTCTTGGGCCATCTTAGTGCAATGTTCGGCCGTCTTGGTGGGCCCCTGGTCCGTCTGACGCCGTCGGAAGCCGTTTGGGGGGCCTCTATGGGCCGACTTGGGGCCCTCTTGGAATGCTCCAGGGCCGTCTTGGAGGCTATCTTGGGCGTCTTAAAGGCCTCCTGTGCCGTTTTGGGGGCCTCTTGGGGCCGTCTTGAGGCCCTCTTGGGCCGTTCTGGGGCCATCTTGGAGGCCTCTTGGGCGATCTTTCGGCGATCTTTGGGGGCTCTTGGGCCGTCTCGGACCGTCGGAAGGCCGAAAAGAAGCACATGTCAAAATCCGTCAAAAACCTTGGACAATCAATGTTTTGGCCTCTCCTGGCCTTCCTGGAGGCCCTCTTGGGGGCCTGCCTCTTGGGCCGTCTTGGGCCAGCTTCGAGCCAACTTCGGTCATCTTGGTGGGTTCCTGGCACGTCTGACGCCGTCTGGAGCTGTCTTGGGGGCCTTTCTGGGCCGACTTGGGGCCCTCTTGGGGCGCTTCGGGGCCGTCTTGGAGGCCATCTTGGGCGTTTTGGAGGCCATCTTGGGCGTGTTGGAGGCCTCTTGGGCTGTTTTGGGGCCCTCTCGGGGCTGTCTTGGAGGCCACTTGGGCCGTCATGGGGCCCTCTTGGGGGCCTCTTGGGCGATCTTGGGGGCCTCTTGGGACGTCTTGAGCTGACGGAATACCGAGAAGAGGCAAATGCTCAAATCCTTTAAAAACCAAGGAAAATCAATGATTTTGGCCTCTTCGGGCCCTCCTGGAGGACCTCTTGGAGGCCTCTTGGGTCGTCTTGGGCCGTCTTGGAGGCTTCTTGGGCGACCTTGGAGGTATCTTGGACTCTCTTGGGCCGTCTTGGAGGCCGTTTTAGACCATCTTGGGCGGACTTGGAGGCCATCTTGGACCATCTTGGAGGCCATCTTGGGCCAACGTGACCAACTTGGAGGCCATCTTGAACCATCTTGGAGGATTTTTTTCCGGATTGAGCTCCTTGAGATCCTTTCAGGGTGGCCGGCGGGACGGGCCGACGCCCCAGAGGGAGTTCTTTTGAAAAAAGAACCAAAACCAAACCAAAACCGAGAGGATTCGGCACGGCAGGCACCCCTGCGATGAATCGACAGGGGGCGGCGGATCGAAGACGCCTACGGCGAATCACCGCCGCCCCCTGCCTTTTTGGAAGCGCCTATGTGGCCGAACGTTGAGGCCAGACCTGCCAAGCTATCGGACCATGTGTTCCCCGAATCGGTTTGGAAAGCCTTCGGGGAACACGTGGGCATCTTGAAGGTCATCTTGGCCGTCTTGGAGGCCTCTTGGGCGATCTTTCGGCGATCTTTGGGGGCTCTTGGGCCGTCTCGGGCCGTCGGAAGGCCGAAAGAAGGAAATGTATACGTCAAAAACCTTAGGATAATCCATGTTTTTGGCCTCTTCTGGCCTTCCTGGAGGCCTCTTGGGGGCCTCTTGGGCCGTCTTGGGCCCTTCGAGCCAACTTCGGCCATCTTGGTGTGTTCCCTGGCCCATCTGACGCGTCGGGAGCCGTCTTGGGCCTTTCTGGGCCACGGGGGGTGGGACCCTCTTAGGGGCGCTTTTCGCTTGTCGAGCCGTCTTGGAGGCCTCTTGGCGATCTTTCGGCGATCTGTGGTGGGCTCTTGGCCGTCCTCGGTCGTCGAAGGTTCGAAAAGAAGGAATGTCAACTTCTTCAAACACCTCTGGAAATTCATGTTTTTTGCCTCTTCTGGCCTTCCTGGAGGCCCTCTTGGGGGCCTCTTGGGCCCTTTTGGGCCAGCTTCGAGCCAACTTCGGCCATCTTGGTGGGTTCCTGGCACGTCTGACGCCGTCGGGAGCCGTCTTGGGGGCCTTTCTGGGCCAACGGGGGACCCTCTTGGGGCGCTTCGGGGCCGTCTTGGAGGCCATCTTGGGCGTCTTGGAGGCCATCTTGGGCGTGTTGGAGGCCTCTTGGGCCCGTCTTGGGGCCCTCTTGGGACCATCTTGGAGGCCCCTAGGGCCGTCATGGGGCCCTCTTGGGGGCCTCTTAGGCGATCTTGGGGGCCTCTTGGGACGTCTTGAGCCGTCGGAATGCCGAGAAGAAGCAAATTCGAAAATCCTTCAAAAACCAAAGGCAAATCAATGATTTTGGCCTCTTCGGGCCCTCCTGGAGGACCTCTTGGAGGCCTCTTGGGCCGTCTTGGGCCGTCTTGGGCCGTCTTGGAGGCTTCTTGGGCGAACTTGGAGGTATCTTGGACCCTCTTGGGCCGTCTTGGAGGCCGTCTTGGACCATCTTGGGTGGACTTGGAGGCCATCTTGGACCATCTTGGAGGCCATCTTGGGCCAACGTGACCATCTTGGAGGCCATGTTGGGCCGTCTTGGAGGAAGACTTGGGATTGGGCGATGGCGTGTGCGTCTTGCGGGTCTTGGGGGGCGGCCGGTGGGACGGGCCGAAGCGCCAGGGGGAGTTCTCTTGGAAAAAGAACCAAAACCAAAACCGAAATCGTCTAGCACGCCAGGTACCCCTGCGATGAATCGACAGGGGGCGGCGGATCGAAGACGCCTACGGCGAATCACCGCTGCCCCCTGCCTTTTTGGAAACGCCGATGTGGCCGAAAGTTGGACTAGAGCTTGGCCAAGCTATCGGACCATGAGTTCCCCGAGTCGGTTTGGAAAGCTTTCGGGGAACACATGGGAGAGAATGATTATGAACAGGAAGAGGAAGAGGAAGAAATAGAGTAGGAGGATGAGGGTTGTTAGGAGTCTCTTGGGGCACCCTTGGGGTCTGTTGGGGGCTTCTTGGGGGCCTCTTCGAGGCCTCTTGGAGGCATCTTGGGGGCCTCCTTGGGCCTCTTGGGGGCCTTTGGGGGCTTCCTGGGGGTCTCTTTGGCCGTCTTAGGGCGTTCCTGGTCCGTCTGACGCCGTCTGGAGCCGTCTTGGGGGCCTCTCTGGGCCGTCTTGGGGCCCTCTTGGGGCGCTTCAGGGCCGTCTTGGAGGCCATGTTGGGCGTCTTGGAGGCCTCTTGGGCCGTCTTGGGGCGCTCTTGGGGCCGTCTTGGGGGGCCCTTGGGCCGTCATAGGGCCTTCTTGGAGGCCTCTTGGGCGATCTTGGGGGCCTCTTGGGCCGTCGGAAGGCCGAAAAGAAGAAAACGCAAAAAACCTTCAAAAACCTAAGGAAAACCAATGATTTTGGCCTCTTCGGGCTCTCCTGGAGAACGTCTTGGAGGCCTCTTGGGCCATCTTGGAGGCATCTTGGGGCCATCTTGGCCGTCTTGGAGGGCATCTTGGGCCGTCTTGGAGGCATCTTGGAGCCATCTTACCCGTCTTGGAGGCCATCTTGGCCGTCTGGGAGGCATCTTGGAGGCCATCTTGGGCCATCTTGGCCGTCTTGGAGGCCATCTTGGGCCAAGTTGGGGCAACAAAGGCATTGACAGACGGATTTTGGGAAAATTACGGGTGGCCGGCGGGACGGGCCGAAGCCCACTGGGGAGTTCTTTTAGAAAAAGAACCAAAACCAAAACCTGAAACATCCAGCACGCCGTGCACCCCTGTGGCAAGACCACAGGGGGCGGCGGATCGAAGACGCCTAAGGCGAATCACCGCCGCCCCCTGCCTTTTTGGAAGCGCCTATGTGGCCGAACGTTGAGGCCAGACCTGCCAAGCTATCGGACCACGTGTTCCCCGAATCGGTTTGGAAAGCCTTCGGGGAACACGTGGGCATCTTGAAGGTCATCTTGGCCGTCTTGGAGGCCTCTTGGGCAAGCTTTGGGCGATCTTTGGGGCTTTTTGGGCCGTCTCGGGCCAGCTTCGAGCCAACTTCGGCCATCTTGGTGGGTTCCTGGCACGTCTGAAGCCGTCGGAAGCCGTTTGGGGGGCCTCTATGGGCCGACTTGGGGCCCGCTTGGAATGCTCCAGGGCCGTCTTGGAGGCCATCTTGGGCGTCTGGGAGGCCATCTTGGGCGTGTTGGAGGCCTCTTGGGCCCTCTTGGGGCCCTCGAGGGGCCATCTTGGAGGCCACTTGGGCCATCATGGGGCTCTCTTGGGGGCCTCTTGGGCGATCTTGGGGGCTTCTTGGGCCGTCTTGAGCCGTCGGAGAGCCGAAAAGGCGCAAATGCCAAAATCCTTCAAAAACCAATGGAAAATCAATGATTTTGGCCTCTTCGGACTCTCCTGGAGGACCTCTTGGAGGCCTCTTGGGCCGTCTGGGAGGCCTCTGGGGGGCCTCTTGGGCCGTCTTGGGCCGTCTTGGACTCTCTTGGGCCGTTTTGGAGGCCGTCTTGGACCATCTCGGGCGGACTTGGAGGCCATCTTGGGCCATCTTCGCGATTTTTTGAGGATGTCCCGAGCGAAACGGCCGTTTTTGGGCATTGACAGACGGATTTTCGGAAATTTGCGGGTGGCCGGCGGGACGGGCCGAAGCCCACTGGGGAGTTCTTTTAGAAAAAGAACCAAAACCAAAACCTGCTCGTCCAGCACGCCGTGCACCCCTGCAAGCAGGGGGCGGCGGATCGAAGACGCCTACGGCGAATCACCGCCGCCCCCTGCCTTTTTGGAAGCGCCTATGTGGCCGAACGTTGAGGCCAGACCTGCCAAGCTATCGGACCACGTGTTCCCCGAATCGGTTTGGAAAGCCTTCGGGGAACACGTGGGCATCTTGAAGGTCATCTTGGCCGTCTTGGAGGCCTCTTGGGCAAGCTTTGGGCGATCTTTGGGGCTTTTTGGGCCGTCTCGGGCCAGCTTCGAGCCAACTTCGGCCATCTTGGTGGGTTCCTGGCACGTCTGAAGCCGTCGGAAGCCGTTTGGGGGGCCTCTATGGGCCGACTTGGGGCCCGCTTGGAATGCTCCAGGGCCGTCTTGGAGGCCATCTTGGGCGTCTGGGAGGCCATCTTGGGCGTGTTGGAGGCCTCTTGGGCCCTCTTGGGGCCCTCTAGGGGCCATCTTGGAGGCCACTTGGGCCATCATGGGGCTCTCTTGGGGGCCTCTTGGGCGATCTTGGGGGCTTCTTGGGCCGTCTTGAGCCGTCGGAGAGCCGAAAAGGCGCAAATGCCAAAATCCTTCAAAAACCAATGGAAAATCAATGATTTTGGCCTCTTCGGACTCTCCTGGAGGACCTCTTGGAGGCCTCTTGGGCCGTCTGGGAGGCCTCTGGGGGGCCTCTTGGGCCGTCTTGGGCCGTCTTGGACTCTCTTGGGCCGTTTTGGAGGCCGTCTTGGACCGTCTTGGAGGCATCATAAGGCCATCTTAGCCGTCTTAGAGACCATCCTGGCCGTCTTAGAGGCATCTTGGAGGCCATCTTGGAACCGTCTGGGGCAGGAAATTGGGGAATTGAGCTCCTGGGCATCCTTTCTGGGTGGCCGGCGGGACGGGCCGAAGCCCACTGGGGAGTTCTTTTAGAAAAAGAACCAAAACCAAAACCTGAAACGTCCAGCACGCCGTGCACCCCTGCAAGCAGGGGGCGGCGGATCTAGTGGCCTTCGGCCCATCCCGCCACCGTGTGGGGGTTGTGGGTCAGTGGCCTCTTGGATGCTTGTTGGGGTCTCTCTAGAAGGCTCTGGGGAGTCCCTTGAGGCAGTTTTGAAGCCTCCTCTCATGGGGACCGCTTAAGGGGGCCTTTTGGGGCTTCTTCTGGGCCTCTTGGGGGCCCCTCGGGGCCTCTTGAGGACTTCTTGGGGGCTTGCTGGCGATCTCGGGGGGCCCCTTGGGGCGGAGTGCTCGAAATCTCAGCTCGAGTTCCCCATATTGTGCCCAGCTCTGGGCCTCCTTGGGGCCCTCTGGGGCCGTCTTGGGGCCCTCTTGAGCCGTCTTGGTGCCCTCTTGGGGGCCTCTTGGGCCGTTTTGCGGCGATCTTGGGGGCTTCCTGGGTCGTCTTGGACGCTGTGAAAGCCCAAGAGGGGCAGGCGAACGTGTTGAACATATGCGTGTTCTCCTTTGGGAACGGAGCGATTTTTGATTGTTCGGGCGCTCTCGGTGGGGTGCTCTCGGGGTCCTCTTGAGGCGTCTTGTGCGCCGCTTGGGCCGTCTTGGAGCCACAGTGGGCAGTCTTGAAGCTGTCTTGCACCGCTCGCGACGCTCTCGAAGGTTCGGGAGGTCGTCTTAGGCCGGCTGGGGAGCTCCCGTTGGCCCCCAGGAGCCCCCAGGAGCTCTCAAGAGCTCCGTGGAAATCCGGGGGGGCGGCTGGGAAATTTGCCCTCTCATGGCTGCAGGGCTGCATGACCCTTCGGGTACTCCACTACGTGCTGAAAGCACGATGGCGAATTACGATCATCGCACTGAATGTGCTACTGTTGATGATGATGGTGTCGATGGCGATCATGATGGTGATGCTGCTGCTGATGATGATGAGGAGGAGGAGGACGGTGGTGATGATGACAGTGATGCTGATGCTGATACTGATGCTGATGCTGATGATGATGATGATGATGATGATGATGCAGATGGTGACGACGATGATGATGCTGATGCCTTCGATGATGATGATGATGATGATGTTGATGATGGTGACGACGATGCTGATGCTGCTGGTGCTGCTGCTGCTGGTGATGATGGTAATGCTGATGCTGCTACGGATGCTGCCTCTGCTGCTGCTGGTGATGGTGATGAGGATGATGATGTTGATGATGGTTCTGATGATGCTGCTGCTGCTGATGATGCTGATTATGCTGATGCTGGTGATGAAGATGACGATGACGCTGATAATGATGACGATGCTCATGCTGATGAATCTGATGATGATATTGATGACGATGACGATGACGATGCTGCCATTACTGATGATAATGACGACGATGATGATAATGATGCTGCTGATGATGATGGCGACGGTAATGATGACAATGATGATGATGATGATGGTGATGATGATGATGATGATGCTGCTGCTGATGACGACGTTAATGATGATGACTCTGATGCTGATGATGACACTGATGATGATGCTGATGTTGATGATGGTGATTGTGATGGTGCTGTTGATAGTAATGATGATGATGCTGATGCTTGTGATGATGATGGTGATGATGGTGATGACGGCCATGCTGTGGATGGCTGCTTGAGTGTGATGATGATGGTAAATATGATGCTGACGTCGACGACGATGGTGATCACGACGATGATGATGCTGCTGATGCTGATGCTGATGACACTGATGGTGCTGATGATGCTGATACTGATGATGATGCTGGTGATGATGATGATGATGATGCTGATGATGATGATGATGCTGATGATGATGATGATGCTGCTGTTGATGCTATTGATGATGCTGAGCATGACGTGATGTGATGCTGCTGCTGATGATGCTGATGATGCTACGCTTTGCTGCAGTGGAGGACGACGGGTAGCATGATTATGCCACTGCTGATGTTAGTGATAACGGTGGGTGTATGATAGTGAGCATGATGCTGGTGATGATGGTGATGAGGATGCTGTTGATGATGTTGGTGATGATGACGACGATGATGATGTGGATGGTGATGGTGATGACGATGACGATAACGATGACGATGAAAACGATGACGATGACGATGATGATGATGATGATGATGAGCATGCTGATGATGATGGTTATGATGATGATGATGACGATGACGATGATGATGATGATGATGATGATGATGATGATGATGATGATGATGCTGATGCTGCTGATGATGATGATGAGGATGATGATGATGATGATGATGATGATGATGATGATGATGATGCTGCTGATGCTGATGCTGCTGCTGATGATGATGAGGATGATGATGATGCTGATGATGATGATGATGATGATGGTGCTGCTGATGATGATGCCGACGACGATGATGATGTTGATGATGGTGATACTGATGATTATGATGGTGATGGTGATGGTGATGGTGATGGTGATGATGATGATGATGATGATGATGATGATGATGATGATGATGATGATGATGATGATGATGATGATGATGCTGCTGCTGCTGCTGCTGCTTCTGCTGATGATGATTGTGATGGGAATGAGAGGAGGATGAGGAGGAGGATGGGGAGGATAATGAGGAGGAGGATGAGGAGGATGCGGAGGGGCATCAGGAGGATGGGGGTGAGGATGCGGACGAGGAGGAGGAGGAGGAGGAGGAGGAGGAGGAGGAGGATGAGGAGGATGCGGAGGGGCATCAGGTGGATGGGGGTGAGGATGCGGACGGAGGAGGAGAGGAGGAGGAGGAGAGGAGGAGGAGGAGGAGGAGGAGGAGGAGGAGGAGGAGGAGGAGGAGGAGGAGGGAGGAGGAGGAGGAGGAGGAGGGAGGAGAGGAGGAGGAGGAGGAGGAGGAGGATGGATGATGACGTTGGTGGTGTTGGCAAGGCTGAAGAAGAGAGGGAGCAGGAGAAGGGAGGATGCAGAGAGGGAGGCGGTAATCTAGGTGCGCTCGCGGCACAAATTGTATCCCACGCGTTCCACCCATCCTTTACCATTGCGTTGAATCCGTTCCGTCTTATCCGCCGACAGGTGTCCGAGAGGACTTTGATCCTCAAGCAACAGCTGGAGGATTTGACCCATCGTTTGCTGCGCAGTCGGAATTTGAGGCTTTTGTGCGTTGGAGGGTCGGGCGGATGAGCAGGAGGAGGACGAAGAGGAGGAGGTGGCGGAGGATGAGGAGAAAGAGGAGGAGGAGCAGGAGGAGGAGGAGGAGGAGGAGGAGGAGGAGGAGGAGGAGGAGAAGGAGGACGAGAAGTAGGAAACGGCAGCACGTGCAGGGGCAAGAGCACGAGCAGGCGGGGCAGGATGATCAGGGGAAGGCGGATGAGGGGAACGGAGGGGGAGAGTGCTGATTCGAGGCTGCACTGCGCGATGTGGCGGGCGAGGCGCAGCAGCCGGCGAGTTCAGAGGCTCCGCTGCAGGAGCCCGGAGGGTGAGCAGAAACCTCCTCGTCCTCGTCCTCCTCCTCCTCCTCCTCTTCGTCCGCCTCAGCCGTCCTGTCCGCTGCCTTGCGCGGCAACGTCTTTGTGGCGACCGTCGCCGCTCCCGCCTTCCCGCCTTGGCGTGCCAAGGCGCCGTCCCGCGGCCCCTGAGGATGGAGGACGCCCCTCTCTGCGGTCGTCCCCTCCTTTCTGCAAGGCGTGGGGTGGCGCACTGACAGCTTATAAGCACCCCCTCCCTCAGTCGGGTGGCCTTCGACCATGGTTTGTGCTCGCCCCCCCGCCATGCCTGACAAACAGCAATACGAAGAGCATGGTGGCGCACGCTGTGGGCACCATGCTAACATTCCACGATTATTTCGCGTGGATTTGAGCAATGCAGGGGTGGTTGTGTAGATGGGGGTGGTATCTTTTGTGTGCCGCCGCATGAAATGGCGCACCTTGTTTAATTGGCGCCAGTGGCACACCTGACTCACCTGGCGCACCTGGCTTGCCTGGCGCACCTGGCGCGCCTGGCGTTCCTGGCGCACCCAGCGCGCCTGGCGCGCTTGGTGCCCATGTTGTCCATACGGGACGCCGATCGCTACCCATTATGAGCCTTCAGTGCTATCTGCGCGTGCGTGTGTGTGTGTGTGGCAATCTCACATTGTCCACTTCCACCTCCTCCTCTTCCTCTTCCTCTTCATCTTCTTCCTCCTCCTCCTCCTTCTCCTCCTCCTCCTCCTCCTCCTCCTCCTCCTCCTCCTCCTCCAAGCTTCCACTTCCACGTTCCCTTTCCTCTGGCTACCCTCTCCTCCGCCGTTCCATTCTTCCATGACGTGTGCGTGGGGGTCTTGTCTCCCTCCTTGGGGCCAGTTTTTCACCCAGGGAATCGTTGTTGAACGGCTGTGGGACCGGGAGACGGTCTCCAAAGGCCGCCCTGGCCGCCGCCACCTATTTTTTGCGACGCGCGGACCTGAGGGTACCTTCCCCCGTGCCAGCTGTGCCCCGTCGGCAACCAATTTTTCGGCGACGAATCACCAAAAAGGTTTTGCAAACTCTCTACTGGTGGCCCCACAGTGGGCCTCGCCTCTCTCGCTGGCGAGCAGGCTTTCTTTCTTGTTTGCAACCGGCCCCTGGTCATCCGAGCATTCATCCTTCCCTCCTGCTGGCCTTTTCCCTGAGGGTATTCAGGCCTCCCGAATGGGCCCAGAGCAGGGCAGGGCTGGAGGACCGCGACGCATCACCGATGCATCGGCCATGCGGGGCGCGATCCGGTGCCTGCTCTGTCGCGGCGTCGCGATGCATCGGCTGTGCGGTGCGGTCCTCGCGCTGCGTCTGCTCCAGCACCCTTTAGGATGCTTCGCCCTTCTCCTTCGTTCCTCCTCCCTCCCTCCCTCCTTCTCCTCTGTCCCTCCCTCGTCCCTTCTCCTTCGTCCTCTCCAGTGTGTGGGTGGTGGTCACTGCGGGAGGGAAACAAATCCCGAGTACAGTAACACATATTATGACCACGACGACGCTGAAAACGACGACTGAGACGAAGCGCGCAGACGATCCGCACCGAAACACGGATCAGGGAGAGGGCCCACCTTGCAGCCATCGTTGAGCGGTGTTGCAGCCTCCCCTGAGCACAGGCCCCCCCAGAGCATCAACCAGACAAGTCGGGCTTGCACCCTCATGCCTCGCTGGACTCTGGGCGAGTTTCGGCCCTGCCACTGCCGTCGCCAACCCCCTCGTTAGGGCCACCGACTCGGGTGACGGCGACGGAGAGAGGAGGAGGGATGACGAGGAGGGAGCAGGAATGGGCATGGTGGGGGCTGCTGGGATGGGGAGGAAAGAAGGATGGCTGAGAAAAAGGAATGAAGAGGACGAGGGTGAGGGGTCGGAATCCTGGGATCCGTTTTCGCGAAAAAAGTTGCTCCGTCGCGAAACATCACGATCGGAGCCCTAGACCACATCTTTTTGCGGTAATGCCTGGGTGGGATTGACCTGTGAAGGTCCTGGGGCCCGAGACTAGGTGAAAACGCACAGTGTGAGAAGCTGCATCGCCCAGATCTAAGAAGAGAAGGGAGACGGAGGAGGACCTCCATCCCAGTCTCTCTGGATCCCCCGAGTTCTTGACATTTTCCCCAGACCAGCTGTCCATCCTGAGCCGTTGTTGACAGTCCCGACGCTCGCGGAAAGGGGCTTCAGAGGCCGAGAACGGCCAAGCATTGTCCGCCGTGAAATTCTCACTGCGCGAGGAGATGGGGGACGGAAACGGGCCTCCGTCCCGATCTCCCTCGCCCCGAGGAGCGGGAGGCGGCGGGGGCCACCACCCCGACGGCGGCGCTGGCGGCCCTGTCGCTGCCGGGCCCGGTGGCCGCCCTGCTGGGGTCCGTGGCCGCGTCCGACCGCAAGATCGGGGCCCTCGAGGCCACCATCCGCGAGGCCCCGGGGGGAGACAGTCGCCGGGTCCTCCGACGACAGGGGGAGGAGAGACAGGAGCGATGAGCGGGGAGGAGGAGGAGGAGGAGGAGGAGGAGGAGGAGGAGGAGGAGGAGGAGGAAGAGGAGGAGGAGGAGGAGGAGGAGGAGGAGTGCGGGGAAGGGGAAGGAGGAGGAGGAGGAGGAGGAGGAGGAGGAGGAGGAGGAGGAGGAGGAGGAGGAGGAGGAGGAGGAGGCGCGTGCGCCCCTCTCACGCCGCGTAGGGTGAAGGGGCGGCGCCCAGACGCGGCATCGGGCCATGGAGGATTCGGGCCCCGCGGACAAGCTCGCCGCTCGAGACGCATCGGGGCCTCTAGGGCCCGGGCCGCCCAACCCGGTTGCGACTTTTCGGGCCTCGGGCGGAATCTTAACAAAAACCTTTGCCCAGATTGGCTATGCAGCCAGGCGAGGCCGGCCGAGCACCGTTCGGGATTTGGCCAAAGCCGTCACAGCCAGCCAGGAGACCAGCATCAGCACGACGGCCACTGCCACCTCAGGGAACGCTCGCGCGCAGCATGTCGCCATCGCGGTGCCGCCAGCTGTCTTGTTCCCATCCTTCGGAGAGATTCGCCACCCTTCATGCCAGGCCCCGACCCGCTGATCCTGGCGCCCTTCATCCCAGCAGCCGGCACAGACATTGCACATTGAGTTGTTTAGCATCTTCCCCTGCCGTCTATGTGCCGCCGCCGCCGCCTTTCGCTGCCGTGCGATATTGTACCGCATTTGTGTTTGGTTTCGAGTTACTTGGTCGGCACCGCGGGCCAGCTTGGTGTCAGTGAAAAGGGAGTGCTTTGTGTCGTGGCAGTGTCGTCGTCTCTCCTCCCGCGCTCACACATGCTATACACATCAGCTTGCCCGATTTTGCAGCCATGTCGAAAACGACCCGTCCAGAACAGGGATGGACCCACGTAACATCATCTTCACATCCCACATTTGCCGAGGATCTTGTTCCCCTGGCAAATAACTGGTTACCCGCCGAAAGCGCGATGGTTGCATCCAGTGCGCACATGGACGTGAATGAAGATTCTGGTGCGATTATACTATCTGCAACAACCGAAGGTTTCACAAGTAATGTCCCGCCAGACTTGGTAGGCCAATTCCCCCCGAACGTCCTTGTAAGTTCGCTCGTTGGTGAGCCGTTCACGGTAGAACACGAACATGACTCGGCATTGGTTCAACCCATGGATCGAGACGAGAAGATGGAATGCGACCTTTCAGATGTTATAGACGAGGATGATACCAGCTCCGAACTTTCTTCGACCGAGTGAGGAACGCATGTCGTGGTGTCCCAAATACAACATGTAAGATACATTATTGGAGAGACCCCAGCACCGAAACGACCTAAAGTACCAGACGACGTCAGCATGGAACGATGCTCGCCGTTGGAAGTTTCCAGCTTTTCTGGAAATTTGGCAAAGGCAAATGCTTGGCCCGTGATACAGGAAACCGAGGGAACACATTATGAATCAATGCCGCCACGTTTGAATGTCAAGATCCCGTCCCTTGCCGCTCCCTTCGTGCTCCGTTCCCCCCCCGGTCGACCATTCATCGCCGATCGGGGCGTGGGTGCCCCCAGCAGCAGGAGGAAGAAAAGGAGGAGGAGGGAGCAAGGAACACGGAGCAGGGAGGAGGATGAGGACGAGAAAAAGAAGGAGTAATAGCAACCATAAAAGTAGTAAGTGTACGAATAAGAAGCATACTAATAATGCCAATGCTAACAACATGACTATTACCATTAATAGTAACAGTTGCAATAAGAAAACGACTAGTAATAACAGTTACAATAATACTTGCGGAATAAAACAATTATGTTTGCTTTTGACGATCAACCATAATACTAAAGCTGCAATACGAAACATAAGGCAATTAATAATACGAGTACTAAGAATAACACTAATCATACACCAACTCATAATCCACTAGTAATAACAATACTTATAACAAGAATACGACTTGTAAGAAGGAGAGGAGGAGGAGGAGGAGGAGGAGGAGGAGGAGGAGGAGGAGGAGGAGGAGGAGGAGGAGGAGGAGGAGGAGGAGAGGAGGGGGAGGGAGGAGAGAGGAGGAGGAGGAGGAGGAGGAGGAAGGAGGAGGAGGAGGAGGAGGAGGAGGAGGGGGAAGAGGGAGGAGGAGGAGGAGGAGGAGAGGAGGAGGAGAGGAGGAGGGGAGGAGGAGGAGGAGGAAAAGGGGAGGAGGAGGAGGAGGAGGAGGAGGAGGAGGAGGAGGAGGAGGAGGAGGAGGAGGGAGGAGGAGGATGAGGAGGAGGAGGAGGAGGAGGGGATGAGGAGGAGGAGGAGGAGGGAGGAGGAACAGGAGGAGGAGGAGGAAAAAAGGAGGAGAGGAGGAGGAACAAAAGGAGGAGGAGGAGGAGGAGGAGGAGGAGGAGGAGAGAGGAGGAGGAGAGGAGGAGGAGGAGGAGGAGGAGGAGGAGGAGGAGGAGGAGGAGGAGGAGGAGGAGGAGGAGGAGGAGGAGGAGGAGGAGGAGGAGGAGGAGGAGGAGGAGGAGGAGGAGGAGGAGGAGGAGGAGGAGGAGGAGGAGGAGGAGGAGGAGGAGGAGGAGGAGGGGAGGAGGAGGAGGAGGAGGAGGAGGAGGAGGAGGAGGAGGAGGAGCTGGCTCTCCTTCGCTGTCGCTGGCATCCGCGGGCGAGCGTGCGGGCCCATGGCCCGCTCAGTGACGCCTTGAGCGCTCGCTCCCGCGGCTTGGCCACGAAAGGTGGTGACCCCCGACCTCCGCGGTCGTGATGCTTGCACGTGGGGCCCCGGAGATTTTTGGGCCTCTTCCCCGGGGCCGGAAACCATCTCCAAAGCCGTTTTCGTTGACAGTCATGGGGCCCAGTGAACGGGCCCCCCAGAGGCCGCAGATGGACGGACGTCTTGAGCCGCGCAGTCGGACCGAGGTGTAAGACCGAGGTCGGTTCGGGGAGGGTGCCCTGGTGTTCTTGGTGCTTGTTGGATGCTCCTTGTGCACCCTGGGGAGGGTACCCTTGGATGTTCTGTGTGTTTTGGCCGGCGAGGGGTCTCGTGTTCCTGAGGGATGTTCTTCTGTCCTGGATTCGACTGTACTGGGACGGCCTTGCGGCCAGTGCCGCCGGCCGTGAAGGGGGACGACGACGACGACGATGACGACGGCGATGACGACGACGCTGGCCCTCTGGAGTCGAAAACTTCTCCCAGGGAGAGGCGCCCCCCCCTCCGCCCCTAGAAGCGCCTTCCATCTTACGCATTTGGCTGACGTTGCGACGCGAGGACGTCGGGCCCCCCGTGGTGGTGGCCGCCCTTGGCACTGCGGGGGCCGTGGCCGAGAAGTCTGGCCGCCGCCAGCTGCGTTTGTGCGCCCGTCGGATCTAGCCTGAAGTCGGGTACGTCCCTCCACAGGAGGAACATTCAAGAATAAAATACTCTGGGGACGTATTCTGGGGATTTTGTTTTTTTTTGTTTCGTTCAAAATCCGCCTTTAGGGGGACATGCCCGACCTAAATCTATCCAGAACCCCGCGTAAGGGGAGCCGGGGAGCCGGCCTGTGATTGGGCCCCGAAGTCCCAAGAATGGTCCAGGTTCGCTAAACCATCTCTGCCGTAGCTGGTAATTCTTCGCGTGGCGGCAGTTCCAGTTAGTGGAGTGGGGCGGGGGGGGGGGTACGCCCCCTTAGTTCACATCACTGAGCCAGGTCCCACGGAACCCAGCCCTGCCAACGTCCGAGCCCTGCTGCCGTGGCGGCGGCCGGCGACGGCGGCTCGAAGGCTGCCCGAGTTGGTCCTGGCTCCTGGTGCCTGGGCCCATGGTGCTCCGATCGAGCTGTGGTGGTCGGGGTCCGGGCCCGCGGCGGGTGCTCCTCTTGCCGATGGCGGCAGCCGGGGCGTTCCATGCCTCGCAGTTCTCAATCCTTTTCCTGGTTAGTGGGTCGATCATTTTTTTTAGCTCCCCCCCTGCCCCCCCCCCCATTGACGCGTCATCGCCGAGCAAAAAAAAACTCTCCTCGATGGCCAGCCTCCGTTCTCGGGTCCTGGGGCCTCCGAAGATGGACCTGGGCCCAGGCCAGGGCCCTCTTCGATCCGATCGAATCTCCTTCAGGCAGCCATGATGCCCACTTTCCCTCCTCGTCGTCGTCGTCGTCCTTCGCCCACGCGTTCGCAGCTTCACGCTGCAAGAGAGAAGCCAATGGGGTTCTGGCTTGCTTCGTCGAGTTGGGTTCCCGTAATCATCGAGCCGATCGATCTGATTCCATTGCTATCGGCTCAGACCCGTTCGATCCGAGTCGATTATCGATTCGAATACTCCGACGATCCGAGGCGGCCTGATGCTCGCACGGCTCTGGTGTGCATTCTTGCGCGGCCGATCCGATTCGATTCTGACTTCGTGCCGATGCAGCCCTATCCGACGCACATTCCGCTTCGATCTGGTAGATCGACTCGATGCTTAACACTTTGCGGTGCTCCCAGCTTTTTAGCACCACTTTTCGTCGCGAGGTATCCGGCCCCTAACCAAACTTCTGGGTCGGTGTTGGAGGTCGCCACGGCGATCGTGGCGGCCTCAAATCGGGGCAAGGTGTTTTTGTCAGCTTATGTCTGAACTGGTCAGTCGCTTTTTGTTTTGTTGTTGTTTTTTTCAGGTAGGGGTCGATTTTCACTCACCGCCCACCAGACCACCCCAACCCGATCCGAAGGACACAATTTGCCCTCCATTCCCAGGGGGTGGGGCGTCGGGAAACACTGAAACAACACATATGGGACCCGTACCCCTTCAACACGACATTCGGGTCTTCGGGTTGGGTTGGGCGGTCTGGTAGGTAGTCAGTCACGCCTCCAACTTTGTGCCCCATGGGCCTCGCCAGGGTGGCTAGGCCCCCTGGGCCTCCCTGGAATCGCCGGGGCCGCCTCGGGTCAGGACCACCTCCGGCAGCCTCCGAGCGGCGGCGGCGGCGGCGACGGTGACGACGACGAAGACGACGACGTCGATGACGACGACGAGGATGATGACGACGACTACGACGACGACTAGGGCGGTCACGATGACTACGACGACGACAAGGGCGAGGACGAGGACGAGGACGACGACGACGAGGACAACGACGAGGACGAGGATGAGGACGACGACGAGGACGAGGACGAGGAGGAGGAGGAGGAGGAGGAGAAGGAGGAGGAAGAGGAGGAGGAGGAGGAGGAGGGAGGAGGAGGAGGAGGAGGAGGAGGAGGAGGAGGAGGCCGAGGAGGAGGACGGCGGCGGCGGCCGCGGCGGCGGCGGTGGCGGCGATGCCCCTCGGAGGTGGAGGAGCTGCTCGTCAGCCGCGAGGAGGCCTGCGCGCAGCTCGAGAGGGAGGTGTCGCTCGCCCGCCACGACGCCGCCTGCCTGGAGCAGGAGCGCGCCCGAGCAGGAAGTGGCGGCTAGGAGAGGAGCGCGCGCTTGCCATCCCAGACCTCCGAAGGACCGAGTCTTTCGGGCCTCCAAGTCCCAGTCTCCCAGTGTCCTCATCCTCCCTTTCCTCCTTTTCCTTCTTCCTTCCCTCCTCCTCCCTGTTCTCCTCCTCCTCCTCCTTCTTCCTTTTTTCCTCTGCCTTCCTCCTCCTCCTCCGCCTCCTCCTCCTCTGCCTTCCTCCTTCTCCTCCTCCTCCTCCTTCTCCGCGTTCCTCCTCCTCCGCCTTCCTCCTCCTCCGCCGTCCCCCTCCCCCTCCTCCCCCTCCTCCTCCTCCTCCTCCTTCTCCTCCCTCTCGTTCTCGCCCTCCTCTTAGATGGGCGGCCACGCTGTGCGGAGGTAGCTGGCAAACCCGCTCGTGGAGCCAGGACTCCCTGACCTCCAAAGCTTCGCATCGCTCGGACGTGCGTATCTTTCCTCGGCGAGAACCATCGAGGAGCAGTTTGGGCCGCCTTGCGAAAAAAGCACGCGCGCGAAACCGACAAGTGCCCAGGGAAGGGGCGTCCGATGGCGAGAAGAGACCGAGCTCTCAACCCCGCGCGCTCCCTCTCGAGACCTCAGCCCCTGGAGGCCGCCGTCTGGCCCACCGGGGGGGGCCTCGGCCGAGTGCTCCCGGGACGCGGAGCTGCCCCGCGGGCAGGGGGCCCATGGGGAGCTCTGGGGCCGTGGGCCGGCAAGAAATCGCATCGTCGGACGCCTGGGTAACTTCGAAGAAGAGCACCGCCGGGGGGATCGATTGTCGCGGACCTCCAGAGGCGGTGGATGTGGAGGTATTCGGGCCCCCGGGGGCCAGAACATATCCATATCCACCGCCCGCTGGGGCACCAGGACGTCGGTTCCCAGGCGGCGGATATGGATGAATCCCCGCCTCGCAAAGACAAATTCCATCAACATCACCTTTTGGCGCTCCGCGCGGATTTCTCGGATCTGCGCTAGGCCCCCCGGCGGCGCCTGCGGCGCCGCGCGGCGCGCCACAAGCTTCTCTTTGTGCCGTTCTGTCTTCTTCTATAGCTTGCGTGGCACTGCGCTCCGCCCCCCCCTCCTGTCCGCCGTCTCGCGAGGCAGTGCCGGGCCCTGAAAGCGTGCAGGCAGGCTTGCCGTGTCCAGGAGAAGACCGCCAGGGTCGAAGCTCCCAGACGTTCTGGGCCTTCTCGGTCCTCCCTCGGCCTCCAGAGGCCTCCGGGGAGGCGCCCCTGGACCTGTGTACTGCAGCGTCCTCTGCAGAGGTCTCCAGAGGCCGCCTGGGGACCTCCGGACCTTCCCCTCCGACGACGCATGTCTTGCAACTGCACGTGAGAATTACCCTCAGCGGGAGTGACCTTTGTGGTGCGGGCTCATCCGGGTCCCCCGATCGTTGAGCTCGATACGATATCGGCTGATTGCGAGCTTCGATTTGGCCACCTTGCGCCCCCCTACGTCCGCGCACCGAGGGTCACTCCTGCCTGGGGTCATGCTTGCGTGTCGCCGAGCTCTTCGCGGCGTGCCCCCCCCCCGCAGATATCTCGGCCTCTTCCCGGGGGGCCGGCTCGTCCTCTCGAGTCACTTCTTGACAGTCCCAGGGCTAGGAAGCGGCCTTCAGCGGCCGCGCCAGGTCTGAGGAGGAGGAGGAGAAGGAGGGAGGAGGAGGAGGAGGAGGAGGAGGAGGAGGAGGAGGAGGACGGGGAGGAGGAGGAGTAGGAGGAGGAGTAATAATGATAAGATTACTAATAAGCATACGAGCGATGAGAAGAAGAAGAAACATGGTTACGAAGAATATAACTTACGATCAGAACAATAATACTCATACTAAGAAGAATAATACTACTACTAATAATGATGCGAATATTAAGACTGATACGACTAATACGAACCCTAATCATAATACGACGACTAACAGCACTATTAATCATACAAAAAACATACTACTACTACTACTACTACTACTACTACTACTACTACTACTACTACTACTACTACTACTACTACTACTACTACTACTACTACTACTAATGATAAGACTCATACTACTTCTAATAATGATGACACTAAACATAAGCATACTCATCATACCATCGAATGATGATGATTACTAGTAACCGTCGTACAGTTATCAGCTACTCATCATACAGTATTGCTATTTATCAACTTATCAACAATACAGATACTATAGCAGCATCACATTAATCATTATATATTAATAACATGATGCGACTAATAATGAATACGAAGAATCAGCATACTATGAATCATACTAATAAGACGACTACTAATGATGATACTAATAAGAAGAATACGATTACGAATGCGAATGCTAATAAGACGAAGCATACGAATAATAACACGAATGGTACTAGTAATAATAATACTAATAAGAGGAGGGGGAGGTGGAGGAGGAGGAGGAGGGGAGGAGGGGGAGGAGGATGATGAGGAGGAGGAGGAGGAGGAAGGAGGAGGAGGAGGAGGAGCAGGAGGAGCAGGAGGAGGTGGAGGAGGATTAGGAGGAGGAGGTGGAGGAGGAGGAGGAGGAGGAGGAGGGGAATGAGGGGGAGGCTTGGAGCGATCGTCAGACCAGACTCCTTCTGGGCACGGCCGTCACGCGACCGCCCCCAGCCGCAGGAGGTGGAACTTCACCGCAGCATTCTGGAGGAGCAGGACCCGCGAGGAGGAGGAGGAGGAGAAGGAGGAGGAGGAGGAGGAAGAGGAGGAAGAGGAGGAGGAGGAGGGAGGAGGGAGGAGGAGGAGGAGGAGGAGGAGAGGAGGAGGAGGAGGAAATGGAGGAGGAGAGGAGGAGGAGGAGGAGGAGGAGGAGGAGGAGGAGGGAGGAGGGGAGGAGATGAGGAGGAGGAGGAGAAGGAGGAGAGAAGGAGAGGAGAAGGAGGAGGAGGAGGAGGAGGAGGAGGAGGAGGAGGAGGAAGAGGAGGAGGAGGAGGAGGAGGAGGAGGAGTAGGAGGAGGGAGGGTGGAGGAGGAGGAGGAGGATGGTGGAGGATGGAGGAGGATGAGGAGGATGGTGGAGGATGGAAGAGGATTGTGGAGGATGAGGAGGAGGAGGAGGAGAAGGAGGAGCCAGAGGCGGAAAAGGAGGAGGAGGAGGAGGAAGAGGAGGAGGAGAAGGAGCAGGGAGGAGGAGGGAGGAGGAGCGATGAGGAGGATGAGGAAGAGGGAGGATGAGAGGATGAGGAGGAGGAGGAGGAGGAGGAGGAGGAGGAGGAGGGGAGGAGGAGGGAGGAGGAGGAGGAGGAGGAGGAGGAGAGGAGGAGGAGGAGGAGGAGGAGGAGGAGGAGATGGAGGAGCAGGATGAGGAGGAAGGGGAGGAGGAGGTGACGAAGCTCGTAGCCGCGTATGCGGATGGATACGACATCTTCGGGTTCTCGACGGCCGTGAGCGCCGACGGGGGGCCCGGGTGGTGTTGGGGCCTTGAGGGACGACGATGCCGGGGAAAGATTTGGGTCCGCGTGCGTGTTCGACGGGGCCAGCGGTGCGCAGCTGGGGAAGCTCTGGGCCGCGGACGCGGCCGCTGACGCCCGCTTCGGGCGCTCGGTGGCCGTGAGTGCCGATGGGGCCCGGGTGGTGGTGGGGGCCCATCACGCCCACGACGACACCGGGTCGGCGTACGTATTCGACGGGGCCAGCGGCGCGCAGCTGGCGAAGCTTGTGGCCGCGGACGCGGCCGCTGGCGACCGATTTGGCGTCTCGGTGGGCGTGAGCGCTGACGGTGCCCGGGTTGTGATGGGGGCCGATGCCTGGCTCTCCAGTTCCGGGTCCACGTGCGCGTTCGACGGGGCCAGCGGCGCGCGGTTGTAAAAGCTCATGGCCGCGGATGCGGACAACGACGGCCGCTTCGGGTTCTCGGCGGCCGTGAGCGCCGACGGAGGCCGGGCGGTGGTGGGAGCCTACTACGACGACCACGCTGGGCCTGCGTCTCGGTCCGCGTACGTGTTCGACACTGCCAGCGGGGCGCAACTGGGAAAGCTTGTGGCCGCGGACGCGGCCGCTGGCGACTACTTCGGGCGCTCGGTGGCCATGAGCGCCGATGGGGCCTGGGTGGTGGCGGGGGCAACGGCGGCGCTGGACCCTTGTCCAGGTCCTCCTGCGGCGCGCAGCTGGCGAAGCTCGTGGGCGTACGCGGCTGGATACGACATCTTCGGGTTCTGGCTAGCCGCGAGCGCCTACAGGGCCCGGGTGGTGGCGGGGGCCTTGAAGGATGACGACGCTGGGGTAACGTCCGGGTCGTGTACGTGTTCGACCCCCCACCCCGGACGCGCCGACGGCATATAGTTGAACGAATGGTTTACTTTACAGTAGCTGTACTTACACGACCTCTTCGACGTCCTCGACGGTGACGACCAGCGAGACGGCCACGACCAACACCAAGAGCATGTCAACCACTTCAAGCGAGACAAGCGCCATTTAGAGGACAGCGGCCGCGACCAGCACCGAGGATATCACGTCCACGACCGTCTACGACGGGGCCTCCATCACCATCATCATCATCATCATCATCATCATCATCATCATCATCATCATCATCATCATCATCATCATCATCATCATCATCATCATCATTATTATCATCATCATCATCACCATCATCATCATCATCATCATCATCATCATCATCATCATCATCATCATCATCATCATCATCATCATCATCATCATCATCTTCATCATCATCATCATCATCATCACCACCATCATCATCATCATCAGCATCATCATCACCTCATCATCACCTCATCATCATCAGCATCATCATCACCTCATCATCATCATCAGCATCATCGTCATCATCAGCATCAGCATCAGCATCAGCATCAGCATCAGCATCAGCATCAGCATCAGCATCAGCATCAGCATCAGCATCAGCATCAGCATCATCACCATCACCATCATCATCATTGTCATAATCTGCAACCTGATCTGCTTCGCAATCTTCGCCAGCCAATTGCTTATTCTCGGCGCGTGGATAGTGCGGTCCGCTGGGAAATTGTCTAAGACTCTGTTTCTCACCAAGTCAGGCTGAAGGTTGTTTTCTCTTTGGATACGCGTGGTGCATGGGGGGACAAAAACAGAGGATTGACAGTTGCTCAGTTGGCCGCACTCCGCTGAACTTCGCAGGAGCTCGCGAAATTGGCGAGAGTTGCCCAGAGGGCACCACCCGACAACCGAGGAGTTCAAGCTTTGGCAGTGGTAGGACGTCATTCCGCCAACCACCCAACAAGCTGACGAAACTAATGGCAGTGGCATAGTTGGGACCACCCAGGGAGGCGAGGTCTAGTTAGGCGCTGGACTTCCACAGGCTCATGGAAGTGGCGGCAGCTGCGAAACTGGCCTTGCCAATCCCTCTGCTTGATCTCCCAGGGGCTCACAACACTGGCGACAGTTGCACAGTCGACAGCGCCCAGCGAGGGCGAGGTTCAGTTTCGGCCTGGGGAAGACCGCGTTCCGCTTGATGCGCTCAAGAAGCACAGGAAAATCAACGACATTGTCATCATGGGGTCCTCTCGGAGGCTTTTCATAGCGCTTTGGTTGCCTCTGGGGTCGCCTTGGCCGACCTGGACGAGTTGGGAGGCCACGTTGGTTTCTCTCGGCTCATCTTGGAGGCCATCAGGGACCACCTTTGGCCGTCCTGGAAGCCATGCTGCTTGGCTTGGTCATCTTGGAGGCGATTTGCTCGGGCCTTCCGGACTTTCAAGTCGTCTCCGCTGGGCTGGCAGGCTTGGCCGAAGGCCACCAGGAACATTTGGAAGGGCCAAGACGAGCTATCATACCTGGCACGCTAACACCCGTCAGTAGTTAGGTTACGGGGGCGGCGGGTCTAGGGGCTTTCAGCCTCTGCCGCTACCGACCAGAGGCCCGTTGGCTGGGGTGCCTCTTGGGATCTCGTGCGGGGTCTCTTGGGAGCGGGGGCCGCCTCCGGGGCCCTCTTGGGTGCCTGCTGGGTGTGGCGCGCTGTTTAGACAGAGGTGGCGCGATGTTTAGGCCTCTCGTGGGGTCGTCTAGAGGCCTCTTGGGGCCTCGTCGGTCGTACGATCGGCAGACCGAAAAAAGGCGAGGATGTTTCTTTCACAGGCATCCTGTGTTGTAGGAGCTTCGTTTTGAAGAGACGGCGCCCCGTGTCTCATTCCTCCTCCTCCTTTCCTTCCTCCTCTCCTCCTCCTCTCCTCCTGGCCACTTGTGGCGGCTTGCGGCTCTTGTGCGCGCTGGCAGGGTGCCTTCTGAGGCCGCCGTGCATTTTGTGCACCGTGCTCGCGCCCACTCGGCGCCAGCAGCTCCGCCCACGTCTCGACCTCGGCCTTCCCCCCTGGCTCAGACGCCTCCTCCCTCTCGTCCTCCTCGACCTCCAGGCCGTCCAACTCGTTTCGTGCGGGCGAAGCAGTAGCGGCCACCGCGTCAACCAGTGCTGAACTGGTGAGGGGTGCTATCCTGCCCGGATCCCCCTCTCGGGCGCAGGCAGGCCAGAGTCGGTACCCCTGGCCTGCAGGAGATCTGCGGCCTCGGTCGCAGCACGCAGCAGCGGCTCTGGATCGATAGCTGATAGCTACAAGCCTTTTTATGGCATTACAGTCGGGGCGCTGAAGAAGGAACCCTTTTCGTTGGGGAGGGGCTCGGTGTTCCTTGATTGTTCTACAGCTTTCCTTGGGTTTTCATGAGGTTTCCCATGGGAGATCGACGTGTAACTTCTGGGAAGAAAAGGTTCCTCGTTCCTTATTTAGGATTCCTTCGGTCAACGCCCCGACTGTACTGTTCTGGACGCCGTCTGCTCTCCTCTTGCCTTCCTCCGCCCGTTTCTCCGCGCTCCATCCTGGCCCCTGCCAGGCGGAACCTGTCATTTTGTTTGGTAAAGCACCTCTCACGAGGCACGCTGGCCCCGGCTCCAGACCGCAGTGCGAAGTTTCCGGGATGGGTACTTTTCTTCGAGAGTGGTCGATGCGCCCCTGGCCCGAGCGAGCAGGCGGCTGGCGCCGAGGCGAGGGCACGATGCGGGGCGTGAGCGGTAAGGATGTCCGGTGGTCAGCTGCAGGGGTGTATCGGGCAGGAGCACCATACTTGTTTGATGTTTGAGGAGGGCCCGAGCGGGAGAAAAAGTGGGAGGGAGGGGCAGATGGAATAGAGCCAGGAGGATGAGGAGTGACGAGGGACGGTTTCCAGAGCATGATGAGAAGGTGGTGGTTGAGGAGGAGGAGGAGCAACAGATGTGAGGAGGAATGACTCACAGACGAGAGGACGAGGAGGACAAGAGGAAGGAGGGGAGGCGGAGGAGGAGGGGACGGAGGCCGGGGCAGAGGAGGAAGCGGAGCAGGAGGGGGGAGGGCGACAAGGATGATGATGATGATGATGATGATGATGATGATGATGATGATGATGATGATGATGATGATGATGATGATGATGATGATGCTGATGCTGATGCTGATGCTGATGCTGATGCTGATGCTGATGACGATTATGATGACGGTGATGATGATGCTGCTGATGATGCTTAGTATGAGGATGATGCTGATGAGGTTGAGGATGAGGCTGATGGTAATGTTGATGGAGATGCTGCTGATGATGCTGATGATGACGATGGTGATCACGATGTAGATGAAGCTGATGATGAAGATGGAAATGTTGGTGATGCTGATGATGCTGCTAATGATTATGATGATGCTGATGATGACGATGACAATGGCGATGCTGATGATGGTGATGATAATGATGATGGTCATCATGATGGTGATTCTGATGATGACGGTACTAATTATGATGATAGTGATGATGCTGATGATACTGCTGCTGATAATGATGAGGATTCTCCTGATAATGATGATGATGGTGATGATGGTGGTGTTGACGATGATTATGATCATGGTGGTGGTGACGACGAGGACGAATATGGCGATGCTGATGATTATAATAATGATGATGATGGTGGTGGTGATCGTGGTGGTGGTGATTATGGGGAGGAGGAGGAGGAGGAAAAGGACGACGACAACGATGACGAGTACGACCACGATGGCGACGATAACGATGGCGAGGAGGTGCAGGCCGATCAGGACCATGAGGACGATGAGGATTCTGAAACACTCGCGAGTTGTCTTGGGAGCCACCCTGGACCGCTGTTCGGGGATCATGGTCTCCGCGCCGAGATCATGCCTTGCTGGAGCATCCTGTGCTTACTGCATGTCGACCATCCCACTCTGGAGGTCACGGTGTCGGCCACCCAGTTCACGCCAGGCCCAGACGCTCGCCTGCTGCGGTGGCCTTCTTCTGTCTCCGCCTCATCATTCTCCCGTCGTTTCCGAGTAGTAGGGGTGGGTATCGTCTCGTCATCACTGGATTCGGGCGGGATGGTCTCTCTCTCTCTCGTTCGCTCTCTCTCTCTCTCTCGCGCCCCCTGTCTCTCTCTCTCTCTGGCTCTATCGCCTGCCACAAGACTGCATAGCGGATGTGTGTTCACTGCGGCTTGGTTGCCTGCATCGTTGCCAGACGTCCGACGAGGCGATTTTTTCCACCCGCGCCCCAGATGTCTCGACCCCTTCCCTGGGGTTGGCTGTTCGTCCCGGATCCGTTTTTGATGGTCCCGGGTCCCGATAACAATTCCTGGGGGCCGAAATCGAGGAGAAACTCTGGTCCGCACCCTGCCCGTGCCCCGCGAGGATGCTCTCTGGCTGAGCCTGCACCAGGGCCGGCGGAAGCTCGTAGACGAGTTCCACGCGGAAACCTTCGAGCATAGGCATTTAGTATCGTTGAGCCAATCCCCATCCCCACCTACCCCACTATCCCACCACCCCAGTCTGGGTATGCCCTTCGAAACTCGAAGAGAAACGTTTACATCCCCATTTAGGGGGGTAAACTGGCCAGGGAGTCCTAGGCCACGCCCGTGGGGATATGGATCGGTTAAACTATGCTGAGGCACGCGGCGCTGGAAGCCGACGGGCTTCTGCTCACTGGGCGCTCGGAGCTCTCCACGGTGTGCACCCTGAACGACGTGCCTGAGCAGCAGCCGCGGCTGGACGGGTGCGGGTGAATGCTCTCTGTGAGCGCGCCGGGAGCTGGGCGCGGCGAGGGCTGCGAGTGATGCCTCAGAGCGAGCGTCGGAGAGCAGGCGTCGGCATGAGCATTGAGGGGCTTTCGGAGGTCCTCGCGGACTTGGAGGAGGAGGAAGAGGAGGAGGAGGAGGAATCGGTGGAGGAGGGGGAGGAGGAGGAGGAGGAGGAGGGAGGAGGAGGAGGAGGAGGAGGAGGAGGAGGAGGAGTCCGCGAGGTTCGTGCCTATGCCGATGTGAGCTTTTTCCCTCGAGCGAGCGGCCGCTGGCCCGACGGGCGCCCGGCCACCTTGGCGAGCGGCGCCCGGCGCGTGCGCCGCGCGGGCGGTGAACGAAAGCTAGGGCTACGTCGGGCTTGACCCTCTACAGGAGGAGTATTGTCGGGGGACCATTTTTTGAACATTTGTTGAATTTTGCTGGCTGTTTTTTTGGGGGGTATTTCTAATTTTGTGTCGTCCAAAGTCACCCTGTAGGGGGACATGCCCGACCTAAATCTATGGCCACCAGGTGGAGTCGGAGGACCGCGCCGCATCGCCGATACATCGGCGATGCGTCTCGATGCGGAGCCCAGACTTTTTCCACGCCAGCGGCGCCGATGCATCGCCGACGTCGCCGATGCATCGACGGTGCGGCGCGATCCTCTGGCCCCATCGACTCGGACCCTGCTTGAGGCCTCTACGAGGAGTAGTTGTTGACCTGGCAAGCTCTGAACGGGGCTGGTGCGCGAGCCGAATCGGCCCGCCCGCCCTGAGCAAAATCATCTGGGGCTCAGACATATGCGCCGTGTCTCCCCTTCCCCCCTTCCCCGTCCCTGGAAGGGCCGCCCCCCGGGGCGCATATCGGCGCCTGTCCTGTCCTGTCTTGTTCCGTCCCTGGAAGAAGGGGGAGGGGGAGGAGGGTAGAGATGGACGGTGGGAGGGAGGTTCGGTCCTGAACTTTTGGATGGCGTATCGCGCCGCCGGTTTCGGCACAACGTTCTGCGGCGAGGAACACTATCCACTTCCAGTCCCCAGGCGTCAACGTCTCGAGTTGTTCCCGACCTCACGCACGGCGGAGCGGATGGACACGCTATCCGCTTGCAGAGCATAGCGTGTCGCCTGGGCCGCCGCGGCGACACTCTAAGCAACAGTTCCTGACCCTAGAGATTGGGGATGGGAGGCAGGCACACCTTGTCATTTGCAATTTCTCCAGGGGGGCTGGCTTCGGGAAGGGCTGGTTTCCTTGCATGTCTATTCCTCTGCTCCAAGGGCCTTCGAAGACATGCTGGGATCATCAGAGCTATAAGTGACCAGTACAGTCGGGGCCCTGAAGAAGGAACCCTTTTCGTTGGGGAGGGGCTCCGTGTTCCTTAATTGTTTCGCAGCTTGCCTTAAATTTTCCTTAGGTTTTCGATACGAAATCGAAGTTCAACTTATGGAAAATAGGGGCCTCGTTCCTTATTTAGGGTTCTTTAGGTCAAAGCCTCGACTGCACTCGAGGGAGCCTTTTGGGCCTCCGAGGGTCTGGGTAGCTGTCGGGGGGCTGGGGTCTGTGGGAGGCCTTCATGGGGGATTATGGGGAGCCTCGGTGCCAACTTGTACGAGAAGGTTCGTCCAAATCGTCCAAGCATGCGCAGTTTTGAGCAGTCTTGGGCTTCGGGGGACTTGCGCGGCCGCGAGAGCGGCCGATCAAATTGTTGTCGCTTCGCGAATCCCCACCAGCCCATCCAGAAACGATGGCCAGAGGAATTGCCTCGATCAGAGAAGTGGGCAGCACACAGAGGAAGCCATTATGAGACATCTTGGGATATCTTGAGCCATCTTGGAGGTCATTTTGGGCTCTCCCAGACGCTCTTGGAGTCATCTTAATCCGTGCCCCCCCCCAAGAGGCCTCCATGTGGCTAAAACCTGTGTAGAATCAATGATTAGGCATTCTCGCCGAGGCCTCTTGGAGCATCTTGGGTGCATCTGGGGGGGCTCTTGGGGCCTCTTGGGGGTCTCTTGGGGGCCTCCGGGGGGCCTCTTGGGGGCCTCTTGGGGCCATTTTGGGGCCATCTTGGGACCTCTTGGGGCTTCCTGGGCGCTTCTTGGGGCCATCTTGGAGGAGATCGATCAAACAAGAGGGGGGGTTTAATTAGCGCCCCCCCTCGGAAGCCCCTAAAATCGCCTCTTGGACCCCTCTTGGAACGCTCTTGGAGTGCTCTTGGGCGCTCTTGGGGCCGTCTTGGGGCTCTTTTGGGGCTCTCTTGGGGCCCTCTTGGGCCATCTTGGAACCATCTCCAGGCCTCGGATGGCCATCGGAAGCGAAAAGGCGAGAAAGCAAAAATCATTGATTTTCCTTAGGTTTTGGGACGATTTTGGCCTCTTCGGGGCCTCCTTGGGGAGCTGTTTGGCCACTTGGAGTTATCTTGGGGCCGTCTTTGGGCTTCTTGGAACCATCTTAGGAGCCATCTCGAGCGATCTTGCGCTATCTTGAGCCATCTTGGAGCTCATCTTGGGTTCTCTGAGGCGCTCTTGGAGCCGTCTTGGGCCATCTGGGACGCTCTAACTACCAGCGGCCCCCCCCGTCCAGGTCCAGGGGAGGGGGTAGGGGGAGGGGTAAACCCCTCCCCAAGGGGGAAGAGGGAGGGGTGGAAGAGGATCTGCTCTAGACCACCTACGCCCAGAGGGCTGGTGGGATTATGAGAGATCGGGGTCCAGAGCTTCCAGAATACTGCAATCATCTTGTTACTCACAACTGCGCGAGCTTTGGGACGCTCCACTGCGTGCACAAGGCACGGTGGCGGGTTAGAATTGAGCTGACTTGTGGTGCATATGGTGGGCCCCTGGTAACAGGTCTGTCTCTTAGCCCTTCAGCCGCAGTCCCGTTGCACCAAAAATCCGTGCTGAAGTCACAGGCGCGGCCCTGGTGCACACCTGCGCGAACTTCAGTGTTCAAGTCCATGGCCGAAAAAATCACAATCCTCCTCCCCCTCCTGTCCCGTGCTCAGACCGATCGCCGACGAACATGGTATAATGGTCGTTGACCGCCGCAGCCGTGGCAGTTTCGCGGATCTCCTGTACCGTCTGCGCGAGGGCCACGATTCCGGGGACGAGGTTGGGCAGTCTATGCGCGACCAGGCAGCGCAGCATCGTGATCGCTGTGCTGGCCAGCGCCATGACCGCCCCCCTCCCCCTGCCGCCTGCCCTCTGCCGCTGCCTGCCGCCCACCGTGCGCACCCGATCGCCTGCCCGCTCCCGCGGCCACGCGCTCCCCCGCCCCCTGGATCCTGCGCGCCCCCCCGGGGCGGCTGCCGCCGACACCCGTCCTTCGCGCTGGTCGCTCTTGCCCATGTCCGCTCACGCGCAGGCTCACTCGTGCCCGCTCGCTCGTGCCCGGACTCGCGCATGCTCAGAGCCGCTCGCGCTCAGACAGGCTCGTGCTCCGGCGCACGCCTGCTGAGACCCGCTCACGCTCAGAGGCGCCCGTACTGCGTCGCTCGTATTCATACTTTGTGCCACGGGTACTCGCTCATACGCAGCCGTTCACACTGAGATTCGATGGCGCTCGATGATACTCAGACTCACTGATACTGAGACGCTCAAACATGAAGCGATAGAAACAGTATGTACGCATGGCGTTTCCCGTGTCGAGCAATTATCTGTCCTCCTCCGCATCTTGCTCCTCGCCCCCTCCTGTACATCCTCCTCCTCGGTATTATGTCTGGGTCTCCGATCTTGCCGCTTGCACCTGACTCCCCCACTCCTCGTCATCTTCGCCACCAGTCCTTCTCTCCCCTTTTCCCCCTCTCCCATCCGAGCTCCTTTCCCCGATTCAGACTCCCATTGCCGCTCTCCTCCCACCTGGTGCTCTTCTGACCGCATACTCCTCCTTCTCTTCAGCTGATGTCTTCTGGAGTCACGAGAACGACAGGCTTCTTTGCAAAGACGACGAGTGACAACGAGCGACGACGACGACGGACGACAACGAGAAGGAGCGACGACGACGACGCGTCGTGAGCAGGCTCCTCTGCGCCTTTCTCCATGCAGAGCTGGCTAAGGACGTGTCGACGAGGGGGGCGACCGACTCGGCCATCGGGGAGGAGTCGACTCCTTCCTTCCTCCTCCCTCCTCCTCCTCCTCCTCCTCCTCCCTCCTCCTCCTCCTTCTCCTCCTCCTCCCTCCCCCTCCTCCTCCCTTCTCCTCCTCCTCCTCCTCCTCCTTCTCTGCTTCAGCCTTCCTCCCCCTGTCCAGCCCTCCCAGGTTCCGCTCGGCTCAGCTCGCCCAGCTGAACCGCCGCCGCCCCGCCCGTTCTCGCTCTCCTTGGGCCCGGCATGCTCGTGCTCTTGGCCGCCCTTCTTCTCTTCTGGGTCCGTGTGCTCCTCCCCTCCCAGGTTCAGGAGATCGACTGCGTGAAGGAGATCATGAAGCTGCACGAGGAGTTCGTGCAGAAGCAGGTGTTCAGGCCAGTGGTGCAGTGCGAGTACAAGGAGCCTCGAGCCGAGACGGGGACGGTACAGGTACCAGGGGCACGTTGAGGACGAGAAGGGGGAGGGTGAGGCGGATGGTCTGCCTGCTGTCGTAGTAGCTCCAGTGTCAGCTGTGTGCTGTGGAGCTCGTCGAGGTGACGTCGTTGGGTGTGATCGAGAGTAGAATGCGCGCTGCGCTCGAACCGATTGCTGACGGACATCCATGTCTCGCGGCCGGCAAACCACATTTCCACTCTCCCCGATGGTTGGCCATCGTCCGCTGGCCAGTGAATCCCGCCGACTTTGCCATGCCCCACTCGCTCCCCAATACCAATACCTTGCCCACGTGCATGCCAAGAGGCCCTTGTTTCAGCTGCAGTTGGCACGTCGGAGCTTCTGGGAAGGGGTCTTCTGCAGAGTCTGCAATTCAACGTCCAGACCGTGCACATCTTGCAAGCCTTGCACGCCTCGCACGCCTTGCAAACGCATTTGCACGAACTGGATGAGAGCATTGCTGCTGCAGAACATTGGCACGCTCCCAGCACAAAGTCCACCTTTTGAGATGTTGACGACCTCCCGGCGAATCACCGCCGCCCGCTGCCCTTTCGGAAGCGCCTGGGTGGTTGACGGCGTGCCAAGCTCTGGCCAAGCTATGGCGATCATTTATTTCCGTCGCAGCACGACAGAGGCCATCCGCACGGGCGCTCGCAGTACAGTTGGGGCGCTGAAGAAGTAATCCTTTCCGTTGGGGAGGGGCTCGGTGTTCCTTGCTTGTTTTGCAGTTTGCCTTTGGGTTTCCTAGGGGTGTTCCATGTGAAATCGAAGTTTAACTTGTGGGGCAAAGGGGCCTCGTTCCTTATTTAGGGTTCCTTAGGTCAACGCCCCGACTGTAGTCGGAGACGCTCGACTAACGAATGGTTCAGATGTAAGATTGGGGGTGCGGGAGGGCAGGGCGACCGTGGAGAGAGCGGAGAGTGAGGGAGGGCACTCACAGCTGAAACAACTTCACGGCGAGCGCGCCGGCACGGCCAGCCAGGGCTGCGGTGCCAGGGCAGTGGACGCGGGGCGGCATCACGGCCACATCCAGGGACCTCAGCGAGGGCTGCAGGCGCTGAGAGCGTGGGGAGCACGGTGCTAGCAGTAGGCCAGCACAGAAGCCCCAGCAAGCTGCCAGGTACGAGTGGTACATCCGGTTGCTCGTCACGTTGACGGTGCTGATGATGCTGATGATGACGATGATGATGCCGACGACGATGATGATGATGCTGCTGATGATGACGATGATGATGATGATGATGATGATGATGATGATGATGATGATGATGATGATGCTGATGATGATGATGATGATGATGATGATGATGATGATGATGATGATGATGATGATGATGATGATTCTGATGATGCTGATGATAATGAGGATGATGATGCTGATGGTGGTGACGATGATGATGCTGTTCAGGAAGAGGAGGAGGAGGATAAGGAAAGGGGAGCATACGGCAGATGGGGGAGGCGGAGGACGATGAGGAGGGGGAGAGGGGATGAACATGGCGCACGAGGAGGAGGTATCTGAGGCATGACGATGACGGTGATGATGCTAATGCTGAGGACGAGTCTGACTGTTGTTGTTGTTGTTGTAAATCCTGTAGATATGACGGTGATGATGGAGATGCTGATGATGATGAGGAGGAGGAGGAGGACAGGGGAGAAGATGACAGATGGGGGAGGCGAGGCACGAGGAGGATGCGGAGAGGGTCTGAATATGGGGCAGGAGGAGGCATTTGAGACATGACGATGCTTGTGAAGATGCCAGTGCCGATGACAATCTAGTGTGACGGTTGATGTCGTTGTTGCGATTCGTGTTGTTGATGGTGTTGCTGATGAGTGTGATGACAAGGGGAACGAGGAGAACGATGAGGAAGAATATGATGAGGAAAAGGAGGAGGAGGAGAAGGAGGCGGAGGAGGATGAGGAAAGGAAGGAGGAACATGAGAAGAAGGGGGCGGGCGAGTCATCGTGACGCCCAGCGATGGAGGACGTCGAGGTGGCTGCGGTGACCGTGCAGGAGGAGCTCATTGAGGTTCCCCAGATCCAGACCGTGGAGATATTCAAGGAGGCGGTCGGTGAGCAGGAGGAGGGGGGAAGGGGGCGGAGGAGGAGGAGGAGAGGGAAGAGAAAACGGATGATGATGATGATGATGATGATGATGATGATGATGATGATGATGATGATGATGATGATGATGATGATGATGATGATGATGATGATGATGATGATTATGTTGTTTCAATGCTGATAGCAGTGATGCTGATTGTGATTCTGTCGATAACAAGGGCGACGATGGCGAGAACAATGGTGGTGGTGGTGGTGATGACGATGACGATGCCGATGACGATGCTGATGATGCTGATGGTGATGCTGATTATGATGCTGGTGATGATGATGATGCTGCTGATGGCGGTGATGATGTGATGATGATTCTATGGTTGTTGTGTGATGATTCTACATATGCTGATGATGATGTTGCTGGTGATGGTGTTGCTGATGATGATGGTGATCACGATGATGCGATGATGATGCTGATGCTGCTGCTGTTGATGACGATGCTGCTGTTGATGATGATGAGGATGATGCCGCTGATGATGATGATGATGATGATGATGATGATGATGATGATGATGATGATGATGGTGGTGAGGTTGCTGCTGTGGATGCTGATGCTGCTGATGAGGCTCGCGATGCTGACGATGCATCTCATGAGGATGATGATGACGATTATGATGATGATATTGGTGCTGCTGATGATAATCATGATTATTTCGACGGCTATGTTGATGAATATGGTGGTGATGATGATGAGGATGATGATGATGATGATGATGATGATGATGATGATGATGATGATGATGATGCTGATGATGATGATGATGTAGACGACCATGGTGATGATGGCGATGATGACGATGATGCTTGTGAGCATGACGATGAGGATGGCCATTTTGCTGATGATGCTCATGATGATGAAGAGGAGTAGGATGAGGGAGATGCGGATGATGATGCGGATGCTGAGCATGATTTAGGTGACGGTTATGCTGATGATGCTGATGCGGATGATGCTGATGCTGATGCTGCTGCTGCTGATGCTGATGCTGATGTTGATGCTGATGATACTGATGCTGACTCTGATGATGATGAAGGTGATGCTGATTGATGGGGAGGAGGAGGACGAGGAGGAGGAGGAAGACGATAGTGATGTCAATGAGGAGGGGAAGCATGATTAGGAGGAGGAGCACTAGAAACACGATGGGGAGTGAGGGCTACGTGGGGAAGGGTGGGGAGGAGGAGGAGGTGGTGGAACGGAAGGATGGTGATGATGATGAGGAGGAGGGGGAACTCGAGCGTGTGTGTGTGTGTGTGTGTCTGTGTGTGTATGGGTGTGTGTGTGTGTGTGTGTGTGCGCTCGGTTTTGGTGGCAGTGGTCGCAGCATGATTCGCGCTAGCTGTACTGTTTGTATTAGTCTTAGTGTTCGTGTCAGTGCTTGTGTTAGTGGTATCCGTGATAGTAGTAGTGGTGGTCGTAGTAGTAGTAGTAGTAGTAGTAGTAGTAGTAGTAGTAGTAGTCGTCGTAGTAGTAGTCGTGGTCGTCGTAGTCGTAGTCTTAGTCGTCGTAGTCGTAGTGGTGATGGTGGTGGTAGTAGTAGTAGTAGTAGTAGTAGTAGTAGTAGTAGTAATAGTAGTAGTAGTAGTAGCAGTAGTAGTAGTAGTAGTAGTAGTAGTAGTAGTAGTAGTAGTAGAAGTAGTAGTAGTAGTAGTAGTAGTA
>CAUYUJ010003337.1:97896-110396 GCA_963575745.1 Prorocentrum cordatum
ACAGAACAATGCAAACGGCACATCGTGGCAACATGTGGATCGTGTGTGGGCGCTCCCTGGTCATCAGCAGACATCAGGACTGTTACTCCGTCGCCACGTGGCACTGGGGTTCGACAGATATGCTGGGGGCCGACCTGCTTCCCGATGTGCGCGGGCGCACCTGGCACGCTCTGCGCGGGATCCCTAACGTGGCGCACGTGGCGCGGCTGGAACACGCGGCACACGTGGTGCACGTGGCGCACGTGGCGCAGCTGGCGCATCAGGCTTGCCCGCGCGTGGTGCGCGTGGCGCGCCTGGCACGCGAGCCGCACCTCGCCCCGGCGCCGCGCACATGCGGCCTGTGTTGGCTCCCAGTAGCGGCCCATCCAAGAAGCACCGCTGACTTCGCTGGGGCTCGGGTGCCACTTACATGCTGGGAGGGCAGGCGGGAGTGAGCCAAACAGCCTGCGCCTGGGAGAGATGTTTTGGCCCCTCTCCGTGCCCCCTCCCCCTTGGGGTTGGAGGGGGCGCCCCGCGAGCGGTCAGGGCGTCCAAGGTCGCCCAACATGGCTCCAAGAAGGCTTCTGGATGCTCAAGATGGCCTCCAAGATGGCTCAATCTACCTCAAGCTGGTTCAGGATTGTTTCCGAGCTGCTCCAACAACTGCCCCAAGGCACCTTTAAGCGGCCTCGGCGCTACCCAAGGCGGCCCCAAGGGGCCAACCTTTGTGAAGCACCGAAGGAACATTACCAAGGTTAGCCTTCTCGCCCTTTCGCTTCCGATGGCACATCCATGCCTCCAGAGGGCGCCGAGTTGGCCCAAGAGAGGCCCAAGAGGGACCCAATAAGGCCCCAAGACGGCCCCAAGAGAGCCCAATAGCGTCCCAAGAGCACCCCAGGAGGTCTCCAAAGCACGACTTCTGGGGCTCCAGAGTGGCGATGCTAATTCAGGCCCCTCCCCTCTTTGATCAGCAAGCGCACTGGCACCAAACACATTGGTTTTGAATGAGTTTGGCTTTCGGGGGCATCATTGCGAGGCTTTTGGCCCAAGAGGGCTCCGAGAGGGCCCCATGCATTTCAAGATGACATCGGAGATGGCGCAAGATGGTCTAAGCGTGCCCACGATGACCTCTAATATCCTTCCAAGAGACCCAATGATTGCCCCAAGACGGATTCAAGTGGCCACGGAGCCTTCCCGACGCCCCCGAGAGGCTAATCGCTACAACACCTGAGGCATATCAATGGGTTTAGCCCTCTCGCCTTTTTGCTTCCGATGGCTTTTCAAAGTCTCCAGATGGCTCCTAGAAGGCCCAAGGCAGACCCAAGAGGGGCCCAATAAGGCACCACTGCGGCCCCGAGAGCGCCCGACAGCGCCCCAAGAGCGGGCCTACCACTAAGTCGAGACCCCGTTTCGTAAAGGATTCAACCTCCATCCTTCCAGGCCGAGGAGGAGCAGAGTGGTAGGATCAGGAAGCTCAAGGGGCAAGTCCAGCGCCAGCCCCGTTCTGAGATGGATCTGCCCTCCATCCGTGGGAGTGCTGCGCAGTTGCTGAGCTCCGGCCGTGGATCACACCAGCAGCAGAGGTCCAGAGCGAGAGCCCCCTCCGAAAAGGAGCGGCGCTGCGTCCGTACAGCCGCTGTGCAGTCTGTCCCTCCGCGTCACAGAGTCGGAGGACGGTGCACGCGAGAGCCGAGCTCAGAGGACGGCCCCGCTTTCGTCCTTGCAGCTGTTGGACACGTTTCAATCGAATGCGCGCGGCATCTCGCCTTATCCTCTAGCCGTTTAGTTTCTCCCCAATCAGAGCTTGCCTCTGTAGGGGTCCTGGCGGACTCATATGGTTAGGTGAGGTGCGTCGCCGATTTCGGTGGCCGGCCCGGGTGCCCGGGTGCCCTCTATCCGTTGAGTTTTTTGTCTACACAATAATTGTGGCTGGCGCTAAGGGGAGAGACGCATGTGGAGAGCGAGCCAGCCTCCAGCCTTCTGGCTTGTGCGCGGGGTTCATGCGAGAGCCGCAGTGGGTAAGCCACTGGCGCTTCATCCTTGTCGTTGTTGGCGTTTTCGGGCGCAGGGGATCGCAAGCGAACGCCCTGCCCAGCCTACGGACACGTCACGGTGCTGCGACAGGGGGCAAGTTATTTGTAAGAAAGAGACATGGAAATGAAGAGCGAGGATGATAATGATGATGATGATGATGATGATGATGATGCTGATGATGATGATGATGATGATGATGATGATGATGGTGATGGTGATGGTGATGGTGATGGTGATGAAGATTCCGATTCCGATTACGATAATGATGATGATTCTGATGACGATGGTGATGATGATGAAGATGATGATGGGAATGATGATGATGGTGATGGTGAGAATGATGATCCGATGATGACGATGCTGAAGCTGCTGCTGCGCTGGTGATGATGAGGATGATACTGGCGATGATGATTGCGATGGTGATAGTGATGATGATGATGATGATGATGATGATGATGATGATGATGATGATGATGATGATGATGATGATGATGATATAATGATGGCGATGTTGATGACGATGATGCTGATGATGGTGATGATGGTGCTGATGATGATGGTGCTGATGATGATGATACTGATGATATTGATGGTCATGCTGCTGCTGACGCTGATGATAATGATGAGGATAAAGACCAGGATGATGCTGATGATCGTGATTATGGTGATGATGCTGATGATGATTATAAGACTTATGACGATGATGATGGTGATGCTAATGATGATGGTGATGGTCATGTCCGATGATGACGGTGCTGATGCTGCTGCTGATGATTATGATGTATATGATGATGGCGATGATGATAATGATGATGCTTCTGGTGATGATGATGAGGATGATGCTGGCGATGATGATTGCGATGGTGGTGGTAGTGGTGATGCTGATGCTGATGTTGATGATGATGCTGCTGATGATGATGTTGACGATTATGATGATGATAATGCTGATGATGCTGATGATGCTGTTGATGATGCTGATGATCATGCTGCTGATGATGACGAGGATGAACACCATGACGATGCTGATGCTGATGCTGATGTTGATGATGCTGATGATGATGATGATGAAGTTGATCACGATCATGACGAGGACGATGATGCTGCTGAGGATCCTTATGATGATGATGATGCTGCTGCTGATGATGATCATGATGTCCATGGTCAGGATCGTGCTTATCGTGCTCATCATGATGATCATGATGATCATAATGCTCATGATGATGCTCATGGAGATGCTTATGATGCTGATGATGATTATGATGATGCTGATGCTGATGATGCTGATCATCATGTTCGTGTTGATGATGCTGGTGATGCTGCTGATGGTGATGACCATGCTAATGATGGTGCGGATTATGATGGTGATGCTGGTCATGATGGCGATGTTGATGATGGTGATGGTCGTGATGATAATGAGGATGGTGATGATGATGCTGATCATGTTGATGATGCTGGCGATGCTGCCGATTATGATAATGATCATGCTGCTGATGATATTGATGCTGATGATGCTGATGATGATGCTGAGGATGGCGATGCTGATGCTGATCATGTTGATGATGCTGCTGATGCTGCCGATGATGATAATGATCATGCTACTGATGATGATGAAGATGATGATGATGATGATGATGATGATGATGATGCTGATGATGATGATGATCATGATGTTGATGATGATGCTGATGATGCAGATGACGATGGCGATGCTGATGATGCTGATGATGATGCTGATGATGCAGCTGCTGCTGCTTCTACTGATGATGACCATGATGCTGATGATGCTGCTGCTGCTGATGATGATGATGATGATGATGCAGATGATAATGCTGATGCTGATGATGCTGCTAATGATGATTATTATGATGATGCTTATGATAATGCTGATGCTGCTGATGATGATTATGCTGATGCTGATGCTGATGATGATGGTGATGATGATAATGATGATGATGATCTATGGTGATTGTGATGATGATGCTGCTGATGATGATGATGATGATGATGATGATGATGATGATGCTGATGACGATGATGAGGATGAGGATGAGGAGGAGGGGGAGGAGGAGGACCAGGAGGAGGAGGAGGGGAAAAAGGAGGAGGAGGGTATGGAGGAGGAGGAGGAGGAGGAGGAGGAGGAGGAGGAGGAGGAGGAGGAGGAGGAGGAGGAGGGGGAGGAGGAGCAGAAGCAGGAGCAGGAGCAGGAGCAGGAGGCGCGGGCAGCCCACAGCTCTGAATGCAGAGACTTCAGCCTCAGACCGAGTGTCGTGAGCGTCCACTCTTCGCATCCAGCAGGGAGCAAGGACATTGTAACAAACTGACGGCTTCAGAGGAGAGTGGGATCCAGGCCGATACCTTTTCGCAAGGTGGTGCCTGGTGCCGACTTCTTATCGCTGGGCTGCGGACTGCAGAATCGATTCCCCAACATGCCGCGCCGGACACCCATGAGACTGGTTCTGCGCTGGCACTCTGTTTTCATTTGTCAGGCCACTGAGCGCTGCCCCCCCCCTCCCCAAAAAGCAAAGAAAACGACACGCACCCACCGTGTGTGCGTACCCCGGTCCTGGCCCGACCCACCCTTGGCGCAGGGTCGGGGCCTGTGCCTCCCTGGCCAGGCCAGGGGGAGGCGCGCGCTCCGATATCCTGGGCGGCTCGGGGGGGGGGGTGCCTGGCCAGGGTCGGTGGGAGCGTGCACGGTTCTCGTGCTCGCAGGTGGGGGAGAAGGAGGCGATGGCAGGGGGATGCGGCGGATCCGTGCTCGCAGCGGAGACCCAGAGATCCGACGCTCCAAAGTTGTCCTGGCGAAGGACTCCACCATACGCAATTGTCAGTACCGGAAGGCGTGTGGGACGAACGATGGGCAGGTTCTCATGGGGCCACGAAACGTGTGAGGGGTGTGCCGGAATGAGTGCGGGGCCGCCATGCGGACCCTGCCGCTGGGGCCTTAGGGGGGGCTCCTTGTGGGGCCACGAAGCGCGCGAGGGATTTTCTGACATGGGTGTGCGGCCGCCACTGGGGCCTTCGGGGGGCTCCCTGTGGGGCCACCAAGCGTGTGAGGGGCGTGTCGACATGGGACACTGCCACTGGGGCCTTCGTTGGAGCTCCCTCTGGGGCCAGGAAACGCGGGAGGGGGCCGAAATGGGTGCGGGCCGCTTTGCTGACCCCGCCACTGGGGCCTTCGAGGGGCTCCCTGTGGGGCCACCAAGCGTGTGAGGGGCGTGTCGACATGGGACAGTGTCACTAGGGCTATCGGTTGAGCTCCTCTGGGGCCAGGAAACGCGTGAGGGGTGTGCCGAAATGGGTGCGTGCCGCTTTGCTGACCCCGCCAGGGGGGCTCTCTGTGGGGCCGCGAAGCACGTGAGGGATTTTCTGAAATGGGTGTGCGGCCGCCATGCGGGCCCTGCCGCTGGGGCCCTCGGTGGAGCATCCTATGGGGCCACGAAACTTGTGAGGGGTGTACATGGGTGCGGAGCTGCCATGCGGACCCCGCCACTGGGGCCTTCGGTGGCGCTCCTTAAGGGGATCGCAAAACGTGTGAGTGGTTTGCCGGAGTGGGTGCGGGGCCGCCATGAGGATCCCGCCGCGGGGGCCTTCGGTGGAGCTCCCTGTGGGGCCACGAAGCGTGTGAGGGGTGTGTCGACATGGGTGCGGGGCCACCATGCGGACCATGCCACTGGGGCCTTCGGTGGAGCTTCCGACGGGGCCACGAAACGTGCGAGGGGTGTGCCGGAATGGGTGCGGGGCCGCCATGCGGACCCTGCCACTGGGGCCTTCGGCGGAGCTTCCTATGGGGCCACGAAGCGTGTGAGTGGTGTGCCAGAATGTGTGCGGGGCCGCCATGAGGACCCTGCCGCTGGGGCCTTCGGTGGAGCTCCCTGTGGGGCCACGAAGCGTGTGAGGGGCGTGGGGGCACAAGCAGAGGAAGAATGGAGGAGGCGGGAGGAAGGAGGCGGGAAGAGAACGCGGGGCGCTGTCTCTGCAAAACGAAGGCCCAACACTACAGGATGGTTGGGGCAAGTTGGAGCGGGCGTGTTTTTTTTCTCATGTTTTCTGACTGGGGGCCCTCGCTGGGACTCGGGGCCGTTAAACAATGATTCATGAGGAAAAACTGGCCCGAGGAGAGTTGTCCAGGCCTTAGGGGTCCAAGCATGGTAACAAGTGGAGCAGCCGGATGTCTGGGGAGAGTGCGCTGCCGTGTGGTGTGGCTTGTGTCTGGATCAATCTCAGCAGCCGGGGGGCGTGCTGCTGAGCGCGCGATCCACGCTTCGAACATGATTCAATCGTCAAGAAGTGGTCGAGATCTGTGGGGGCGCGGACTGCAAGCATTGCGCCGTCGGGTGTTTGGAGGTCGCCTGGAGAGCCGAGGCAGTCATCGATCGCCATCATATCCGCGGCCGCGGCCGTAGTGGCAGGTCCAGGTGGTGGTGGTGGTTGTCGTGTTCATGGTGGTGGTGGTCGTGGTCGTGGTCGTGGTTGTCGTGGTCTAGGTCGTGGTCGTGGTCGTGGTCGTGATCGTCGCCGTCGTTGTCGCCGTCGTGGTGGTGGTGGTGGTGGTGGTCTTGGCCCCCGTCGCCGTCGCCGTCGCCGTCGCCGTCGCCGTCGTTGTCGTCATCGTCGTCGTCATCGTCGTCGTCGTTGTTGTCATCGTCGTCCTCGTCGTCGTCGTCGTCGTCGTCGTCGTCGTCGTCGTCGTCGTCGTCGTCGTCGTCGTCGGCGAGGGCGAGGGCGAGGGCGAGGTCGCCGCCCTCGGCGTTCATCCCTGCTGCCTCCTTCCTCGTCCTCCCTCCTTGGGGCGGTTGCTGGAGAGGGGGCAGACTCGGCGCTCGTCCAGCGCTCGTGGATCAAAGCCCAAGGCGTGAGCGGAAGGAAGAGGAGTTGGAGGAGGGGGGAAAAGAGTGGGGTGGTGAAGGAGGGAGCAGTCGAGTGAGGAACGAGCAGCAGGAGGAAGGAGCAGGAGGGCGCAGGAGAAGACGGAGGGAGGATAATGAGGAAGAAGTTGCCGGACCTACGTAGTAGCAGAACTATAGAAACATAGCTACCCTCATAGCCAGAAATCGACTTTAGCGAACGATCCAAAGACCTCAAGGCTCCATCCAGTAACAGCTTCCCCAACTGTCCAGGGGAAGTACTAGGCAGACGGATCTCCTGTTTCAATCTGGTGACTACGATGAGATCGTAATTGAATTGCCAACCGATTCTGGGCACTAAGGGCTTCATCGCACCGACCGGGCCTGACCGCTCGACGCCAAGACCAGCCTTGGTTAGTAAACATTGCAATCCCTGCGTAGCGAGTCGCACCGAATGACAAAGAGTGGGGCGTAGCACAAGTCGCCGTGAGCCACACCTCCTTTCCCCGCAGGATGGGAGCACCGGAGTAAAGCCAGCACGGATCTCTCTCGCCCAGCATGCGAATAGTGACGGATCAGTTTCCCGCCGAGGTCTGCATGGTACGACCAGCGACATAACGCGTTTGCTGAATTTTTCCATCACTGCATCCGTGAACATCCCCCCCATATGACAGATCCTGAAGCTGGTCACCTGTGAGGGTCTGCTTGCAGCGCCTGCCCAGGTCAGACTTGAGCCTGACCACGCGTTTTCCACGACGTTCGAACCTAGCAACCCGAAGCCTGTGCCCATAGCTATCCCTTTCGTCCCTTCTCGACCTGCACGAGTGTGATCGACCCCCAAGTTCGCGACGTTGGCAGGACATGCGGAGCAACTTGATCAATAACGTCGCTCCTCCTTAGCAACCTGATGTGACACGCATCATCAGGCGTGACACCCGAGCACGTGCAGTCGAGGGTAACAACGCGACGCGGCGCCTTCGAGGCGGCCGCCAGAGCTCCAACAGCCTGCGCAGCCGTGCCGACGCAGTGAAGGCCAGAATAGTCGGCGTCCACGTGCACTCGCAACAGCTCGCCACTGAGGGCACTCTTCATCTCTCCATCCCCTCCCCCTCCCTCTCATGCTCCCTGCAGGACCCCCTTTTCCTCGGCTGATGCCTGGTCCGCCTCTCGGCGCTTGGCTTATCTTATCCTTCTCGCCCTCCTCCGCGGCCCTGCTTGCCCTCACAGGTTGGCATCGCCGACTTCCAGCAGGTGGAGAAGGAGGCGGCGCTCTCGGCGGACCCCCGCGTCGCCGATCGGGCCTCTGATCTCTCAGGCGTGCGGCGTGGGGGCCGCGAGTGAGGAGGAGGGAACAGGGGCAAGGAGGAAGAGGAAGGGATGAAGTGGGGGAGGGAGGGAGGGAGGAAGAGGAGGGAGAGAGGTAGTGAGGGAGGGAGGGAGGGAACAGGGCGCAGAGTTTTCTCCAGAGGAGGAGTCATCGCCTTTATGTTTGTGCAAGGCCCGAAGCTCACATTTTCGATCGCCTTGGGTTTCTTTATGTCGAACTGCTTGACGCCAGCAGTCAAGAAACCGCTCGGGCCATGGTGCCCCGGGTTTCTTCGTTTGCAGCCGAAGTGCAAGACACCCAACCTTAGACCAAGAAACTTCGGCGAATTTCTTGGTTGGGTTTCTTGCTGTGGGTTTCTCGTGGATCAACACACACCCTACGAGACGTATTTTGCTGGTGGTGGTGGTGATGCTGGTGATGTTTGATGTACTGGTGTAGGTAGTGATGATGGCGGATATTCAGGATGATGCCGATGATGATGATGGTGGTGATGATACTGATGCTGATGATGCTGATGATGCTGATGATGCTGCTGATGATGGTGGTTAGGATGGCAATAGCGATCATGATGACGAGGACGATAACGATGATGATGCTAATGCTGGTGATGATGACGATGATGATGCTGCTGATGATGATGATGAGGATCATGATCATGACGATGATGATGCTGATGCTGACGATGATGAAGAAGATGAAGCATTGCTGATGATTCCGCTGCTGAGGACGATGCCGAGGAGGAGGAAGAGGAGGAGGAGGAGCAGGAAAGGTGGTGGAGGATGAGGAGGAGGAGGAGGAGGAGGAGGAGGAGGAGGTGGACGCGGGCAGCCAGCTCGGACATCGGACGTCGTGACAAGTGCATGCACGACGCCGTAACGTTCGCCTGCCACCGGACCGCTCGACCCCCGCCTTCGTGCAGAACATCAGGATCGGTCCGCGAGGCCCCTGAGGTTTAGAACGACGACGATGACGACGACAATCGCGACAGCGACGACGACGACGACGACGACGACTGGGACGAGGGATCGATCGGGGAATGTTCGGGGATAGAATGTGGAGAGAGGGAGAAAACAAAGATGAGGGCTGATCATGATTTCGATGATGATGGTAATGGCGATACTGATGACGATCATGCGGATGATGATGCTGCTGCTGATGATGACGATGACAATGGTAATGATGCGTAGGATGCTGCTGCTGCTGACGATGATGCAGAGGATGAGGATGAGGATGCGGATGCTGCTGCTGCTGATGATGTCGATTCTGATGGTGACGATGGTGATGATGACGATGATGATGGTGATGATGATGATGATTATGATATTGATGATGACGATGATGATGATGATGATGATGATGATGATGATGCTGATTATGATGATACTGATGGTGCTGATGATGATGTTGATGCTGATCATGATGCTGCTGCATGAGGAGGATGAGCAGGAAGAGGAGACGGAGGAGGATGAGGAGGAGTAGGAGAAGCAGGGGTAGCAGGAGGGAGGATGATGGTGGACGGCGACGGCGACCATGGTTATGCTGATGATGATGGTGACGATGATGCTGGTGATGATGATGAAGAAGACGACGATGACGACGACACGATGGCGAAACGACGTCGAAGACAGTGATCATGATGACGAGGCGCAGGAGGATGAGTAGGATGAGGGGGTGGGTGATGATGACGCGGACGATGATGACGATGGTGACGATGCTTACGAGGGTGATGGGGATGATGGTAATGCTGATGACACTGGTGTTGAGGAGGGGGGTGATGATGTTGCTGCTGATGATGATGATGATGGTGATGATGGTGATGATGTTGCTGCTGATGATGATGATGATGATGATGATGATGACGGCGGCGGCGGTGGTGACGACGACTACGTTGAGGATCAGGAGAGCAGTGAAGACGATGAAGTTAAGACTGATGAGACGGATGATGCGCAGGAGTGGAAGGATGATGCAAACGAGGATGACGGAGGGAAGGAGGTAGGTGGGATTCCGTCGAGAACAAGGTTGGAGGAGACGGAGGAGGAGAAGGAGGGACGATGATGATGATCCTGATGATGATGACGGTGATGATGATGCTCCTGATGATGATGAGATGATGATGGTGATGGTGATGATGATGATGATGATGATGATGATGATGATGATGATGATGATGATGATGATGATGATGATGATGATGATGATGAGAAGGAGGAGGATCATATTGAGGCGGAGGAAGAGGATGAGGAGGCGGAGGAGGACGGAGAAGTGAGGAGGGAGAAGGGAGGAGGGAGGAGGAAGAACGGGAGGGTGGTGGTGCTGACGACAATGGTTATGATGATTAGGATGGCGACGATGGTGACGATGCTAACGATGATGCTGTTGACGATGATGATGCTGATGATGATGATGATGGTGATGACGATGCTGATGACGACGATGATGAGGAGGGTGATGATGACGATGATAATGATGGTGGTAGTGATGATACTGATGATGCCGACGATGACGATGGCGACGTTGGTGATGCTGCTGCTGATGATGATGATAATGAGCATGATGATGCCGATGATGATAAAGAGCATGCTGATTACGCTGATGATGTTGATACTGCTGCTGATGATGATGATGATGATGATGATGAGGATGATGATCATGATGATAATGACGACGACGATGGCGATGCTGATGCTGATGCTGATGCTGATGCTGATGGTGATGATGATGATTGTGCTGATGACGATGATGATGATACTGATGATGATGCTGATGATGATGCTGCTGCTGATGATGATGATGATGATGGTGATGATGATGATGTTGGTGACGATGTTGATGGCGACGACGATGATGATGCTGATGCTGATGCTGCTGCTGCTGCTGATGATGATGATGATGATGATGATGCTGATGCTAATGCTGATGCGGATGCTGATGCTGATGCTGCTGATGACGATGTTGATGTTGATGTTGATGATGTTGATGCTGATGGTGATATTGGTGCTTACGATGATGAGGTTGTTGTCTTTGTTGCTGTTGCGATAGTGGCTGTGGATGAGGAGGAGGCGAACGAGGATGCAGTCGTAGCGAGAGCTTCTGTAACACGCGCTCGGGGTTCGGGCTAAACTGGCTCGAGCCAAGCTGGTCGCTTGCAGCAGGAGGTTGGGGGAGGACGAGTAGGAGGAGGAGGATTAGGAGGAGGAGGAGGAGGAGGAGGAGGAGGAGGAGAAGGAGGAGGAGGAGGAGGAGGAGGAGGACGAGGAGGAGGACCAGGATCTGGAGCAGCAGCAGGAGGATCAGGAGCAGCAGCAGGGGGAGCAGGACGAGGAGGAAGAGTCTGCTCTGCGGCTTCCGCGGGAGGGGACTGCCAAGGTGGCGTTCCCGGAGATACAGCTCATGGAGCGTATCGAAGAGGTGCCCCAGGTCGAGATCATAGAGGAGCTCCCCCTCCAATGTCCTCCTCCGTCCGCCCTTTGCCCCTTATCCTCTATCCTTCATCCTCCGTCCTTCCTCCATATGTCCTTCGAGCCAAAACTCGGGCCTCAGACGGCCGTTCGGGACCGGGCTCCCCGGAAGGCCCTCGACGAGGCGCAGCCGATGGAAAGCCCCCTGGGGTCTGAAAATTGACGGGAGCCCGCCAGCAGCCCACCGAAACCTCACGAACCCCCGACCTTCGCCCCCGACCTTCGCCTTCGCCTCCGACCTTCGCCCTGCGCCCCCAGCCTTCGCCTTCACCCCCGACCTTCGCCTTCGCCCCCGACCCTCCCCTCCCCTTCGCCCCTGACCTTCGCCCTGTGCCCCCTCACGGACCCTCGCCACTCGCCCTTCACCCCCAGCCTTCGCCTTTCACGCCTTCCGCCGCGCCACAGCGGTCGCCGCCGCGCGTGCGGCAGGCTCGTAAAAGGTGGAGGTCCAGGGCCCCCCTCGGTGCCCAGACAAGGCCAGGGAGGGATCACCACCGGGGGTGTCGCCGCCTTCTCGAGGACGACGACCCTTCAGGGCCCCCAGGGCCCCCCAGCACCGTTCCAAAATCGAGCAAAATCGTCAAGAGTCGTGTCGACCCTTGATCCTCGAACCTCGACCTTCAGGAGGAGCTGGCGACCCTTTAGTGGTGACTCCCCTTGGTTTTACCCGAGATGCTCTCCGTCCGCCGTCCTCCATTCTGCATGTCCCCCGCATCCAGTATACTCCACGCCACAGGGCCGCTCTTCCAGCCTCCCGCCTCCCGCCGCTTTCTGTCCCTCTCGGCTGGTCTTCCTCGAGTCATCCTCGAATCATCACCCCTTTCGGGTTTCCTTCCTTCTTGTTTCTCGTGCTTT
>CAUYUJ010003337.1:115396-124721 GCA_963575745.1 Prorocentrum cordatum
ATTGCGTGCCATGGCCGCGCCCCGCCCCCGCCTGTGCGTGCTGCTCCTTGCGCTGGCCGCGCCGGCGCGGTCGCAAGGCCAACCGCAGGGGGGCCCTGCTCATGGCCACCAGTCTGACATCAGCGATGGGCACCTGCGAGGAAGCTGGACCTGTGCGCATGGCTTGGCCGGCCTGGGCGAGAGCTTGGCGCACGCATGGCTGGGCGTCTTGCCAGCGCTGGGCCCCCGTATGTCCCAGGCACGCCTGGCTCCTCTGCGTGTGCATCCAGCCAGTGGGCTCCGCATGTGGATCCACCACCCTTAGTGGGCCCTGGAAACGACAGGGCCGTTTTTGTTACCGGTTCCGTTTTGCCGTTTTTTTGCTGGTTCCGACGCCGTTTTTTTACCGGCTCCGTCGCCGTTCTTTTACGGGTTCCCGCTCCAGTTCCAATCCTGGAGCCGTTTCTGTTACCGTTTCCCTTTGCCGTTTTTTTGCCGTTTCCATTTTCAGGGGTCATTTTTTCGGAAACGGTGAAAAAACGGCCCTGCCGTTTCCGGGGCCCACTAAGCCACCACCATGCGCAGGAGAGTCCCAGGTGGGTCACCTCTAGAGTGGTCGCCAGTTCCTTCTGCTGATCGAGCTTCGAGGGTGTCGAGGAGACTTTGGACGATTTTTTTAAATTTTTTTTTTGATCGAAAGGTCCTGAGGTCTTCTTTGGTCGTGAAGGTCGTCCTCCTCGAAGACGTGGCGATCCTCCTGGCGGTGCCCCCCGTTGGAATTGCCCGGCTTGCCTGGCCTTCCTTGGCCAGGCATGGCGGTGGTGATGTTGGTGTGTAGGTGCCTTCTGTGTGTGTGGCAGGAAACTGCACTTCCAGACCTTCCACGTCCGAACCACGAGCAAGACGGAGTTTGTTTTGCCGCCTCGGTTCCGAGACCGTCAACGAGAACACCAGAGATGAAAAGCCGGCTTGTGGAAGTGGTCGGGACTTCTGGGGTCCCCGTGCATTCAAGGCGCCGGAGTAATGACCCTTGGGCTCAGGAGGGGCTCTGGTCGGGCCGGTTATTCAGGGGCAACGATGGGGGGGGACAGGCATAAGGGGGGATGCATCGACCCCCAATCGGCCATGGCCGAGAGTAGCTCGTTAGCGTAACCTGCCCGGGAACGTGCGGATCCACCATCGGGGGCCTATCGGCGATCTGTCGGCGATGTGTCGCCGATTCCAGGTCGATGCATCCCCCCTATAAGTCCCCCCCCCTCTCGTTGCCCCTCGTGGTCGGGCCAGTGCTCAGATCCAGGCCGGGGGACCCCTGCGTGGCCGAGGTCCGCCGCGGTGCCGACTCCGCGCCGAGGCGGCCCGATCCGGCGCGCAGGCCGACGCGACCCGATCGGCCGCGCTGGCGCTGGCGGCTCCCATGGCAGATGCCCCGAGGGCGCTCCCCGTCGTCGACGCGTCGAGGAGAGGCCCCTGGCAGCGCTCGGACGGGTGCACTTTTTCTCCGCGAGGACCCTTGAGGACCCTCCTGGGCCATCGGGCAACAAAACGACACGCACGAGACCGACAAGTGCACGGGACATGGACGTCCGAGCGATGGCGAGGTCCCTCCTGCCTGCGGCGGGGGACCGGCGCGAGGCCCGCGGGAGGCCCGACGGCCCCCCGCCGAGGCGGGCCGGAGAGAACCCAGCGGAGGCCGGCGGGTGCCGGCGGGTCGGCGCGCGGGAGGGGGATGGAGCAGAGCGGGGGCCCCCGGCCGAGCAGCGCGTGCCCGGGCGGGGCGGGTGCCGCTGCGGGCAGGCTGCTCCCACGCACGGCAGGCTCGCTGCGCAGCGGCGGGCGGCGACCCCGCCGCGGGCGTGCGGCGTGGGGCGCCGCCGGCGACCCCCAGAATCGGTCGACGTGGAGCCATCGGAGGTACTGGAGGCGGCCGCTCGCTCCAGCTTGGAGGATGCAGCGCGGTGTCAGGAGCCGACGCCGGGAGTTGGCAAGATCGGTGTGAGCTCCGCTGCTGGCATGATTCACCGGGCGCGTTCCACCACTCGCAGGGTGCCTACTCGCAAGCGTCCGGACAAAGATGTGTCTTCCTTGATATAAGGTGCCGCAGATCCCCCGCGGCGGAACCAGGCCGTTTGCGAGTAGTTACTTTGCGAGTAGTGGAACGCGCTGTCCAAAGATGCTTGCGTACACAGTTTAGCATCGGCGGGAGAGACGGGTTTGCAGCATCGCTTCACCACCTCCGCAGCCATGTGCGTCAGAGGCCCCAGAGAGCCGTGCTAGCAGCACACTGCGCATTGTGCACCACCGCTGAGTCTAGGAAAAAAGTCATTGTGTCTAGGCCTCCCCGATTGGGTCGGGGTAAATGGGGTCGGAGGATCGTGCCGCATCGCCGATGCATCGTCGATGCTGCTCGACGTGGAGCCCGATCTTCTCCACGCGACCGTCGCCGCTGCCTCGCCGACGTCTCCGATGCATCGCCGATGCATCGCCGATGCATTGACGATGTATCGGCGATGCGGCGGGATCCTCCGATCCCGTCTACTCCGACCCCATTTGGGAGGCCTCTACTGTGATGGGGCCCCGAGGCCAACAAAGCTTGTGCTGGAATCACTCGGCCAGGTCTGCCGTGGCTCGTGTTTTTCCGGTTAGTGGGATGGCCTGGGGGACGCGCCCCCCCGAGCACCCATCTCTGAGTCAGGTCCCGCTAAACCCAGTCTGGACAATGCCCGAAGTGGGGCGGACGCTATTCTTAGCTTGCCCCACCGTGCCCTCGTCGGACCCAGCTCTCGATACAGGTAGTTATGCCGTGCGCCACAAGTCGGTCGATGTTGCACTAAGCCCCCCCCCCCCCACACGAAGCGTCCCTGCGAAGGCAGGTGGGCGCAGCGCCGTGACAAAAAAAGCGTGCAAGGGCCGAAGAAGGAAGCCGGCAGAAGCACGAGGAACCCTCGGAGGTCCGCGCGCATTTCCCGGCGGCGAGCCGGGGGGAAGTCGGATGGGGCGGGCCTTCTCGGAAGGCTCGGCCTTCCGAGGAGGAGGAGGAGGAGGAAAAGGAGGAGGAGGAGGAGGAAAAGGAGGAGGAGGAGGAGGATTTTGACATCCACTACTGCCAAGCCACACTCTCTGGGGGGACGGCGCCTCCCCCCAGAGGAGGGGGCAGGGCTGGGTGGCGCCTCCTGCCACTTTCGCCACCAGCCCTGCCCCACCGCTGACGTCACGGCAACTGCGGGGGGACTCACGCCGAGACGGCTGCCAGTCCCGCAGTGCCGTGGAAACAACGGGAAAAAACTAACGCCACGGCGCGGGCTCCACACGAAGCTCGGATTTCGACGGATGCCGACCCTTACAAATAGCATTGAAAGTCTCGGTCTTCTTACGCGTCGGTGGCTGACATCGCTGAGCTAAGCCCCGAATATAACCCAGCGAGCCGTAGGAATGACACCTAAGACAGACAGTCAGGAAGGAGCCATCAGAAACGAGCAGCGATATGGCATGGTGCCCGAGCGCTCTCAGGGATGGGCCGTCCAGCTTCGATTCATTCGAGCAAGAACCTGGCGGCGGTATCGAGCGTCCTTTGCGCACGATCAAACAGTGCTGGCAACGCCAGAAAGCAAATCCGAAATACCCCTCGCGCTTCTCCCACGTCCAAGCATGGGGCCGCGAGGGAGGAGCAGGTTCGACGGGAGGGCGCTCCCAGTAGCAGTCGGTCAAATCCAACGGCGGCCACGCTGGCAGCAGCTTCGCTGCGAGCTTGCAGACCGCCTTGGCTATCTTAATTTGCCATTGCAGCCGGCTCTCCTCGGCCTCCGACGGACGGGGGTGGAGTCCAGCACCCTGCTTGGCGGCACGATCCGCCAGGTCATTCCCGAGGCGCCTCCAGCGCTCCAGGGAGGATATGCCCGCTTCGTGCGGGTCTTTGTGGGCATCGACTTTGACGACCGACTGGACCGACGACACCCCAAGACGATACATCATCATCAGCCCCGCGAACGGGCGGCGATAGCTCAGCTGCGAACTCTTGTCCCCAGCACAAGCAGAGACCACGTTCAAGCAGTCGCTATAAAAAGTTGACAGGCGAGGCTGCTCCTGCCCAGGATGTCGGTCCTCGCCGATCTCGGCGACGGGCCCTTGGCTCGCGTCACTCATGACCTCCACTCCGCCGCGGGCCAGGGCAGCGAATTCGGCACACTGGGAGGTCTGGAGGAAAGGGGCGTGGATAGGCCCATAGATGTGGCACGCCCTGTCACCCGAAGAGTCGACCTTAACGAGCCCATATCCAGCACGCGAGAGCTCGGCAATCTCATGACGGAAGCAGCTACCGTCAAGGAAGATCGCCATCAAAGGTGCCACCGTCCTGGGGAGGCTCAACCCATTCACATCTGGCCTGAAATTCACAATCCAAAAACTCCCGAGACGGCCGAGGGAAGACGTCTCCAGGATGCGGAAAGACACCCCTGGTGAAAAGCAGAGCAACTTCGGGGTCGGCCAGGTCCGCGTCAGCGGCTTCATCAATCAAACTCTGTGAAACGGTCTCCTCTCTCGTGGAGGCGACGGCAGGGCAGCGCCAGAGTCGATGGAAGGTCGAATCGCCAGTGAAACCGCAGAGCTCGCATCGATCCTCGAGACCGCGGTACCCGACCTTGATCGCCCGATCGCGAGTCCAGAGCGCTTCGCAAGTCAAGCTCCTGATCGATCCACGTTCCTGGGAGGTGACCCGCGACGATCGGAGGCGAGATCGGCGATGTCGAAACACAATCGATCGCAAGACAGGCCCTGCTTAGCCGAAGCCTCACGCTCCAGGGCACGCCGACAGGCCTGCTGCAACATTTTCTTCAGCATAGCTGGGGACACGCTCGTCAGCAATATCGTCTCCCCGAAATCGTTCACGATCGTGACGAAATCTGACATAGACCACTTGATGCGAATAAGGGAAAGAAGACGCATGGCGCTAATGGGTTCCCCGACGTCGCGACACCTAGGTTCCGCCGCCGCGAGCACGGTCTCCCAGCTGAGTCTCAACTGGTCCCAAGGGATCGTGTAGGGATAGGCACCCGTCTGGAGCGCCCATATTTCTTTGGCGCACCTAACCACGGGGGCCACAGCCCCCACCCAAGTCGGGTCATCGTTCAGAAGGAGGGTGGCGGTCAGCGAACGCCCCCCCGCACCAGGTCTCAGAACGCGCCCCGCTTCACGACGGATCTTCGCCAACTCGAAGTCCGAAAGCCCATGGATCTCCGCCCCGTAGAGAACCCCAGGCAAAGTCCCAGAGACCCAAATACGCTTACAATACTTACCGAGGCTGCAACTCAGCTTGACGAGCTTCTTTGTAGAAGCTTTCAGGGTGTCCACGCGGACCCTAAACTTGTGGCCTCTCCTGGCGGCTCGTCTGGGTCTCCCTGCAGCATCGTCGATCCCCAGGTTCACGGCGCTGTCCGTGATCGGCCCAGCGAGGGGCCCCAGGAACTGACGAAGCTGCGAAGAGACCTCAGCAGATGAGCAAACAAAAGAGGCCTTATCAGGCGCCACCTTGCATTTCATGTCCAGGGTGAGAGCGTCGTGCAGGCCCTGCGAGGCTTCCTTTAAATCATGCGCGACCTGGGCCTTGGAGCCCACCGCAGACAGCCCGCTATCATCGATGTACTGGTCCAGCTGGACGCTAGGCCCGAGCTTCAAGGAGTCAAGAGGGGTGATCATGTAGACCTTGACCCATGTCGTGGCTAACGAACAACCCGCGATAACCCCTCGAGCCGCCATCAGCGGGCCCGAGACGTACCCAGCCATGCAAATAAACCGGGCCCCTCGGTAGGCCGCGATCGAGAGACGATATAAGGCCACAGGGGCCCCGTGTTGCACGCAACGCTGTTCCAAAAGCCCGAGGTCGATGGTTTCGTAAAACTTGGACAAGTCCCAAAGAATCGTGGCCGCCACCAAACCACGACGATAGGAACATTCAGCCCTGACTCCTTGACGCCGCACGACGTCACTGGCCGAAGCAAAAGACTGGCCAGCGAGATAAGCTCGAGGATGCTCCAATTCCCACTGCTGTGCTATCACCCTTCTCGCTTTCCCCCACAATCTGTACATGCTGCAGAACAGGCCAATCGGCCTCCAGCCGCCGTGCGGCTTCATGATGAGCGCCAGCTGAACCAGCTGGATCTGGAAGGGGAGTGAGGAGGTCATTTCCATGATGGCCAGCATTAGGCCCACGACGTACAAGCAATCGTCGGTCATCCAGGAGTAGTGTTTCATGTGGAAACCGTCGAGCCCAAAAGCAGTCCTGGGGGAGTACCTGGAGGAGATCATCCTGAGAAATTCGGGTTGCAAGAAAGGGAGGGGGCTACACATACCTTTCGAACCTTCATCGAGCGCGGGGGGCCCCGTCGACTTGGCACCCCATAATTCAGCATAGAGCGAAGACTGAGACTCCAGCAGAGAAAGAGGGTCAGAGAGCACAACCCCAGCCGAGCTGAGGGTCGTGGTAGGCTTCCAGCCCGCAGCAGGCTTGCGAGCGAGGTGAGCGTTCCTTCCTCCCTTTTCAATGTTGGTCAACAGCCATTCCTTCCAACTTTTCCCTCCCTGAGTCCTAGCATCCGACTGCTCGTGGACTATGGCGGCATCCAGCTCGCCAAGGATGTGCGACAGGTGCTCCTGATGAGCTTCATCCTCCACGCAGAGCCGACCACCTGGAGCCGCGACGATCGACACGAACGAGTGAATGGACTTGACGAGCGCCTGATACCTATCCAGATCGCTCGCGAACTCAGAGGGAATCTCCAGCAGCATCTGGCTTTTCTGGCCACACGCCTGCGAACTGCGAGGGAGTACGTGCCAGTGCCTAAAGGTGTGGGACAACCACTTGATGGCGAACAGACGCGGGTGGCGGCCCTTGGAAGAGCCGCTCTTGAAGACAGGCTGCCAGACTAACTTGGGGCCCTTACTCCTGGCCCCGTAGTACGGGAGGGTGATATGTGCAGCATCAGCGATTTCACACTCCGCCAGACGAGCCCAGCGCCCGTAAACCCTACTCAACTCTTGGGTAGCCTGACCGACGGGTTCCCCTGGGACCAAAGAATCGAGAAGGGCACTCGCCTGCCCCTGGGGCCGCCCCCAGTGGGGAGGCCGTTTAGAGGGCCCGATAGGCCGCTGGGCAGGGATGGGGGGAGGTTTGTAAAATCCCAGAAAGCCTGCATCTTACAAGCACGAGGGTACAGAACGATTTCGACAGGTGAGTGAGGAGCGAGCTGCGAGGTGGTAACCGCGTCGACCGACTGAATAACCTTCGAGACCCCACTCGTCGCAACGAAATAGTCGAGCATTTTGATGCCCCCGTGGTGAGGCAGGTCCCCTCGCCCTGGGGGATGATCAGGTTCCCATGGAGGCGTTCAGTGAACCCGCTGTCCTGGACGAGGTCGGGCGACATGTTGAAATCAGCCGCGACCAAACATTCACTAGCATACACCTCTGCTGCCGACCCAACCTTCCCCAAGATGTCAAGATTTCGGTCCGTCAGCCCCTCGGAGTGATGCATGTACACCGAGGCGAACAGGATGGGCTGGTCAAGCCCTCCAGGGAGATGAACCAGACCCGCAATGGCCCTACTTGGGACCAATTCCGACCCCTGAGGGAGGTCGTGAAGGCCTAGGAAGGATCGGCAGACTAAGGCGACACCACCTGAGCTTCCTTCGCCGACTCCAGGACGGGCTGGCGAGAAGAGGCCTTTCCAGCCATGTCTGAGGCACCAATCTAAAGCCGAGCGACACGACTCATCACTACAGAGGTGGTGTTCTTGAACGGCCACGACATGGGCCGATGTGCGGGCGAGCCATTCTTTACATGGCCCCCAGGAGGTGGCATTACACGTCTGGAATCTGAGGGCAAGCTGGTCGGACTCGGGGACAGGGGGGCCAGACGACGGGCCAAAACTGGGTCCTGACATAGGCCCACGGGCGCCCAAACCAGGGCCGCATCCCAACGACGGATCCGAGGGACCAGGAGGTATCAAAAAACTTGGCGCCTCAGGTGACTTCAAATCTCCCCCCCACTTCGACCTAGGCAGTCGAGGTGGGGGGGCAAAGATTGCTCAGGTGGTTGAAAGTCGGCTCCCAGCACCGTCTCGGCGCGGGCAAGCAAAGCAGAGGAGCGGGCGGCCGAGTCAGAATCAGAAACGCCAGCACTGGCCGAAGCTCCGGAGTGATCTTCAGGTTGAACGACAGGAGAAGGTCCCGCCGCACGAGCTTCGTCATCCACATGACCACCACCAGGCATCGCCGCTCCCTCGGCCTTGCGACGCTTCGCCAGGCCCGAGACGTGCGACTTGTGCAGCTGCCTGGCCTCCTCGAGCTGCTTGGCCGCCGCCCCGAAACTGGGTGGTCTCGACAAGCCGCTTGCTGAGGTCCTCTGCACGAGCCGCCATTTGCTTGCGGTCCTCTTCGCCAAGCTCGTAGACTTCAGGGTCCACGTTGAAGAACGACTCCACACTGGTGGCGTCGAATAGCTGCTTCCCGTCCAGTAAGTCCTGGAGCGAAAGAGAAGCCGAAGAAGGTGGAGAGCTTGGTGGTGCAACCTCTGCTTGCAGCTGCGCAACGAGCTTCTTGTAGCGGTCATTCTCTTCGACCAACTGTTGACGAAGGGAGTGAATAGAATTCTTCTTATCAGCCAACCATGTTTGCCACTTCTCGAATTGCTCCAGCTCGTTGGACAGTTTCTTTTCCAAGGCCTTCCTGGCTCGGTCAGATTGATTCGCCTGCACTTGAATCGGTATAGGTGCCGAGCCAGCCTTCCTTTTGTCCAAGCGCTGCTGGAGCGCCGCGGCGTGTCCATGGTTGCCCATCTTCCTGTTGAGTGAGATGAGCTGGTGCATCTCGTCATCCGTGAGGTCAGCGTCGCGGATGACGCCCTGGCCTGCACCAGCTCCTGGTTGTCCTCCCCCTCCTTGTGGTCCCACAGGGCGAGGAGGCTGAGGAGGAGGCGCCGATGGTGGGGCCTGCCCCGCTGCACCAGCACCGTTCGCCCATACACCGCCAGGTGGCTTGGGCGTGGAGACGTCGACCTCGGCTCGCAATCTGTGACACTGCTTGCAGAACCAGAAACGTCCCATGTTTTTCCCGCAGCCGCATTTCCCGCAACGCCACATAGCGTTGTGAACAGACTGCCAAGGAGGAGGGCCGCGGGTCCCTGGCGGCTTGCGCGGCGGCGGGGCCATGGCTTCGACTGAATGCTTCCACGTTAGCTACCTTCCCGGGGGAAGGCGAGATCTCAAGCGCCTGCTGAAAGGCCCAGAAGCGAGCCCAAAAACTTGGGCCCAAGTGGCTTGAGAGGAGGAGGAGGAGGAGGAGGAGGAGGAGGAGGAGGA
>CAUYUJ010003337.1:124821-176254 GCA_963575745.1 Prorocentrum cordatum
GAGGATGAGGAGGAGGAGGAGGAGGAGGAGGAGGAGGAGGAGGAGGAGGAGGAGAAAGAGGAGGACGCACAGCACCAGTTATGTCCTTGTGCGCCCCAGGGGCAGGCGGCTCGGGCGCACGAGGCCCGCATTGCGCGCCGCTTCCGGGCGTGGCTGCTGGAGGGCCTCGCGGCGCGGGCACGGCCCGGCGCACGGCCGGCGGCGGGCGGCGCGCAGCTCTGCGGGGCGTGCCTGGCCGACGACGACGAGGACGCCGCCGACGCCGCCGCCGCCGACGACGACGACGACGAGGACGACGACGAGGACGACGAGGACGACGACCACGACGACGACGACGACGTCGAGGACGACGACGACGAGGACGACGACGACGAGGACGACGAGGACGAGGACGACGAGGACGACGAGGACGACGACGCCGCCGCCGACGACGAAGACGACGACGAGGACGATGACGATGACGACGCCGCCGCCGAGCATGACTGATACCGTGGAAGTGTAAGAACTTGCCCAGAGGTCCTGGCATCTCAATTTTTCGAGCCGGGCGATTTCGCTTCGTTTCGGGCCCCGCGGGGCCCGCACAGATCGATCCAGCTCGAGACAGGGCGCAGAACGAGCCCGATGTCGGGGCCTGGGACCTCTGCTCCTGATTTGGCCTTCCTGCTGGCAGGATGCCGGCTGTTTTCTGCATCCTCAGATCCTGGCGCCGCAATTTTTTTTCACAATGGGGCGCTTTCCGCCCGATGTCGGGGCCCGGGGCCAGCACAGAGCGATCCGGCTCGAAGGATGCAGCAGCGAGACGGGGTCCGGGACTCTGGTCCCCCCGCCCAGGCTTGGAGTGCGCTGGGGGTCCGAGGTGGCCCAGCACTGGCTCTCGCAAGCAAGAGGGGGGGAGCTTCGAGGTGCTTGGCTCGAGCATGTGTGTTTCGCCTCTCTCGGCCTCTGGGGGGGCGCCGCCTTCGGGCCCCAGGGCCGTCGAGAGCAGATCCAGGGTGGGGAGTTTGGCGTTGCTTTGGAGCGGACTTGCCTTTATCTCCCCTTCTTGACCGATTTTCTCTGGTCGGCACCGCCCAAGCGTACTTCTACGATGTTCGCGTCGGCCGCGCAAGGGTGTCGCGCACGCTCGAGAGTCTTATAGTGTAAGCTCGGTGGCGGGCCTTTTCTGGCCATACCGCTCGGGAAGCGTTGAGCTGCACGATTTTGTATTGTATGCTCGGGTGGGACGTGCTCGTCCAGCAGAGGCACATCGTACTAGCATGTCTTTAATGCGTCCCAGATTACGTTGCATCTTCGGGGATCTCGCCTGTCCCCCAAAGTTGGTGTCTTCTCTTGCACCCGACCGTGGGCTCGATGCGGGTTCGACGCGGATCTGGCGTGGTTTCGACGCAGATTCGACGCGGATTCGAGGAGTTCGACACGGATTCGACACGGATTCGACGCGGATAGGGGCGCGACAGGACAGACGAGGTCCCCCGAGCATGCAACATACGGTGGGGGCGTTCGTTAAGGAATGTGCCCAGGAGGGTTCAGATCCTGGAGGATTCCTTATCTGATGAGGGCCCTCACAGTCCGTAGCCATTTTGGCTCAAAGCCATGGCGCAAACGACGACCGCGAGTCCGTCGGGCCATCTTGAGCGCGAGGGGCGCTTCGCTAAGAGCCAAAGGATTGTGCGCTGGCAACCACACGTACCTTCACTCCAACTCCGACTCATGTTCCGTCGCTGACTCAGCTTCTACCTCTGCTTCCCCTTCCGACGCTTGCGCTGGGCCCGCCCCTGGCCCCGCCTCCAACGCCGGCCCCGATTCCAGCTCCCACACCGGGGCAAATGTACGACGACCACATGCTCGTGCCGCACCGCGGCCACGAGCACTGGCACATCTGACGGCGCGACGATCGTGATCATTGCAATGTCTTGCGAGGGGACTGGGAGGAGCAAACTCGGGGACGTGGGCGAGGACATCGCAGACTCAGATGACGAGGACGACGAGCCAGAGGACGGGGACGAGGATCCGGAGGACGAGGGCGAGGATCCAGAGGTGGAGGTCGGGTATGCTGAAGAGCAGGTCGGGGACCCAGAGGGCGCGGGCGTGGACCCAGAGGAGCTGCGGCCCATCCCCGAGGCCTTCCGCGAGCGCCTGGCGCCACACTGGCAGGGTGCCGCCGTGTGCATCGGAGTCGCGGAGCATGCGATGTTCTGGCCCAGCGGACGCGGGCGCGAGGACTGGGCCGCCGGCAGCACGACGATACGCAGCACCACGAGGAGCAGATTTGCGGCAGGACGACGGCCATCGGCAGCACAACGACGAACATCATCATGACGAGCTGATCCGCATCACGAGCATATGCGCGGCACGCTGGCGACCGGCAGCCCCACTCGGAGCAGCGTGGCCTGGGGCAGCAGTTCGGCGGCGCCGTCCACTGGTGAGGCGAGCAGCGCGACGCGTACCACGTCGCCAAGCAGCGCGACGGGGACCAGCAGTGCCTCGCTGGGCACAGGCGGAAGGCAGGGTCCGTGGCAAGGGGGGTGCCCTGCAGGGCGCGGAGTCCGACCTGGCCGAGGCGACGAGGGCGCTGCGCTAGGCCCACCAGCGCGCAGCGGACTGCTGGCAAGCGGTCGAGCAGGCCAAGAAGGAGCTCCTGGAGCAGCGCGCGGCCCTCCCGTGCTGCTTGGGCCGACAGCTTCCCAGCACAGGGCGGCGACCCCGACGACGATGACAGCGGCGTGGAGCTCCTGGCGCCTGCAGCGGGCTGCATGCGCCCGGGCCCGCCTGCTCGGGGCCCTGCCAGCAACGACTCGCCGTGCCCCCAGCAGCCTGCCGCAGACCGCGGTCGCGGTGGGCGCTCAAAGGACGCAGGGGGGCCCTTGGTCCAGGCCGGCCCCTGAGCTCTCACGCGGGTTGGCAGCGCGGGCGCGGCCATCGTCGAGAATTTGCTTGTGGTCGAGAGCACTGGTGTTGTGGGGCCTGCTGACGGGCCAGTTCTGGGGTAGCCATCCAGTCGAGCGCAGCTAACTGGAAGTGGCCCTCGGCCTTGGACCGACGCCCTACCCGACGCGGTCGATGCCGCTGGTTGGAGGTCCCCCGGTGGTGGTTGACGCGCGCGCTGCGGCGACGGGGGGGGCCTGGTTGTGCTTGTGGCGGAAGCGGCAGTAGCGCCGCCGCCAGGGGGGCGGCCCCGGGCGAGGTCTCAGTCAGGGAGGCGCTCGTCAGCAGGAGCTCAAACTCTCGGCCACTGCACCGCGAGGTGGTCAAGGGGGAAGGTGGACACTGGCTCAGTTTTTGCAGTGAGGGCGGGGCAGGCTGCCGCGGTCAGCCCCGCGACCATTTTGTGGGGCTGCGTCGTGATCTCAGGCAAGGATCAGGCGGTCGACAAGCAGGTGCTCGCGCTCGCAGAGTGCCCCCCGCCTCCGGCTTCGGGGGCGCGGCCGTCGTCGGCCAGCGTCGGGGCGCTGAGCGGCTCGACTTGGTTTGAGGAGCAGATCGCCATCGAGAGCCTGCTGGGCGCGGGGAACACTGACGACGTCTACCTGTTGCGGGAGACCCGCTTCACGTCTCAACAGGCCGAGGACTCGGCGAGACGGTGGGGGTCCCGCAACGGTCTGCGCGCGGCCTTCAGCCACTGCCGCAGGACAGGCTCGGCAGCCCAGGGTCGGCCATCCTCGCGGCGACGCGCAGGGGCGTCAACGTGGTGGGCCAGGAGTGAGGCCCCCACTGCACGAGGCCTGTCGCGAGGAGAGTGGCTTTCGGCAACCCGGTCTTGGTCATGGCCAGTGCCTACTTGTAACGCTCTTCAGGTCTGCATGGGTGCAGCGTCGACCTGCTGGGGGACTTGCAGCCGTTTCCGGGGAGCTCTCGAGGCCCTTCATTGTCGGCGCCGACTGGAGAAAGGAACCCCACCTCCTCGAGAGCTCCTGGTGGCCTAGAGCTATCGGGGGCGCGGTGGTCGCTCCCCTGCTTCCCACTTGCGGTGAACGCGCGCGTGAATACTTTGGGATCTCCGCGTCGCTGGCTGCCCGGAGCCCCCAGGTGGAGGTGCCGCGGCCCGCGGCGACGCCCGCGCGCTTGAAGTTCGGCTGGCTTGGCTCCCAGGCGAAGGCGTGGGTCTTGCAGTCGCCAAGCACGTTCGACGCCACCGCGGAGGTTGACGAGGGGGCCATGCAGGCAGCAGATGAGGCGGCCAAAGGAGTACGGTGGCAGGCGCCGCTGCGAGACGCGGCAGGCCGCCCTGATGAGGCCGTGCGAGAGTTCTACGAGGTTGTTGAGCTGCACCAGACCAGACCCATATGTTCGGCATTGAAGAGCAGGATGCTGAGCAGTGCGTTGGGCGAGCCCAGCGGGGCCAGGCGGGGCCCGAGACCGCGAGGGGGGTCAGCCCCCCCCCCCCCCCCCCCCCCCGCTCATGGATCTCGCTGGGCTGCCTGGCGAAGCCGCTGGCGGCGGCGGCGACGGCAGGTCGCGTGCCCGCGGGCCATGGGGCATGCTTTCGGCACCGGGAGCGTGCCGCCCTTTCCCTTGCACCGCAGTTCGCCTCGCAGGGATGCAGCGTGTTCAGCGGCGCGCGCATGAACTCCCTGCTCGCAGAGATGCAAGCGGACTCTGGCAAGGGTTGTGGTTCCAGGAAGCCATGGCGGCTGCGACGGCAACCCGCGCCAAGGCGGACGCAGCGCGTGACAGTGAGCGCCGGAAGGAGTTCGTGGGCGAAGCCCTGGCCAGAGGAGGACGCGGGTCCATGCTGTGATGGAGAAGGTCCATCGCCAGGAGGCGCCCACCTTCGGCGAGTCGCTCGCAGGAGGGCTGCCAGTGCCGCAGGTCGGACAGCAGGCGCTGGACCTTATCTAGGTTGAGTGGAAGGCTCTGTGGAGCAGTCGGGCCCAGCCCCCCGTGCCGCAGTCGAGGTTTGATTGCTGGAATGAGGCCGCCTCGGCAGCTGCTTGAGGCCCTGGTGGCGCCCGGCGGCCAACGGGAACAGCCTCGTGGATGAGATCGGCCGCGAGTTCGAGGTCTTGAGGTTTTCCCCCGCCTTCTTGGCCGAGAGCTCGCGAGGCCGCCGGGAAGGCGGCGCCGCTGGGGGGAGATCCTGGAGCGGTTGGGGCCCCTCTAGCCGCGGCGTCTCGCGCCGGCCTGGCGGCCGATCAACGAGCTCTTCCTGCAGCCGAAGTCGGAGGTCTGGACGGAGCGCCACTGCGGCTGCCTCCGCTGGCAGGCCGCGCTCTCCCATTGGCCCCGGGCGAGGCTGGCCAAGCGCATAGCCGACGTCAACCCGAAGTGCCCGCTGCGCGGTGAAGAGGGCGGTGCGGTCTCCCACGGGCGCTATCGTGCGCGGGGGCCCTGGAGGCGCGACGGGCTGCCAGGTGATCTTCGGGGGGTTGCCGAGGCGGTCAGCAGGCTGGGCCAGCCCTTCCGCGAAAGGTTGCAGCCCTCGCAGGGGCAGTGCCCCCGAGACTGGGGGGGTGCGCTGGCGGTTCCCGAGGGCGCCCTCGTCTTTGCTGACGGCTCGTGCGTCCGCGCCGACTTCGCGCATCTGAGGTGTGCGGGCTGCGCGGTGGTTGTCCCGGCGCCGACGGGCGAGCTCTGCGCCGAGGACCAGGGCGCTGCCCCTCCCGACCTGCCGCCTTCCCAGATCGGCGCGGGCGGGGGGGGGGCTGCGCGGCCGTAGTGGCCCTCGGGGAGATCATCGGCAACTGCGCCCTGCTCATCGACTGCGCGGGCGTCGTCGGGCCCGGGCGGGGCCCCGCCCTCGGCGGTCGCCGCGCGCATCTGGGCCAGAGTGGCAGACGCCGCTTGCTGAAGGGGTCCCTCCTGGGCGCCTTGGGTGCCTCGGGGGGCCTCTGGGGGCCGCTTTGTGTCCTCTGGGGCCCCCCTGGGGGCCACTTCGGGGCTTCTTGGGGCCATCTTGGGGCCATCTTGGGGCCTCTCGGGGCCTGCTGGGCGCTTCCTGGGGCCATCTTGGAGGAGATCGATCAAAGAATGATGGGGGCTCCTTTTAGCGTCGTTCCCCCGAGAAGCCAAAATTGTGCCAGCGCCATCGTGGGGCTAATGATTTCGGCTTCCTCGCCGAGGCCGTTTCGGATTCCCTGACCGCTCGCGACTGGCCCCGTCCAGGTCCGGGGTGCGGGGTGCGGGGTGCGTGGGGTGGGGTGGGGGGGCGGGGGGGGTAAACCCTCCTCCGTGGGGCAAGGAAGGGGGTTGGAAGAGGAGCCACCCTAGACCACCTGCGCCCAGAGGGCTGGTGGGATTTCATAGATCGACGAGGGGCGCCGGGATTGGAACTCCCCAGCCGCCGAGCGCGTCCCCGCGCGCCGTTCGGAGGCAGCGGCCAGGCGAGGATCGAGAGCTCAGCATGCTGGAGCTGCGCGGCAACAGGCTGGCGGGCTCTCGGGCCGAGGAGGGGGCCGAGGTGTGGGCGCCAGCGGGCGACCGAGTGCTCGTGCTGGATTGTCGCCTCGCTGGAGCCAGGGTCGCTGCCAGGGTCGCCGCGGAGATGGAGGCGCGCGTCGCTAACTCTGGCCTGCGCGATTCCTGGGCCCGCGGGGCGCTGGGGGACATCGACCTGGGGCCCTACCTGCAGCAAGACCCCATCGTTTTGGGCGAGTCCTCGGCTGTGGGTGGGCCAGGGGCCTCGGCCGCCGTCGCGGGCGTCTTTGCGGTGGCGGCCGGGGCAGCGGCGTGCGCGAGCGCGGGGGTCGGCGCAGTGGCGAGGCCCATTCTGCAGGGCCCGAGCGTAGTTTTGCCCGCGAGCGTCCTGCGACTGCTGCGACCCTGCCTAGCCCCGACGACCATGTGCTGCAGCCTGGTCGGGGGGCTCGTCCCTGCTCGTCCGCGGCGTTGCCCCTCCCCAGCGGGGCTGAAGTTTTTGACGGGCCCTGGCCAGTCCAAGGTCACCTCCTCATGCGGGCGCATGTGCACGGGCAAGTGCCCGAGTTTTTGCCGGTGTGCGCTCGCTGCGGCATGCGTCGCTGGTTGCCGCGGTCTTATTTCCGCGGGCTGGCCAGGCCCTGCTCCGGCGCCGAAGTTCGCTTCGGGGTTCGAGGGCCCGGGTTCGCAGCGACGTCGCGAGAGTCAGCTCGGTGCGCTGGTGCCGCCTTCGGTCCAGGCCCGCGTGCAGTGGGCTAGCGCCTTGGGTGTCGCGGCGGGCCTCCAGTCAAGTCGGCTGGCGGCCGCTTCGGGCGCCAAGGATGCAGCTGGCTCGCCTCTCCCAACCCGTCCTCGCCCGTCGGCGAGCTCGACGGTGCGGCGGGCCCTCGTCTTGCCAGGGGTGGATGGGGCGTTGGAGTCGCGTGGCGTCGCGTCGCCCGAGGAGGCGCTCGAGCGCGGCCGCGATGCGGTCCAGTCCAGAGCCGAGCGGGTAGCCAGAGCAGCACGGGAGAGGTAGGGCCCGAATCGTTTTTTTTCCAGGCCAGGGATGTGGCGACCCGTCCAATATGCCAGGGCTACCAAAGTGCGCGTTGACAGGCGCGGTGGTGGTGACACGCCGAGAGCGCTAGGGCCACTTGCGCGAATTCTTTTGTTGCGTGCAAGTCTTCGGACGCAGGGAGATAACAAAAATGCCCTCGCCGTGTCCAGACCCCCATCCAGAGGTCCTGATCCAATCCTCAGGACCAGTTTCTTCATCCCGAGCCGTTTTTGACGGCCCTGGGGCCCGGCTAAAAACCCACACCGTTCTACCTCTTCGTGACGGGAACATGTCTGGGCATCCAATTCCCTTCGCCGTGACGGCAGCAATTATATTTGGGCCAGGAACATCTCGGCCAGGCTGAATTCGGCTGGCCGAGTTCAGCCCGGCCGAATCTCGCCTGGTCGAGCTTTTGTTTTCCTTGAGATCCAACGTAGCGGACAAAAGTGCAACACCGTAATGCATCACGCTCAGAGCCCCAGAACCTCATTAGATTCCTTCCATCTTTCGAGCCAGGTCGATCTGGGAGTGTCCCAGGCCTTGAATCTGGAACGAAACGCCCGGCTCGAAAAAATCGGGACGCCAGAATCTCTGGGTTTCCCTTGTTCGCCGAGCGCGTTCCACTACTTACAAAGTGCGAACTCGCAGCCGTCCGAACAACGTGTGTCCGTTTTCGATGTAATTTCTCTTTGATCCCCCGCGGGGGATCCAGGCAATTTGCGAGTAGTGGAACGCGCTCGTCTCCTTGTCCAGCGAGGAGCGGGGCGCCGAGAGCCCCAGGGCCGCCCAGGGCCCCGGCCTGGCGTCGGCGTGCCTCTGCTGCGCCTGGCTGTGGCTCCTGGCGTGGCGCGGCCTCGGGGCGGCCTGGGGCCACGCGGCGGCGCTCGGGCGGCCGGCGGCCGCGGCGCGGGCGGCGCAGGCCGAGTTCGACCGGGCGTTCCCTTCCGATGTCCGCGACGAGGCAGAGCCGTACTGCACGGGATGAGGAGGGGGAGGAGGAGGAGGAGGAGGAGGAGGAGGAGGAGGAGGAGGAGGAGGAGGAGGAGGAGGAGGAGGAGGAGGGGGAGGAGGAGGAAGAGGATCAGTGTAAACCCAAGATGCATCAACGATGTTGGAAAAAACCCTCCCTCCAAGCTCCTTTTTCATAGGTCCCTACAACGTTTCATTTTTTCACAGGGAAGCGCCTCGTTGGAAGACAATTGTTCGAAGACCCTGAAGCATGCCAAAACATTGTTCTAGGGAGTCCGACGCCACGGATTAACCTGACTGTTGCGTCTTGGCGATCCTGAAGCGACCCAGAACGCCATTCCTGGGACATGAACGCCTCGAATCAACATAACTTGTGCACCCATAAGCCTGAATCCTTCCAAAATGTCATTTCTTGTCCGTTGATCGTGGGAGCCCGTGAAACTTCTACATGTTTGTAAGACGAATGTGCGTGGCGCACAGGCGAGAGCCACATTTGAGAAAGAACCGTCCTCAATCCGTGAATCTCTTGCAATTTTCTTGACCCATGCCCGCGGCGCTAAGGCGATAGCCGCATTTTGAGAACCACTCGCCCTCAATCCGTGAAGCTCTTGTATATTTAAGACGAGTTCTCGCGGCGATAGGGCGAGAACCACATTTTGAAAACCACTTGCCCTCAATCCATGAAGCTCTTGCAAACTTGTAAGACGAATGTGCGCGGCGCTGAGGCGAGAGCCACATTTTGAAAACCACCGGCCCTCCATCTGTGAAGCTCTTGCCAAGGTTTAAGCTTCAGGGTCATGGTGAGGAAGTCTCAGGCGAAATGCCTGGCCTGGCCTAACAACTGGCTTCGGGGTGCGAAAGGGAGATGTTACTTATATGGAGAAGGAATGCAGGAGGAGGAGGAGGAAGAGGAGGAGGAGGAAGAGGAGGAGGCGGAAGGCAGAGGAGGAGGAGGAGGAGAAGCAGGAGGAAGGAAGAGGATGGAGGAGGAGGAGGAGGAGGAAGAGGTGGAGGAGGTATGATGAGGAGGAGTTGTAGGAGGAGGAGGAGGGGGGAAGGAGGAGGAGGAGGAGGAGAAGGAGGAGAAAGAGGAGGAGGAGGAGGGAAGGAGGAGGAGGAGGTGGAGGTCGGAGAAGAAGGAGGAGGAGGAGGAGGAGGACACGGAGGAGGAGGAGGAGGACGACGAGGGAGGAGGGGGAGGAGGAGGAAGAGGAGGAGGAGGGGAGAGAGAGGAGGAGGAGGAAGGAGGAGGAGGAGGCGGAGGAGGAGGAGGGAGGAGGAGGAGGAGGAGGAGGAGGAGGAGGAGGAGGAGGAGGAGGAGGAGGAGGAGGAGGAGGAGGAGGATGAGGAGGGGGAGGGGGGAGAGGAGAGGAGGAGGAGGAGAAGGAGAGGCCGAGGAGGAGGAGGGACGAGGAGAGGAGACGAGAGGAGCAGGAGAAGTAGGAGGAGGAGGAGGAGGAGGAGGAGGGGAGGAGGGCGGAGGAGGAGGAGGAGGAGGAGGAGGGACGCGGAGGAGGAGGAGGAGGAGGAGGAGGAGAGGAGGAGGAGGAGGAGGAGGAAGACGACGAGGGAGGAGGAGGAGCAGGAGGAGGAGGAGGAGGAGGAGGAGGAGGAGGACGTGGATGAAGAGGAGGACGACGAGGGAAAAGGAGGGAGGTGATGATGATGCTGCTGCTGACGATGATGATGACGATCATGATGATGCTGATGATGATGGTGATGATGATGCTGATGATGGTGATGCGATGATGGTGGTGATGGTGATGGTGGTGATGGTGGTGGTGATGAGGTATGATCATGATGACGCTGATGATGCTGCTGGTGATGGTGATGCTGTTGATGCTGATGATGATGCTGCTGCTGATGATGATGATGATGCTGCTGCTGCTGCTGATGATGATGATGATGATGATGATGATGATGATGATGATGATGATGATGAGATGGGATGGTGATGGGGAGGGGATGGGGATGGGGATGGGGAAGGAGGAGGAGGAGGAGGAGGAGGAGGAGGAGGAGGAGGAGGAGGAGGAGGAGGAGGAGGAGGAGGATAGATGATGGAGGATGGAGGATAGAGGAAGATGAAGGAGGAGGATGAGGAGGACGGAAGAGGATTGAGGAGGAGGAGGATGGAGAAGGATGGAGGAGGATGGAGAAGGAGGAGGAGAATCGAAAAGGATGGAGGAGGAGGAGCTGGAGCTGGAGAAGCTGGAGGAGGACCTGAGCAAAGCCAAGGTGCATCAGCGGTGCTGCAGTACCCCCCCCTTCCGACCGCTACCCTTGCCTCGTTTTCGCCCTTTGGGCCTCCTGGGAGGCCCTCGTCGCCACAGCTGGAGTCGCCTCAGAATCCTGGTCAGAACGCACCCCGTGAGAGGTCCGGGGCGTAGCGTAGCTTCCCCAGAGGCGGAGCCGGACGGGACGCGGCGCCGCGTCCTGACGATCCGGTGCCCTGGCGTGCAGCACGAGGACATCAGCGTGGAGTCGGTCTGCAACGGCTGCGCCGTGGCGATCGCCCGGGGCGGCCCTGGGGGCGGGCCCGGCGGCGGGTGCTCGCGCCTCTTCCAGTGGCAGCTTTCGGAGGGCCTGTTCTCTCTCGTAGACGAGCTGGCCCGCTTCGAGCACGGCGGCGTTCTCCACCTCGTGCTTCGCGAGTCCCCGTCCCAGGCCAGCGGCGAGCAAGGAGGGGGCTGAGGCGCTGCGGGGTGCGGCCTTCTTGGACGGCGGGGGGATCTCTCAGGAGAAGCCCTGGCTCCTTAAAGGCCGTCTACGCACCCCCCCTAAAGCCTCCAAAAGTCTCGAGGGGTCTCTGGTATTCCGACGATCCGATGCTTGGCGTGGCGCTGTTGTGCATCTTGGCGCAGCCAGTCCGATTCGATTTCGGCTCCGAGCACATGCAGTCCGATCCGACGCGCACACACACTCTGATTCGAGTCGTCCACCGATAACGCGGTCGGATAGCGATGGCTATCCGCACACACACACGCACGCACGCACGCACACACGCACACAAAACACAACACAGCACAGCACAACACAACACAACATAACACAGCTCAACACAACACAACACAACACAACACAACACAACACAACACAACACAACACAACACAACACAACACAACACAACACAACACACACGCACACGCGCACACACGCACACACGCACGCACGCACGCACGCACGGCACGAACGCACGCACGCATGGCACGCACGCACGCACGGTCGCACGCACGCACACACATACGCACACGCACCCACACACACACACACACGCACGCACGCACACGCACACACACACACACACGCACACGCACACGCACACGCACACGCACACGCACACGCATACGCACACGCACGCGCACACATAGATGCACGCACGCACGCACGCACACACACACACGCACACGCACAAGCACACGCACACACGCCCACACCCACACCCCATGCCACACACACACGCCCACACCCACACCCACACCCTCATCCACCCACCCACCCACACACCCACACACCGACCTACCCACCCACCCACGCACACTCGCACACGCACACGCACACGCACACGCACACGCACACAGCACACGCACACAGCACACGCACACAGCACAAGCACACGCACACGCACACAGCACACGCACACGCACACGCATACGCGCACACGCACACAGCACACGCATACGCGCACGCGCACACGCACAGCACACAGCGCACAACACATAACGCGCAATATACAACACACAGCACAACACACAAGACACAACATACAGCACACAACGCACAACGCACAACGCACAACAAACGACACAGAACACACAACACGCAACACACAACTGACAGCACACAACGCACAACACACAAGACACAAGACACAAGACACAGCACACAGCACACAGTTCACAACACACACACACACAACACACAACACGCAACACACAACTGACAACACACAACGCACAACACACAACACACAACGCACAACACACACCACAACACACACACACACTGCACACACAACGCACACACACCGATGCTGGCCATGCCCCTCCTGGGCCAGTGGTCGGTGCGGGTGTTCGGTGGGGCATCGTCCGAATTTAGGGGCCCAAGACAGGACTCTATAAGTTGTGGATGTAGACGTGTCTCGGCCCCGGAAACTCCATTCGACATCAGCCCCTGGATTTCTTCTGTGATTTGCTCAGGTCAGGGTTTCGGGCGCCCCAGGCTTTCCAGAAAGGACCAACAACGCAAAAGCCTCGATTCTGGATCCTTCATCTTCGAGAAAGTCGGGTCTGGTTTGCCTGGCGACGTATCGATTCGCAGACTGGAGAGTGGAACTCATCTATTCATTGCTGAAAGAAATCTTCGAGAAAGGTGGGGGAGGGATTGGGGGAGGGGGGGAGGCGAAATCTGCCGCGTGCAGCCGGCCTCAGCTGTGCGGCCGAGCTCCTTCCCAGACGCGTGGCCGCCTCCAGCGCAGGGAGGCGCCAGGAACACCAGCCGCACGCAGCCGATGCACCACCCCCCCGCGGACGACACGTGTGCACCGTACCGCGTTGGCGTCTCCCGAGGCGTCCCCGATGCTCGGCCCAGGAACGGTACAGAGCATAGTTGGAACCGAAACGTTGTGCACCGTGCCCGGGTGGAGTGGCGCAAGAAGGGCTATTGCCCCCCTCTGCTACGATGGGGGGTTTCGTTTAGGGATGTGCCCAGGAGGCTTCAGACCCTGGGCTGTTCCTTGTCTGATGAGGGTGGCGGTGGTATCCATGGCCAAGCCTCTTGTGGTGCTCCAGCGGCTTCCAGACCCTGGATTCCTCACCCTACGGCTCCTTGTCCAATGCCTTCGACGTCCGTAGCCATTTTAGCTGAATCTTGGTCTCCCAGCGGAAACAAGTGGATACCGCTCGTCCGCGGCCAGTCTCCTCCAGCTCTTGCGTCTTGCGTGCAGTCCGCCCTGCGTGCTTCTCTCTTTGCCGCGCAGTCCGCCCTGTGCGTGCCTCTCCGCGGGGGGCTGTCGAGTGACATGCCCAAGCAGGATGACGCCTCCACCAGGTGCGCGCAATGTGCATGCACATGGAACTGGAATGGCCACGAGAAGTGCTTCAAGTGCGCGAAGCCCCTCGAGTGGCAGCCCACGCCGCCGTGGAGGTCCCCCACAGGAGCATGGACACCGAGACCTGCGGCGGACGGTTGGCAGAGCTGGGGCTGGTGGCCCAAGTCAAGGAACCGCCGTCGCCGCCCCTGGTCCGACCCGTCGGACCAAACGCCAGCCGACCTGGGAGCCATGTTCGCCATCTTGGACAAGGAAGAGCCTCGACCATGACAGTCGGGAGGCGCTCGCCCAGTTCAAGGAGAAGACCATGCCCGCAAAGCCCGCCCACGCTGAGACCCTTGATGCCAAGGGCCAGCGACTGCTCGCGGCCGAGCGCAAGACCGTCGCGGCTATGCACGAGGCTGCCGCCTCGAAGGACGAGGCCAGATGCCCAGGGCCTCGCAGCGGCTCGCGAGGAGGTCCAGGCCACGCTCGCAGCCATCAGCGCAAGGAGGGGCTAAGATGCGGTTGAGGTCACCACGGCCGAGGCGTCATCGGCGGCAGGGGGCATCTGAGAAGAGGACATGGTCTTTCATGAAGGCGAGGCCTTTGACGCCACCGACCTCGAGCTTGGCGACAGCGATGTGCAACAGTGGAGCGACCTCGAGGCCCGCTTCATGGAATAACCCAAAGCCAAAGTCGAAGAAGTCTTCGGCTCGGGAGCCGCAGTCTTCCACAGCAAGAAGACCGAGTTGGAGACCCCGCGCGAGCGCCTCGCCGTCAAGCGCCAGCGCGCCGCGAACCCCCGAACCCTCGGAAAGGGGGGCGGCGACAAGGCTGGCGTTGGCTCTATTGGCATTGCTGGTGACAACCATGGGTGTCAAAGCCAGCCTTGCCCAGGGCCATCAGGATCTGACGCGCCGCCTGGGGCCGCGGCGCAGGCCCCAGCGGCCCCGGTCATCGTGGGAGATCGGACCAGCTACGCGTCTTCGCCGCCCAAGGGGGGGGGGGGGGGCGGGCTCGGCGCTCGGCTGGCAGTTTGAGCGACGTGGGCGTTGTCCGCGGCAGTTGGCTACGTATGTCCAGGGTGGTTGACTGCGTCGATTGCTTTGGCGACGGGGGCCGCGCTCTCCGTCCCTGATATAGTGGGGGCTCCTGGGCCCGCGCTGAGCTGGAGACTCGGTGCGACAACTCGCGCTTGACGACTCGGGCTCAGGGGGGTCGCTGGAGGGGCGGCGCAGCGCTCCGCATCGCGCAGGTATCGTGCGCGCGCGGCGGCTGCAGGTCCTGCCGCGGCGTCGGGGGCATCGCGGTGCACTTCCTCGCCCTCGACGGCGTCGGCCGCGACGGCGAGTTTCTCTTGCCCGCCGGAGCTCGACAGCAGCTTGAAACATATCACAGTCAGAACGTGAGTCCTGGGTTCTTGGCGCCAGGCCATGCGCGCTGTCTATTGGATAAAAGAAGCATCTCGTATCCGGTCGGGCGCCTGCTGGGCAAGGGGATGGGGGGCCGCGGCCGACAAGTCGTCTTGGGCCACCTGGATGCAGGACCTGGACCATCGCCCTACCCGACGCGGTCGACGTCCCTGGTCGGAGGTCCCCCAGTGGAAGTTGCAGCGGGCGCAGGGGCGACTCTCGGAAGGCCCCTGGTTGTGGCGGCAGCGGCAGTGGCGCCGTCGTTACAGGAGCGGCCGCGGGCGAGGAGTGGGTCAGGGAGGTGCTGGTCGCCAGGAGCTAAAACCCTTGGTCGCCACATCGTGAGGTGGCCCGGGGCGAAGGTGAAACCAGATCTGGGTAGCGCGGCGGGCGCGGGGTTAGCGATCTCCACGGCGCACGGGCCCCGCGCCCATTCCGCGGGGGCGCGGCGCTTGTCCGAGCCAGCGCCGGGCAGACATGCAGCAGGTGCTCAAGCTCTCGGAGGCCCCCCCCGCCACGTGCGCGACGCTCGCGACTCTCATCGGCGTGGGCCGCGACGGCGACCGCCGTCGAGAGCCTCCTGGGCGCTGGTGCCCGCGGCGATGTCTTCCTGCTGCAGGAGACCCGTTTCGCGCCGCAGCAGGCCGAGGGCTCTGTGAGAGGATGGGGGGGTCGCAACGGCGTGCGAGCGGCCTTTGGCCCCTGCCGCGGTACAGGCAAGGCCTGCAGGCTGTGTCTTCGGGGGTGGCCATCCTCGCGGCCGAGCGCTAGGGGGCCCGCGTGGTCGCCCAGGAGTGGGGCCAGCACTTCGCGAGGATCGCGCCCAGGAGAACGACCATCGAGACCCAGAGGTCGCCTTCGTCAGCGCCTTTCTTGAGCGCCCCCTCGGGGTCTGCGGCAGCAGCGCCGACCTGCTCGGTGACTCGCAGCGTTGGGAGCTCGCCGAGCCCTTCATCGTCGGGGCCGACTGGGGCGCGGAGCCTCGCGTGCTCGAAGGTTCGCGGTGGCCCGCGTCAGTTGGCGGGGTGGTGGTCGCGCCCGAGTTCCCCGCCTTCGGGAGGTCGCGCGTGCGGCTGCGTCGCGGTGTCGGCGTTCCTGGCGGCTCTCAGCCCGCGGGTGGAGGCGCCGCGCCGCGCCGCGACTCGCCCGCGCTGCCGGCGCGTCTGACCTTCAGCTGGCTGGGTCGCCAGGCCAGAGGGCGGGCGCTGCAGGCGCCCAGGGTTCGACGTCGCGACCGAGCTGGGTGGCGAGACCACTGGGGCAGCGGAGGAGGCTGCCAGCGAGATGAGATGGCAGGCCCTCTGCTCGACGCGGCAGGCCTCCCCGGCGCGGCGGCCTGCGTGTTCTTCGCGGTGGCCGAGCAGTGCTTGGCCAGGGCGTTGGGCTTCGATGCGAAGGGCACCAGTAATAATCGCGTCGGGAGAGCCGAGGTGGTTCGGAGGTGCTGCAAGCGCGATCGACGTGGAGCGAGCTGAGACATCGATGCGAGTCAGCCCCCTCGCCCGCCTCTGGATCAGTTTGTGGCGGCTCGCGAAGCGGCTCGCGGCGTAGGCTGCAGCGGGCCTCGCGGTGAGGGGCCGCAAGGGCTACGTGCGCCAGCTCGAGCGTGCCGCCCTCGCCCTGGCGCCGCAGTGCGGCTAGCTGGGCTGCAGTGTGTTCGGCGAGTCCAGCATGGGCTTGCTGCCGACGGGGTGGGGTCGGCGTCCGGGCAGGGCTCCAGATTCCAGGGCGCCGTCGCGAGGGCGACGGAGACCCGCGTCAAGGCCGACGCGGTGAGCTGCAGGGAGTGCTGGAAGGCTTTCGCGGCCCAGGCGCTTGCTGGGGGGGGGCGAGGGGCCCGCGCCGTCATTGAGAAGGTCCATCGTGAGGAGGCAGCCACGCTCAGCGAGCGCGCGGCCCGTGGGCTGCCCGTGCCCGGTCGGGCAGCAGGCGTTGGATCGCATGCTGGTGGAATGGGAAGCCCTCTGGCGACCGCCCGAGGGATGCCCGGCAGTGTGCCCGGCAGACTGGGGGCGCCAGATGCAGCTGCCTCCGATATCAGCAGACGACGTCCTCAAGGGCGCGCACTGCTCTTGGTTGGGGCGCCTTCCACTCAGAGCTCCTCGCGATCCTCGGGCGCCCGTTCGCAGGGCGAGTGGCAGAGGTCCTCGCTGCGTGGGAGAGGCGGCCCCAGCCCTCGGACGTCTTCGCCACCGTCAAAGTGTTCCCGGGCAAACCAGATGATGGTCGGCGCCCCATCGGGCTGATGTGCGTGTGGCTGCGCATCTGGAGTTGCATCAGACGCCGCTACTGCGCGCGCTGGGAAGCCGACAATGTGCTGCCCGAGGTCTGGGGTCAAAGCTCATGCACAAGCTGCGACAGAGCGGCAGACCCCCGCAACCTCAACCTCGGGTTGGCGCGGGCCACGGGGTTCGAAAGGGGCCTCGGTCTACTTCGACATTAGCAATTTCTACGAGAGTATCGACCACGGGATCCTCGAGGTCGCAGCGGAACTGCGTTGGTTCAGTGCGGGGCTGGTTCGTGCTTCGTGCGTGGCCTGCACTGGGCCTAGGAGGGCCGCAGCCGACATGGCAGTGATCGAGGTCCTCCCCGTGCGCGGCGCAGTTCATGCTGGCTGCGCCTGCGCCGCCACCGTGGCGCGCCTCGTGCTCCAAGACTTGCTGGTCCACGGGCGCTCTTGGCTACCAGTCGAGGGGGTGGTCGACGTGGCCGACGACGTCGCTGGCCACGCCATCGGATCCAGCGGCGCCCCTGTCAGTCAGTTGTCCAACTTCGTGGGCGGGGTGGTCAACGCGCCGCGGGACGAGGCCCCCGCTCAACTGGGGCGGTGCCAGCGTCGACCGCCCGAAGTGGACCCTCCTGCCCTCGTCTTTCGTTTCGGGCCACCGCGACCTCGGGGTGGGCGCCGCAGCTGGAGGTCGCCGCCGAGCGGCGACGCAGGTCGCCCGAGAGCTCGACGACGCGCTGAGGCAGGCGGCGCGACTCACCGGGATCTTCGGGCCTGGGCTGCGACAGGCATCGCGCGCGGTGCCCGCGGCCAGGGCGCTCTGGGGCTCGGCCGCATCGGGCATCCCAACGTTCAGGATGCGAGCACTCCGCATCGCGGCAGCGAGATGCGCGTGGCGCCTCGCGCCAGGTGCAGCGTTCAACTTTGGCCTGCTGTGTGCGGCTAGTAGCTGGAAGAAGGGCCCGCTGGTGGTGGCCGCGGGCATGGCGGTGCAGGCTTACGTCAGCTCGCACTGGCCAGGCCAGGCATCCCCAGCCGCGGTCACTGGCTGTCTGACGGACAGCGCGCGACTCAGCAGCTGCCAGAGGGCCTGGACTGCCGTCAGGGACCCGATCTCGGCGCTCGTCCTGGCCCTGGGGCGCATCGGGTGGAGGTTGACGAGCGACGGCGGCAGAGGACGGGGGCAGCGCGTTCGACGTCCTCGAGTACTCGCCCGCTTTCTCGGCCAAGGGAGCCCGGGGGGCCGCGGGGAAGCTGGCGTCGCTGGAGGAGATTCGCGAGCGCCCTGGGTCACTCTGGTCTTGGAAGCAAGCGCCAGCCTGGCGCCCAGTCAATGAGCTCCACGTGCAGCCGAAGACCGAGACGTGGGCGCAGCGCCACTGTGGCTGCTTCCGCTGGCTGGTGACGCTCTCCCACTGGCCACAGGAAAGGCCGGCCAGGCACAGGGCGGACATCGACCCGAAGTGCGCGCTGTGCAAGGAGGAGAACGGCTCGGTGTCCAACAGGCGCTACCGCTGCCCAGCATGGGAACCCTGGCGGCGTGACCGGGTGCGTAGGGACTTGCGGCGCGCGGCCGTGGTCGTCGACAGGATGGGCCAGCCCTTCTCCGAGCTCTTCGGGGTCGGGCAGTTCGTGGGCATGGCGCCCTTGCTGCAGCGGCCAGCGTGGCGACCCCAGTGGGGGCGCCTCTCGCGTGGCTGGAAGGGGGCGCTGGTAGTGCCGGAGGGCGCCGTGGTGTTCGCGGACGGGTCGTGCACCGACGCCGACTTCCCGCTGCTGCGCAGCGCCGGCTGGGTTGTCATCGTGCTCGCGCCGACGAGCGAGCTCATGGCCGAAGCTGCAGGGCGGCGGTCCCGCCCGACCTTTTGCCCTCTGAGTCGGCGCGAGCGGGCGAGGGCTACGCGGCGGTGGTGGCCATTGACGACATCATCGGCATCTAACCGCTTGCTCATCGATTGCATGGGCGCAGTCAGGGCTGCCCAGTGCCCCGCGAGGGCCCAGGGCCCCGCAACTGCCCGCGCCCGCCTCTGGGCGCGCGTGACAGACGCTGCCGCAGGGGCAGCGATCGAACACATCCCAGCCCACAGGTCGGAGGCGGCGGTCAGGCGCGGGGAACTCACCATGATGGAGTTGCACGGCGACAGGATGGCGGATGCTCGGGCCAAGGAATGCGCGAGGCTCCACGCGGCAGGCGACAGCGACGCCCCCATGCTGGAGGGCCGCCTCGCTCGAGCCCGCGCCGCCGCCAGGTTCGCAGCCGAGATGGAGGTGCGCATCACCAACTCTGGCATGCGAGACGCCTGGTCTGAGCAGGCTGCCACAGGCTGTGCCTCTGCCTTCTCCCCGCCTGTTCCTGTGTCTCACCCCGGCGGAGCCGACCCCAGCGTCGGTCCCTGGGGTGTCCAGGGCCACCCTCTCATGCAGGCGCGCGTGCTCGGGTCAGCGGCCGAGCGCATGTTGGTCTGCTCCCGTTGTTCCATGTGCTGCTGGCACGCGCATCGCGGCCTGTCTAAGCCATGCGCGGGTGCCGAGGCTCGGTCCAAGTAAGGATCCAGAACCCAGGCTCGCAACGGCATTTCGAATGGAGCGGTGGCTGGGGGTATCACGCGTATGCTCAGTGAATTGACCGCGCCCTGCGTGCAGTTGCGGGAGCAATGGGCGCGCGCCTTCGGGGTCACGGCAGGCCGCCAGCCTAGCGGTCCGGCGGCCGCCCCAGGGCCCGAGGAGGCAGCCGACCCTGTGGCCCGTGACCCTGGCACGCGCCCGCCAAGCGGCAGCAGTTCCGCCTGCGCAGGGGCAACGGGGCAACAGGTCCTCCTCCTGCCAGGCATTGGCGGCGTCCTGTCGGCCCACGGCCAGACCCCCGACGTCACGATTTTTTTTTTTTTTTTTTTTTTTTTTTTCCTCACAGCGTCGGCCCCCAGAGGTCTCGTCCCATTCCCCGGGGCCGCTTGTTCACCCTATTCCCCAGGGGCCAGTTTTTCATCCTGACCTGCTTTTTTGCGGCCCCAGGGCCAGGCGAGGGCCTTTTCGCCCCCTTTTGCTCTCCGTCCCCCCCCCCCCGGACAGGGCGCGGGCAGCGCGGGCGGAGGCCTCCGCGCAGGCCTTCGAGGGCCGTGCCCCGCAGCGGTGCCCTGCGCTCGCCTCGCCTTGCCCCCCCCCCCCCCCCCCCCCCCCGCCAAATTCGCCCGACACTCGTCGAGTGGGGTGCGGGCAGTACTTCTGTCCGTATCCGCTGCCGCTTTGAGTTTCGGGCGCCCTTCCTCAGAAGCCCCAGGCGCAATGGATTTTGGCAAAACTCTGGCCCCAAGAGGCTCGCTTTTTATTTGCATCCAATGCGCCTCGGCCGTGCGGCGCTCCTTCCGAGAGAATACAAGACGCATTGGATATGGATATACATCTTGCCCGCATAGGGGGGGCTCCAAGAGCAAGTCGTCCCAGCGGGCGAGGCTGCCAGGGCAGGGCCTCAGGGTCGGTTGCTGGCAGGGATTTTCAGGAGGGGAAAACACACAGACACAATTAATCGTCGATTCCCAGAATATGCGGGAAACTATGGGAAGTGTGTGTGTGTGGGGAAGACCTACGCCTTGAAAATATGGGAAAATAGTGAGAATCTAATAATTTGTGTTTATTTATTTGTGTATCCCCAGGGTCCCTTCAGAGTTGTCGCGTGGGGATGCCCGAGGAAGAGGTTGGCCCAGCAGGTGGGGATGCCGGGGCAGGGCGCATGGGCCCAGGGGTTGGTTGCGGGCCAGGAGCTGTCGGGGGGTGGCCTCGAGGACAGGCGGGGCTTGCCCCCCCCCCCCCCCCCCTCCCGAGGGAAAAGCACGGGGGGGCAACGCGCCACGAGCCCGGGCGGACACCGTCAGTCGAGGGAAGAAACCCTCAGATCCAGAGGTCTGACGCTCCAGAACAATTGAAGGCGGTTTTCGCATTCGGGGGCCCTCGCGGGGCCTCGGGACCGTCAAAAAACGACTCAGGACGACAAGCCGGTCCTGGGGAACTGGTCCAGACCTCGGGGGCCCACGCATGGGAAAAATTGGAGCAGCCGGATATTTGGGGAGGGGGAAAAGGTACCAATACCGCTGCTCGTCCTGGAGAGCGCTCGTCGCCACGGCTGGATGCTCCCCGAGATTCTGGTCAGAACGCACCCAGCGGATAGTGGTATGGGTACCTTTCTTTTCCCCCAGCACGGGTACTGTGGCCAAGATGTCGCGGGATTTTGTCGATGCCGATTTTGGTCGTGGTCCATGTCGGCCGTCGCCGATGCGCGAGGGTGATTCACGAGTTGGCGCTGACCAAGATCGACAAGGACCACGGATCGGCGCGACGTCTCCGCGCTCAGTCTTGGTCATGGTCCCAGTTTTCTTCCCCTCCATGTCTCGGTGGCGGATAAGAGGGGGGTGATGACTAGGGGGGGGTGGATATCATGGCGGGGGCCATGATTTTTCCCCAGATTTCATGGCGCCTCTTCGTATTTCAATACGTCCCTGGCCCCCCCCCTGGGCTGCGCACATGCCGCCGGTCATGATTTCCACCTCCCCCTCTTGGACACCCCCCTCTTGGCCGCTCCCGAATGCCCCCCCCCTTCGGGGGGGGGGAGAACATACCGTGGGGGCGTCCGTTCAGGAAATGTGCCCTGGATGCTTCAGACCCTCGAGGCTTCCGTATCTCGTAAGGGCGGCGGTGATCTCCACGGCCCCCGTCCACGGCCGGAGTCCCGCAAGCTTCCAGACCCTGGACTCCTTCTCCGAAGTTCCTGACCCAGCGCCTTTGTTGACCTGCGCCTGGCCAGGAGTCGCCAGAACGAGGGGGTGACTTGCTCTCGAGTTTCGGAGCCCCGTTCTCAGTTCTCATCGGGGGGACTGCATACTACCCATTGTGGGATCACGCTCTGCGGCGTGACAGCGAGGCACTAGTGACCTGTCAGCTCTCGAGTGTAGTACACGTACTTATCACGAGCAGGTGAATATTTCACGAAATGGTCCTCTATGCTGCCTAATAGAAAAATCCTTACCCAGTGCAGTTCCTTACCCGGTGCCCCCACCGAACGTATCCACGGCCTCGCGGGCCGGGCCCCTGGGCCGCGGCCCCGCGGAGCCGGGGCGCTTTCTTCGCGCGTGCCCCTTCGCGGAGCGCCTCCGTTCACGACCGCTGGTCCGCGGGGCCGCGCCCCAGGGAGCCAGGCCGGGAGGGCGCGGGTGCTCCTGTGTGCTCGCAGCCCCTGGCCCCCCCCCTCCCCGCCCGCGCCGCCGGCCCCAGGGCCGCCGCGCCGTGTGCCTCCCGCAGCTCTTCCGCCTCGACGCCGGCGAGGAGGCCTCGCCCGCGGCAGCAGGGGCGGGGCAGCCCGGGGGGGCGAGCGCGACGCGCACCCGCCGGGGGGGGGGGCATCGTCGGAGGCGCGGGCGACGGGAGCCCCTGGGCACGCGTGGCGCTTCCCCCCCCCCTGGGGCTGTCCCCTGGCCGATCCCCCCCCCCTCGGAGGTGTGTGGTGCTCTCCCCCTCTGGGCGGTCCGCCCTTGCTGCAGCTGCCGCAGGGCGCGTGCGGCGACTCCTCGGGCCCGGACGAGGGCTCCGAGGTCGGGGAGGCCCCCAGCGCCGCGGGCTCCGAGGTCGGGGAGGGTCACGGTGGTGCCCGACCGACCCATCGGGGGCAGCGGCAGAGGGGATGGGCTCGGGGCTCGAGGCGTGCGGGCGTTCTCGTCGGTGCTCGGTGGTGCTCCTGCCTCGGAGCATGCTCGCCGGCAGGCGGGCTCGGGGGGCGTGGGGGACGCAGCGAGCCCCAGGCGCCCCCTCGTCGCCGATGGGGGGCCCGATGGCCACCCCGCCCAGGAACGCGTACCTTCGCCATCGGGGGCCTGCGCCGATCCATCGGCGATGCATCGCCAAATCCCAGCTCGATTTCCCCCCCCCCCCCCCCCCCCTCCCCCCCCTTAGCCAGTTTCCCCCCCCGCCGTCGTTGCCCCTCGACCCAGATCTCCAGGATTTGCTCTCAAACCCTGGCGTGCCTCCAGGATCTCGGCCTCCCCGGGGCCGTTTCCGCGCTCGGGGGCCATCGGGTGCGGATCCCGGGGGTGGAGCACGGCCCGCGGGGGTCGAGAGCCTGGTCAATTCGGACGTCTGGGAGGGTTGGTGCTGCCACGGGTGTCCCTGGCGCAGTGTGCCCCCAGGATTTCCAGGGAGGCAGTCACAGCACCCCTCGCGTGGCCCAGAGGGTCCCCGGGTGCTCAAGAGATAGCGGAACGAGCCGGGGACGCCGTTTAGGGGCGGGCCAGGGCCGTCAGAACCCGACCCTGGATGAAAAAACTCGGCCCCTTTTCACCAGGGCCCCCGCTCCCTCACGACTAGACGAGGGGGAGCGAGAAGGGTGGAGGGAGGAGAAGGGATGGAGGGAGGAGGGAGGTCAACGGCGACCACCCCGAGTCGGATGCGGCCTACGACGAGGACGCGCGCAGCGACTCCTCTCAGGCTGGCGAGGGCTCCGAGGTTAGGGGAGAAGGATTAGGGTGGAACAAGGCGACAGCACATTTGCCAGCGTTGATCCCAAACAATGGGCTCTTGTACTCTCGATGTGCGCTGTATGTGGTGCAGACCACGTGGTGCAAGTCGTGGGGTGAAATCTGTGTTGAGCATGTTGTGGGATGCACTGATCGGTCCGCTCAGTTATCATACCTACCGGTGTGATGTCGCACTACATCATTTCAATTGGCCGGCTGCATCGTGTCCGGAAGGTCCCCGAAAGGTCCTGGAGATTGTCCTGGAGAGTGTCCTGGAGAGTGTCCTGGAGAGTGTCCTGGAGTGTGGCCTGGAGAGTGTCTTGGATGGTCGCGAACGGATCCGTGGGGGCGTCCTGGAAGTGTCCCGGAAGGTGTCACGGAGAGCGTCCTCCCACCCACCGACCGATTGTTTCCCAGTCGACCGACTGTCCCGGAGAGTGTCTTCGAAATGTCCTGGATGGCGACGTCCTGAAGAGCGTCTTCTGACCGACCGAGTGCCTCCTGGCCAACTGGCCGACTGTCCTGGAGATTGGCCTTAGAGTGTCGTCTTGGATGGCGACCGACTGCCCTGGAGAGTGCCCTGGTAGGGTGTCCTGGACGGCGCCGTGGCGGTGCCCTGGAGGTGTCCTGAAGCCTGTCCCTGAGAGCGCCTTCCAACCGACCGACCGTGCGGGGCCCCGCCGCCGCCGCCGCCGCCCCCCCCCCCTCTCGCTCCCCTCCTCCTCCTCCTCTCCCCCTCTCCCCTCCTCCTCCTCCTCCTCCCCTCCTCCTCCTCTCTCCTCCTCCTCCTCCTCCTCCTCCTCCTCCTCCTCCTCCTCCTCCTCCTCCTCCTCCTCCTCCCCTCTTTCCCCAGCCCCGTACTCTGCTCCGACCGTGGACCGACCGATCCCTCCCGCCCCCCCCGCCGCCCCCAGCCTTGCGCTCCGACCGCGAAGCTGCGACCCTCGCCGCCTTCCTCCCCTCCAGAGCGCTTTTCCGACCGTGCGCCCACCGTACTCCCGACAGTCCCCCCCCCCCTTGTCCGACTGCGCCCCCTCGTCCTGACCCCATTCTTTCCCTGGCCTCCTTAGTTCCACCGTGCGACCGGTTGTTCCCTGGAGGGTCTCCCCCCTCCTGGAAAGCTCCCTCTCCCCCGGACATCTATTCCGCCCGTGTGTGCGACCGACCAGTTCCTGGAAAGTTCCTTGTGTAGTTATCAGTGCCTGCTCCGCCGTGTCAGTCTGCATGAGGGAAGTCCGCGGCGGCCGAGCGGCCGTTTTCAGGGTGCCGTCGGAAGAGAAACGAGGCGTGCAGGGTGGAGGAACGGTGTCCTGGAGTTCAAAGAGGTGTTGGAGGTCTCGTGCTGCCATTTTTGGCCAGGGCCGTCAGACACCGGCATATGATGCAAGGCATGACCCCTTTCCACCAGTCGGCGGCGAGCGAGGGGGGGAAACGAGAAGGTGAAGGCCCTCTCAGAAGGCAGCGGGGCTTTTCCGATATTTTTCGTGTTCCCTGTGACTTTTTTGTTTTTCTTTGTTCTCTGTGACGTTTTGTTGTTTTTTCTTTGTGTTTTCGGGGAAGGCTTAGCGAGCTTTCTGAGAAGGCCCGCCCCTTCTCACTTTCCCCCAGCGCGCCGCCGAACGAGGACCCCTCCGCCTCATGCCAAGCCGAGAGATTTTTCCAGGTCAGCCAAACTTCAGAGTGCAAGGGATGCGGGGTCTGCCTGGCAGGACCAGACATGGCAAACCACCAACTGGACGCAGTCTTGGAGTGCGGGATGCCTTCACACAGACGCCTACAGCACCCCCAGCTGATGCTACGTGATGGTTTGCAAGACGGGGGAGGAGCGAGGAGAGTGGAGGCAGGAGACGGGACGGAGGGGGCAGGGAGGTCAGCGGTGGCGACCCTCCGTCGGGCGCGGCGTCCGTGGACGGCTGGGAGAAGGTCGGCGCCTGCTCCGACGGCGAGGAGGGCTTGGCCGAGGTCCGCCCAGGCCCGCCGCAGTCTGCCACGGAAGAGCGCAGAGCATCGTCGCCAGAGCCCCAGACCTCCAGGGATCTGTGCCTGCTCGATCCTGACGCCTCCCCTCCGCTGCGGCCTCGGGGCCCGCCCTCGGGCCCCCGGGCCATCGGACACCGACTGGACCCGGGATGAGACCGCCCCCAGGGAAGGCAGGGGTCGGGACCCCGCGGGCCGCGAGCAGAGCACATCGCGTCGTCGGACGTCTGGGGCCATCCAGGGGCAACCCGCAGGTCGGCTGTCCCGGGGTGCCCCCGCCGGGTGGGGGTGGGCGCTGCGGAGCCCGGGGGAGGCAGCATCCGGCCCCACGCAGGGGGGGTCGGCCAGAGGGGGCGAAGGGTTCCTCGATGGGGCTGGGATCGGGTGTCGCTTTCCAGGGCAAAACACGTTGACAGACACTCGACGAGATGAGAGCGAGCAGTCTTACCACGCTTGTCGTTGTTGCTGCTGCTGCTGTTCTTGTTGCTGCGTTTTTTTTTGTTTTGTTGTCGTTGTTGTTGTTGTTGCTGCTGCTGCTGCTGCTGTCATGGTTGTTGTTGGTGGTGGTGTTGGTGATGCTGTTGCTGCCGTTGTTGCTGATGTTGTTGTTGCTGTTGTTGGTATGGTTGTTGTTGTCGCTATTGTTGTCGTCGGTGTTGTTATTGCCGTCGTTGTTGATATTATGTTCGTTGTTATTGCGGTTGTTGTTGTTGTTGTGGTTGTGGTTGTGGTTGTGGTTGTGGTTGTTGTTGAACATTATTAATTCTAAAGAATAATTATTGTTGGGACCCCTGGTGCACGGCCCCCCCGCCGCGCCTAGGCCGCAGCTACATTTTCATCATTTTTTCGCGAAAGCTTCAGAAAAGTGGATGGGGTCCAGATCCGGTTGTTTTGTTGTAATCCGTTTTCCCTTGCAAAAAACACTATAAAATGACATTTCTTGTTCTAATATAATCAAATTTCAAGAATCCCTTGCAAAAAATAAGGTAAAGTGGACATTCGCGCGCGCAAGACGAAATCCTTCCAAAAGCTTAGTGTTCGGAGCGATTTTAACATAAAAACATCAAAAAACCAATGGTTTTTCAACAAAAAATGTCAAAATCTCATCCCGCGCGCTCTTGCGGATTCGTAGGAAAACCAACACTTTTTAAACATTTCTGTCAAACGGGCTTTTGCGAGCAACTTTTTCGAACTTCTGCGACAACGGTTGCGCACCTGCCAGGGCCATCATCCCTGTCAAATAATACCATGCGGGACACATTCGTTTTTTCTTCGCGCGCGCACGCCGAAATCTCCAAAAACCATTGGGTTTCTTAAGAATTTTAGCACCGCGCATCATAAAATCACACGAATCGCACCGTAGGTCCTCGAAAAACACCTGCACGACTTTTCAAAATTTCCACCCGCGCGCGCTGTCCTAACAACTTCTGTGGGTGTGTACTCCACGCCAGTGTAGTAGCCACGGTCGTCCGCAGGCCACGAAGTGAAGTGTCCGAACGTCATAGGGCGGGAAGCTGGGTGTGGGTGGTGGCGAAGAGTCGTGTGGATATTTGGTAGAGCTTGCACTGCCCCCCCACAAAGTGGGGGTATTGGCTGGCGTCGCATGAAAACCCTGGCACTGGTGAGAACACTGAGCGTTCGGGTAAAGTGATTGTTGTTGTTGTTGTTGTTGTTGTTGTTGTTGTTGTTGTTGTTGTTGTTGTTACTGTTATTGATTGTGTTGGTGTTTGTTTGTTTGCTTGTTTGTTCGTTCGTTTGTTTGTTTGTTTGTTTGTTTCTTTGTTTGTTTGTTTGCTTGTTTGTTTGTTTGTTTGTTTGTTTGTGTGTGTTTGTTGTGTGCTGTTGTTTGTTGTTGTCGTCGTCTTTCGCCGTCGTCGTCGATTGTCGTTCGCCGTCGTCGTCGTTTTCGTCGTCGTCGTCGTTCGCCGTCGTCGTCGTCGCCGTCGTTCGCCGTCGTCGTTCGTCGTCGTCGTCGTCGTCGTCGTCGTCGTCGTCGTCGTCGTCGTCGTCGTCGTCGTCGTCGTCGTCGCCGTCGCCGCCGTCGTCGTTCGCCGTCGTTGCTCTTTGCCCGTCGGTGTCGCCCGCGGCGCCCGAGGCGCCTGGCCGCTCTGACCGCCCGCGCGCGCGCGCCCGCGGGGACGCCACCGCTTGGGCTCTCGTCCGTGCTGCCCCCGCCCCGTGCTCGGGGGCAGCGATGGGGGGGGGACATCGGCGGCGAGCGAGGGGCGGAAGTGAGAGGGAGACTTCCGGGCGTTCTCGTAGTTTCTTGGCGGTTTTCCGGCCTCGGGATGCGTTCCAGCGGCTGCGCCTCGCCGAGAGCGTTTCGGGGATGCCCGGATCGTCCCGAACGGCCGCCGGAGATCCGAGTTATGGCCCGATAACCGAACTCCGCGGCGAGCGAGTGGCGGAAGTGAGAAGGAGGAGGCTTTCTCAGCAGGCGGCTGGGCTTCCCAGAAGGCCTCGCGCCTTCTGGGAGGTTTTGATGTAGACAATCGGGCCGGGCGAAAGGGGGGGATTGGGAAAGGGGGGGTTACGAAATTTGCTGCATGCAGCTGGTTTCGGCCTCACCGAGGGGCCCATTCCTCGACACATAGCCGCCTCTGGCGCCGGGAGGCGCCGGGAAAATCAGCTACGTGAGCTGATTTTCCCCCCCGCTTTGCTATCTCCCCCTTTCGCCCGACCCGAGACAACTTTTCAGAAGGCCGGGGGACTTCAGAGCTTGCTGAGAAGGTCTCCTCCTTCTCACTTCCCCCCCGCGCTCGCCGCCGAGGGTCGGTTCAGCGGGGGATGCATCGACCGCCGATCGCCCATGGCTCGTCGATAGGGGTCTGATAGCCCCACTCCGCCCAGGAGCGTGCGGATTTGCCATCTGGGGCCTTTCTCTTATACGTTATACATTCCAGGTCGATGCCCCCCCCCCTCCGAGCGAGTCCCCCCCTATCGTTGCCCCTCACGAGCTGCGCCCCGAGGTCGGTGTCGTCTCAGGCCCAAAGGGGACTCAAGGCACCCCCCCAGGAGGCTTCCGAGAGGCCTGAAGACGCTTCCAAGAGGCGGCCAGGAAGCTCCCAGAGTGCCCCAAGAGGCTCCCGAGATGCCTCCTCCTCCTTCTCCTCCTTCTCCGCCTTGTTCCTCTCTCTCTCTCTCTCTCCTCTTGCTTCCTCGTCCGCATTGAGGAGCACCCTGGCCCTCTGGGGGACTGCGAGGCTCGAAGGAGAAAGCACGGCGTCAGCATTGACTTTCGGACCGCCGCGCCGTGGACTCGGATCGGCTCTGGAAGCTCCTGGCGGCGCCTTTGGCGCCGCCCGTGGCGCGCGGAGCGCGCAAACAAGGCGGTTTTAACGCCGATCCCCAAAATCCGTGCGGGACTCCGAAATGTTGATGCTGTGTTACTGTCTCAATTTGCGAGACGGTCCCGGAGGTTCACGAATCAGTTCTGCACTGCTGCTCCATTCCTTCCACAGGATTGCTTCTCAGGAGGCTTCGCTCGCATGAGGGGTGCCTGTGATGACGGTGGTTCTGCCCTCTGTTCGAGACCCCTCCCCCCAAACCTTCGTCCGCCTCCCCTCCTCCCTCCTCCTCCCACCACCCTCCCTCTCATCCTTCCCCTCCCTTTTCCCCTCCCCCTCCTTCTCCACCCCCTCACCCCAGCTGCTCCTCCTCCTCCTCCTTCTCCTCCGTCGTGCCCCCTGCCATGGCCCACTTCGATTTGACCAATCCGACTCGACATCGATTCCTGCCAGCTCGATCCGATCCGACGTCGATCCGATTCCTCCTTCCGCCTCCTCATCCTCCCCTCCTCTCCACCTTCCCAGTCCTAGCCGCTCCCCCTCCTCTTCCTCCTTCTCCTGTTCCTCCTGAGATTCCTGTAATTAATATGCCTTCGAATCGTGGCCGCGGCGGCCGCACCCAAGGGAGGGGGGGGCGGGGGTCGAGCTCTGGTGGGCGTGGGAATGGACGGGGTCGCCGCGCCTAATGTATGGGCCCCCTTTGAGGGCTGCGTGCCTATGGGGGCGCCCATCGGCCAGTGCAGTCTCTTGCTGTGAGCCTGAGAGGGGCTCGCATCGTCAGTCGTCTGGTTTCGAAGGAACCCTCTCAGAGTACAGTCAAGTTTTCTCGGGCTCGTAGTCGGTTGCTTGACAGGGACTCCATGAGGATCTGCTCCGCTCTGCTCTGCTCCTCCTCCTCCTCCTCCTCTTCCTCCGCCTCCTCATCCTCCCCGTCTCCCTCCTCCCTCCGCCCTCGGCCCTCCGCCGTCTGCGCTCCGCCCTCCCCCCGCTCCAGCCCCTGCTCTCGACACGCCACGACCACGCCTTGCCAAGGCCACCCTGGGCCCCGGGCTGGTTCGTAGACCCGCCTGGCTTCTGCCAGAAGTACGTGCCCACCGCACCAGGGCCCAGGATGGCCAGGGCCAGGCATGGTGGTGATGGTGGGGGGTGCAGAGGTGCCTTGGGCGCACTGTCACTACCCTTGCCCGACTCTGATCTCGTCCTGCCTCCGTCTCGCCCCCGCCCCCGCCGCCCCCGTCGCTGCGTGCCTCGCGCCGGGCGCCGCAGGCCGGCGCTCCTTCCCCGAGGCGCCCCTCCGTCCCGAGCGGGGCCGGCGCGGACGTCTCGCCGCCTCGCCCCCACCCAGCCGCATGGCGCGTGCCCGCAGGCCCAGGCCTCGGCCCGCGGCGTGGGGCCCCGTGGTTTTAGTTTAGAGGCCAGGGGGCGTCGACTGACCTCCTCCTCCTCCTCCTCCTCCTCCTCCTCCTCCTCCTCCTCCTCCTCCTCCTCCTCCTCCTCCCCCTCCTCCCCCTCCTCCCCCTCCTCCTCCTCCTCCTCCTCCTCCTCCTCCTGGGCCCAGGATGGGCCTGGCCGGGATCGGTGAGCTGGGTGGTCAGTTGACGCCCCCCGACACGGAGTCGCCGCTGCGGAGCGGAGCGCGCGCCGACTGCCACCATCTCCGAGTTGCCTGGCCGCCGCCTGCGCAGCGTGGCATGCTGCCAGTCAGGCTTTCCCGCTCGCTGCGGCTCGCCGCTCGTCCTCTTTCGTTGTCCTCGTTCGTCGTCGCTCGTCCCCTTCTGGCCCTGCCATTCTGCGGCTCGGCTCGGTTGTACAAAGCGCAGGCTGGTTCTATTCGGGGGACGTCGGCTGACCGCCTCACCCCTCCTGGCCGGGCCGGTCCTGGCCAAGCCAGAAGTGTGTGTGTGTGTGTGTGTGTGTGTGTGTGTGTGCAGCGATCCTGGGCCCAGGAAGGGCCTTGCTGGCAGAGTGACCAATCCCAGCGAATTGATACCAATTCCAGACACCTGGGGCCAACCCCGGCTGCGCGTGGTGGATCGTGAACGAACCATATGTGAGTTGAGTACGATTCCCAGGTGTACGATTCCTATGTGAACCGTGCACGATTCTTATGTGAATCGTGTACGATTCCAATTAATACGACTCTGTGTATTGTACGTGATTCCGATGTGAATCGCATATGGTTCTCTATGGATCCTCACGATTCCTGTGTGAATCGTATACGGTCCCAGTGCGATGCGTATACAAATCTGATGTGCACCGTTTACAGCTCCGATGTGAATCGTGCACAACCCTTCTGTGAATCGTATACGAATCCAGTGTGAATCGTATACGATTCCAAAGTGATTTGTAGACGACTCTTTTTTGAAATGCACACGCGTGCTATGTGAGTCGTTTATGGTTCTTAAATGAATCGTATACGCTTCCAAGGTAAAGCGTATGCAAATCCGCGTGAATCGTATAGTAGGGGCCCTACGTGTATCGTATGCGATTCCTATGCGAATCCCATGCGTTCCTATGGGAATCGTAAACGGATCCTTTGTGAAGCGTATAGCGTACACGATTCCTATGTATCTCGTATACGATTTCTATGTGAATCGTAGCCGATTCGTATGTGAATCGTATACGGTGAACCGTTTGCCCGTGTGAACTGTGTACGATCTCATTTGGAATCGTAGACGATTCCAATGTGAAGCGTACACGCGTGCCATGTGAATCGTTTATGGTTCTGGCATGGAACGTATACCGTTCCAATGAGAATCGTACGCAGATCCGTGTGCATCGTATACAGATCCTATGTGTATCGTATCCGATTCCTGTGTGAATCGCACGTGGTTCCCACGTGCATCGTATATCAATCATATGTGAAGCGTATACGATTCCTATGTGTGTGTGTCGTATACGATTACTATTAGTCCCGAAAGCGGTTTCTAGGTGCATCGCATACGGTTCGTGCGTGAATCGTATACGAACCCCATGTGCATACTATACGATCACCATGTGAACCGAGTACGATTCCTATCTGGCTCGCCCCCGGTTCCCATGCGAATCGCATGCGAGTCCCTTGTGAGTCGTATGCGGTTCCTAATGGACAAGTAAGGAAGCCGAACGGAATCGGGAGAAATCCTCCCGAGAGGCCTCTCATGAACTTGAAGCCGTTCTTACCAAGAAGTACTACTTAAGACGCCTTAAGTGTACTTCTTGATGCATACTTTTTAAACATCTTTAGACCACCTTTCCATATGTACTTCTCGAGAAGTCGTAGGAGTACTCCGTAATAAGTACTACTTAAGACGTCTTCAGAGTACTTTCCAAGACGTTTCAGAGTACTTTTCAAGAGGTATGAAGAGTACTTCCTGAGAAATAGGGCTTACGAGGATTCTCAGCCGGGATTGTACCGATTCAGCCGTGAGTGATAAACAGGCCAGGTTTGGGAATAGTAGGCGGGGATAGGCCCCAATCTCCCTGCTAGTCAGTGGACGTCCCCCGCTCCTGCGGCCGACTTGCAGGGGCGCCTCCTCGCGCCGTGCCCCGCGTGGGCCCGCGAAGCCCACGGCGTCGCGCACGCCGCAGGCAGTCGTCCCACGGCTCGGCCGGCTGTACAACGCGCAGGTCGGTCCCGTGGTTTTCCCGGGGGCGCCTCCTCACGCAATATCCCACGTAGGCCAAGCTGCGCTCGCGGTTTAGTGCGACACCACAGGCGGTCGCCGCGTTGCAGAGGGATGCCAAAAATAGATCCAGGGCGAGGACGTTTCTAACGATAGCTTTTTTTTCAGAACGGACTGCGCGTCATGCGTGTAGAAATTGCACACATGGACGCTGCTTGACCCGATCAGCGGAGGCCTTACCCGGAAACTGCATTTTGGAAGCGGACCGGTCTCCGTCCGTGTAGCTGCTGGAAGCTTCGTGGACGAATGTGCGCGGCTGCGAGCGGCGCTAAGGCTAGACCCACATTTCGAAAACGGGTTGCCCTCTGGCCGGGTGGTTGCTGGAAGCGTCGCAGACGAACATGCGTTGCGCTAAGGCGAGAGCCGCGATTTGAGCATGAATTGCCCTCCATCTGCGTAGCTGTTGGAGACTTGGAATGCCAACGCGCGCGGAGCTAAGGCGATACCCACATTTTTGAAAACGGTCTGCCGTGGGGGTCACGAGCGCGCGCGGCGGCTCAAAGTAGAGCCACGCTATGAAGACGTGCTGCCCTTCAGCCGTGCAGCTGCAATGGAGATTGAAAGACGGAAGCGAGCGGCGCCAAGGCCAGAGCCACACTCTGATCACGGGCTGCCTTCCATCCATGCAGCTGCCAGATGCTTCCGAGTAGCTGCTGTGAACATGACTGACGAGCTTGCGTGACTCTATAACGAGAGCAACATTCTGGAGACATAATGCCTTCCGCCTGCACAGCTTCCTGAGTATTTCATGGCGAACGTGCGGGGTACTGGGGCGAGAGCCAAGTGTCGAACACGGACCGCCCTCCAGCCATTTGTGCAGCCGTTGGGAGGTTCAAGGTCGAAAGCGCGCGGCGTTGAGGGGAGGTACATATTTTAACAACTGTTTGTCGACCATCCTTGTAACTGTTCAAGCATCGAGGCTTCGAGTCGTCAGGGGTGATCGCTCCGGCGGAACAGCCAGACAGCCCTGCCGGCACGTGCGTGTGGGTGCTCGACGAGGAATCATCCACAGTATGCAGGGGACTGGGAGGAGGCGGCGTCGGAGGGGAGTCGCCGGGGGATTCGGATGCTTTCTGCCCTTTCTCCTGGGAGGCCCTTCTCGCCACAGCTCGGTTCGCCTCGAGCTCCTGGTCAGAATGCGCTCCAGGATGAAGTCTGGGATCAGCTCTGGGGAGGGGAACGAGGCCTGGTGCAGGATGGGCCTACCAGAAGCCATCTCTACGAGCGCTTTGCCAGCTCGCTTGTTTTCCCACTCCTCCTGTGTTGTTGGGTCCTCGTGTTGAATCTGCAGCGCCGCGCGTGTCACTCCTCTTCTCCCGCTCCTCCTCCCCCTCCCCTCACGCCTCCCTCTCCCTCTGCCCTCGACCACTCCTCCTCCCCCTGCCCTCGACCATTCCCCCCCCCTCCTCCTCCCTCTCCCCTTCCTCCTCCCTCTCCCCTTCCGCCTCTGCCCTCGACCACGTCGGCACCCCTCGCGCTCTGTGCCCGCGTGGGGAGCTCCAACTACGGCCCCACCGCAGGTGCCCGCATGGCGGCGCCGCGCCAATGTTTCGGCACATCCTTCGCGCGGATCGTGCCCCACATGGAGCTCCTCCTCCTCCTCCTCCTCCTCCTCCTCCTCCTCCCCCTCCTCCTCCTCCTCCTCCTCCTCCTCCTGCTCGCATGGCGGCGCCGCGCCCATTTCGGCTCACCCCTCGCGCGCATCGCGCCCCACAGATAGCTACACCTGCGGTCCCGGCGGATCCGCTCAAACGGCGGCGCCGCGCCCTTTCTCGGCACATTCGCGGAGCGTGCCCCCTGCAGGGAGCTCTACCTGTGTCCCCGTTGGAGCTTCTCGCCCGTCTCGCCGCACCCTTCGCCCGGGAGCTTCTCCCAGGGCCCCGTGGCGGAGGCGCTCGCGGGGCACCGCCGCGCCCCTCTCGGCGCACCCCTCGCTCGGATCGTGCCCCGCCTGGGGCTCGGTGCGCCCGCCCGAACGCCAGCACTCCCGCGGCGCGCGGCATCCGAGGAGAGGGCCACGCACCCGTGCAGCGCGCGGCTGCATGAGGGCTGGGCCCTTCGCCGCGCTGGCAGCCTTCTCTTTTCGCCCCGCGACGGGTGCCCGGCTGTGCAGACTCTCCCTGGTTGCATCCGAGTGTTCGCGGACTGGCCCTGGCGCGGTGGCGCCCTTCCCGAGGAAGTCGTCGAGGTGCCCCAGGTGGAGGTCTGCGACAGGATCATCAAGGTGCCGAAGATCGAGGTGCAGTACACCGAGAAGGTGGTCGAGAAGCCAGTGATCGAGTACGTCGAGCGCATTGTCGAGATCCCGTCTGTGACGTACGAGGAGAGGATCATAGAGGTGCCAGAGATCGAGGTGGTGGAGGTTCTTCGAGAGGCGTTCTTGCTCCCTCCTGTTTTTTTCACCTCTCTCTTGCGCCCTCCTTCCTTCTTCGCGCTGCACCCGACGCCCCTTCTCTTCCCTCCAATTCCTCTGCCGCCCCCCTTTCCCCCTTCCGCCCTCCCTTCCCTTCTCTAGTTTCTGTTTGTTTTCTTTGCCACTCCAAAGTGCAACAACAGTTAGCGCTGAGACGAGTTTCATCAGTGGGCTGCTCAGTCTTCTGGAAATCGCAGACGGCAGCAGAGCGCGAGCGACCCAGAATCAAGATGCCCTGGCGATAACATCTGGCTCCGCGTGTCCTCGTGACATCCTGCCCGCCCTGCGCCAGGCCAAGCGGTAATGCTTTAGACATCTATCGTGCCCCCCCCTTCCCTCTTCCCTCTCTCTCTCTTTTTTTTTTTTTTTTTTTTTTTTATCTCTCTCTCTCTCTCTTGCGCCCTCCCCCACTCCCCCCCCCGTCCGCACTCTTTGCGCCGCGCCGGATGGCCACGACAGGGAGCAACGTCAGAGTTCCCCCCCCCCACGCGGGCACCAGGCGCAATTCGCGCTGTCAGGGGGGGGGGGAGGCGCATGGGAGAGGCAGGAGGGGGAGGGTGCTGGGAGGAGGGAGGAAAGGGCCCGATCCCTGCACACCCGGCTGCTCTGATTTTTTCGCTTGCGTGGGCCCTGGAGGTCCGGATCACTTCCCGAGGGCCGGCTTTTCGTCCTGAGCCTTTCTTGACGGTCCCGAGGCCCAGCGAGGGCCCCCGAGGCCGAAAACGGACCAAATCCGCCCGCTCCAATCGTTTTGGAGCGTCGGACCTCTGGGTCCGACGCACCTGTCGATTCCGATCCAGTCTCCCGCTTCGATGCTGGCCGATCCTGCCCGCATCCCCCCCCACCCACAAGCACCTTCAGCGCTGCGTCCTCCCCTGCCTCTTCCCGCCCTCCCTCCCTCCCTCCCTCCCTCCTCCTCCTTCGACTTCACTTAAGAGTCACCCTTCGCCGGAGTGACCTCCGGCGCGGGCTCATCGGGACCCCTCCGATCGCTGAGCGCGGTTCGATGGCGGCTGCTTGCGCGCTTGGATGTGGCCACTTTGCGCCTCCTTATTCCGCGCACCAGATGTCACACTCGCCCAGAGTCACACATTGCGAGTAGCCGAATCCTCCCCTCCCCGTCGTGCCTCCCTCCCTCTTTCTGTTGTTCGTCCTCTTCGCAGTCGATTTTTCTCCTCCCCCCCCGACTTTTTCTCGACGAAAAATGAAGCCGCTCAAAAAAGGAGGGGAACCCTGGGATACACGCCCCAAGGAGGCTATCCGGAGGCACCTCAGGCGAGGATGGATGCCCCCCCATCGTATATCCCAGGGTTGGTCCCAAATTTCTGGTCCACTCGAGAACCCCAGCAAGCCTGGGACAGGGGTCGACTTATCCCCTGTTTCCCCTTCCCTCCCCATCCTCGCTGGGCCTCCCCCCTCCTCCGCCCTCCCCCCCGAAGCCTCGGGAGATGCTCTCCTGCAGCTGCGCCTCGCCCCAAAAGGCGCGTCCCGAGCGGCCGCCGGAGGCCCGAGCTTTTTGGCTCGCAGGCCAGAGCCCATCCCCGCGCCGCGAGAGAAGAGAGGCACGACCAGAGGCTCTGCGCAGCTTTCGGCCACCGGGTGCCGTGCTCGGGATCCCCTCGGGAGCCTTGAGACGGGGGTCAGTGCAAACGGGGGTCAGCCAGAGCGCCCGATCCTGCAGGATCTGGCAGAGCCAGGGTCGCATCGGCACGGGCCGGCGTGAAGGCTCCTGCAGGCTCCTGCAGGGTCCTGCAGGATCCTGCCATGCCTGACTGACCTGGGTTTGCACTGATCCAGGCTAGTAGATCACCGATCCCCTCTCTCACGTGCTCGATCGTGGGCCCCTTGTGGAACGCCGCCGCCCAGCTTCCGCAGCCGAAGTCCGCTGGTGCAGGCCGCAGGCCGCCGGAGATCGCCGAAGACCGCAGCAGGCCGCCGAAGACCATCGCAGGATGGCCGAAGACCGCCGACGGCCGCCCGAGGTCGATGGGCAGCACGGGATCCGCGGTCGAACCCGTCGCCTGCTGTTTTCTCCCCGCCCGCTTTCCTCCTGCGAGGCCGCCCTCTTCTTCCCCTAGCTCCCTGCGTGTGCTGCTACAGTCGGGGCGCTAAAGAAGGAACCCTTTTTCGTTGGGGAGGGGCTCCGTGTTCCCTAGTTGCTGTACAGTACTCCTTGGGTTTTCCGGAGGTTTTCCGTGGAACATCGGAGTTTAATTTATGGGGAAAAAGGGGCCTCGTTCCTTATTTATCGTTCCTTAGGTCAACTCCCCGACTGTAGCTCCCTGCGTGTGCTGCTGGTCCCGGCGCGGCCCGATGGCCACCAGAATGCGATGTGCGCTCGCCCTCGCCGCCGACGTTGCCCCTGAGGTTTTCGGGCCACCACCTGCCTCTCCAGCGGCCCCTCGGGCCGAGCCGTGCACCCCCGAAGAGAGCCGCCCTCGGCAAACGGCGCAGCCGCTGGAAGCCCCCCCGAAGCTGGAAGCCCTCCGAGGGCGGACGAAAGCGCGCGAAAACCTTGAGCCCCGAACCTCGATCGTCGCCGCCTCCGCCTCGCCCTCTCCCCCTCGCCCTCCCTCCCTGCCCTTCCGATCGTCGCCGCCTCCCCCCCGCCCTCCCTGACCTCCCTCGGCGGCGAAGGGGCGCCCAGTGCGGCGCGTCCGCTCGCGCGCGGAGGTGCCGGTGCCGGTCGTGCAGTACAGGGATTTCGAGGTGCCGAGGACTGCCGGGCGGGAGGGAGGGAGGCGATAACGATGACGATGACGATGATGACAATGACGATGATGACAATGACGATGATGACGATGACGATGATGACGATGACGACGATGACCTTGCTGATGCTGATGATGCTGATGATGCTGATGATGCTGATGATGCTGATGATGATGATGGTGGCGAGGATGATAGCGATGCCGATGCCGATGCCGATGACGACGACGATGACAATGACGGCGACGATGACATCATCATCATCATCATCATCATCATCGTCATCATCGTCATCATCGTCATCATCCTCATCATCCTCATCATCATCATCCTCATCATCATCATCATCATCATCATCATCATCATCATCATCATTGCCATCGTCATCGTCATCGTCATCGGGGAGGAGGGCCGATGGGCGGTGGCGACGGCGATGTCGTTGATGTTGTTTTTGAGGATGGTGCTGATTGTGGTGACGGCGGCAGCGATATTGGCGTGGATGCCGGTTCTGGTGTGAGGCTGATGGTGATGATAATGTCTACGGTGATGCTGCTGCTGTTAATAATGAGGATGAGGATGAGGATGAGGGTGAAGATAGGGATGATGATGATGTGGATGATGATGATGATGATGATGATGGTGGTGATGATGATGATCCTGATAATGATGATGCTGATGATTATGGCGATGACGATGATGCTGATGATGGTGATGATGATGCTCATGCTCATGCTAATCATTTTGATGATATCGTTGATGATGGCGATGATGGTGATGCTGATTGTGATGATGCTGATGATGATGCTGATGATGATGATGATGATAGTGATAGTGGTGATGATGCTGCTGATGATGCTTATGTTGATTATGCTGACGATCAATGTCGTGGCGGCGATGACAATGATTACGCTGCTGCTGCTGATGTTGCTGCTGATGATGACGATGATGACGATGGTGATGATGCTGCTGCCGACGATGATGATCATGCTGATGCTGATGATGATGAGGAGGATGCTGATGATGAGGCGGAGGAGTCTGAGGTTGAGGGTGATGATGATGATGCTGCTGCTGATGATGACGGTGATGATGCTGATGATTATGATGCTGCTGCTGATGATGCTGATGATGAAGCTGCTGCTGATGATGCTGATGATGATGATGATGCTGATGATGATGATGATGATGATGATGATGATGATGATGATGATGATGATGACGATGACGACGATGACGCTGACGCTGACGCTGACGGCGGGAACGACGTGGAAGACGGCGACGACGACGGCGACGACGACGATAACGGCAACAATGACTTTCCTTGTGTTGATGCAAATCTAGCGCTACATCGGGTGGGGTCTTCAATAGAACGCGAACCAGGTCTCCCAATGCCAGTTTTTGATAGCGTCTATGTTGACGGTGACGACGATGATGACGATATCAACGACGATTCTTCCGATAACGACGACCTTGGCAACGATGGCAGCGATGATGAGCACGGTGACGATTACGACGATGAGGATGACGATGGTGAGTGTGGCTTGGTTGACGTTGTTGATGTTGATGGCGATGACGACGCTGCTGCTGCTGCAGCTGCTGCTGCGGCTGCTACTGATGTTGGTGATGCTGATCATGAACATGATGATAATGCTTATGATGCTGATGTTTCTGTTGATGCTGGTGATGATGATGATGATGATGATGATGATGATGATGATGATGATGATGATGATCATCATGATGATGGCCATGATCCACAGGAGGGTAGAAATAATGTGATGGCGCTGGAAAAGGAGCAGGACGAACTGGAGCAACCAGATGACCCAGCTACAGTGGAGAGGAGGAACGGGAACAAGAAGGAGAGGACACGAAGGGGAGGATGAGAAAGAGAAGGAGAAGGAGAAGTAGAAGGAGGAGGAGGAATGTGATGATGATGATGATGATGATGATGATGATGATGATGATGATGATGATGATGATGATGATGCGGATGATACTGATGATGATGATGATGATGATGATGATGATGATGATGATGATGATGATGATGATGAGGATGACGATGACGATGATGATGCTGATGATGCCGATGATGTTGATGATGCTGATGCTGATGCTGCTGATGTTGATGATGATGCTGGTGATCCTGGTGATGCTGATGATGATGCTGATGCTGCTGAAGATGATGATGCTGCTGCTGATGATGCTGATAATGGTTATGATGATGCTGCTGCTGATGATGATGATGATGATGTTGCTGCTGATGATGATGAAGATGATGATGATGATGATGATGATGATGATGATGATGATGATGATGATGATGATGATGATGATGATGATGATGATGATGATGATGATGATGATGATGATGATGATGATGATGATGATGATGATGATGATGACGATGCGATGATGATGATGATGATGATGATGATGATGCTGATGATGATGATTAGGAGGAGGAGGAGGAGGGAGGAGGAGTGAGGGAGGAGAGGAGGAGAATGACGAGAGGACGAGGTGGATGAGGAGGGAGAGGAGGAGGAGGAGGAGGGAGGAGGAGGAGTGAGGATATGGAGGAGGCGCCGGAGGGGAGGAAGAGGGCGGAGGAGTAGGAGGAGAGGAGGAGGAGAGGAGGGAGGCAGGAGGAGGAGGAGGAGGAGGAGGAGGAGGAGGAGGAGGAGGAGGAGGAGGAGGAGGAGGAGGAGGATGACGAGGGATAGTAGGATGGGGAGGGGCCCGAAGGAGGTGCAGGAGGAGGAGGAGGAGGAGGAGGAGGAGGAGGAGGAGGAGGAGGAGGAGGAGGAGGAGGAGATGGAGGAGAATGAACATGATGATGACGGTGATGATGGATGATGATGATGATGATATGATGATGATGATGATGATGATGATGATGATGATATGATGATGATGATGATGATGATGATGTGATGATGATGATGATGATGATGGCTGATGATGATGATATTGATGATTATGGTGATGATGAGGATGTGATGATGATGATGATGATGATGATGATGATGATGACGATGACGACGATGAGAGGAGGAGGACGAGGAGCACAGGAGCAGGAGCAGGAGCAGGAGGAGGAGCAGGAGCAGGAGGCGGCGGAGGAGGAGGAGGAGGAGGAGGAGGAGGAGGAGGAGGAGGAGGAGGAGGAGGAGGAGGAGGAGTTGGAGGAGTCGGATGAGGCGGAGGAGTTGGAGGATGATGAAGAGTATGATGACGACGCCGAGGGGTATCCACGGGGCCTGTGTTCGGTCCTGCGTGACTGGCTGGCGTTTCCGGGGCCTCACCGGGGCCTCGCCCGTGGCCGCCTCGTCGCCGCCCTGTCGCCGCCCAATTTGGGGCGCCTCGTGGCCGCTCCGTGGCCGCCCGTCGCCGCCGCGCGGTCGCCCTGTGGCCGCCTCGTCGCCGCCGCGTCGCCGCCATCTGCAGTTGCACCGGACAGCTTGCGCCGCGTGGCTCGCACCAGGTGCTGTGCACCACGCAGCTCGCGCCGCGTGGCTCGCACCACCTCTCTACGGCATGCAGCTTGCGCCGCACAGCCTGCACCGCATGGCCTGGACCACGCAGCCAGCACCTCACGGCTGGCACCTCGCAGCTTGCCCCACACAGTGTACGCCACATGTATTTCGCCACATTGCTGGCACCAGAGAACTTACGCCTCGTTGCTTCCGCCGCATTGCTTCCAACACGTAGCTTGCACCACGCAGATCGCACCACATTGCTTCCACGGCAAAGCATGCACATCCACAGTGAAACTCGCATCGTCGTGGTCTTGATGAGGAGGAGGATGAGGTGGCGGAGGAGGTGAGTCTTTGCTTGGGCCCCAGATCCCCCCACACGTGCCAGGAGCGCACACCAGCCTTTCGCAAACGTCCCGAAAGCTCCCTACTCGAGCCCCGGTGATCGGGGGCAGAACCCAGCCGCAGCAAGGGGGGTGGGGGTGGGCCCGAGGACCCAGCTCCAGTGCTTCGAGCGGTCGGTGGACGTGCCGATGGTGCTCGTGGAGGACCCGTTGGCCCGCCGATGCTTGCTCCTCCTCCAACTCCTTCTCCTCCTCCTCCTCGTCCTCCTCCTCCTCCCTCTCCTCCTCCTCCTCCTCCTCCTCCTGCTCCTCTCCTCCTCCTTTTCTTCCTCCTCCTCCTCCTCCTTCTCCTCCTCCTCCTCTCCTCCTCCTCCTCCCCCTCCTCCTCCTCCTCCTCCTCCTCCTCCTCCTCCTCCCTCCTCCTCCTTGTCCGCCTCCCCCTCCGCTTCCATGGTGATGGCCCCTTCGGCGCAGGCGCCCCGCCGCCTCGCGCGACCGAGGGGGACGAGAAGTAGGCCGCGGCATCGAGTCTTGCTGCCCCCTCTCGCCTTCTTGTCCGCCTGCCTTCGGCCCGTCGCTTCCAGTCGAGTGATGCTCCTCCTCCGCTGTCTCCTCCTCGTCCCCTTACTCCTCCTCCTCCTCCTTCTCCTCCTCCTCGTCCTCTTACTCCTCCTACTCCTCCTCCTCCTCCTCCTCCTCCTCCTCCTCCTCCTCCTCCTCTCACTCCTCCTCCTCCTCCTCCTCCTCCTCCTCCTCCTCCTCGCCCTCTTACTCCTCCGCTGGCCCGCCGGCCCCCTTGGCGGCCCCCTCGGCGGCCGCGGCGGCTTCCTACAGAGGCCGTGTCTGGCACGAGCCGCCTGGCACTCTCGCTTGACAGTCCGGTGCCAGGGCCGCTACGGCGCGAGTCACCCAGCACTCCCGCCGGGCGGTCCAGAGTCAGGCCCTGTTCGGTGCGAGACGCCCGCCATTCTCGCCCGACAGCGCAGGCATTGTCCAGGTGTTAGCTCAAGTATCGACTCAAGTATCTCACAGTGGTTCAGTTGCCTTTCTCCGTTTTGAAAGCACATCAGCAGTGCATCGTTCCCGTGCAGTTCTTCCTCGGGAATTTGCAGGAAGAGGAGGAGGAGGGAGAGGAGGAGATGGAGGAGGAGAAGGAGGAGGAGGGGGAGGATGAGGAGGAGGAAGGGGAGGAGGAGAATGAGGAGGATGAGGAGTATGAGGATAATGACGATGATGATGATGCTGCTGATGATGATGATGATTATGATGATGATGCTGATGATGATGATGATGATGATGATGATTATGGTGATGATGATGCTGCTGCTGATGATGGTGATTATGCTAATACTGATTATGTTGATGATGCTAATGGTGATGATGATGGTGGTGATGATGCTGCTGCTGCTGCTGATGATGATGATGATGATGATGATGATGATCATGATGCTATGATGATGATGATGATGATGATTATGGTGATGATGATGCTGATGATGATGATGATGATGATGATGATGATGATGATGATGATGATGATGATGATGTTGATGATGATGATGAGGATGAGGAGGAGGGGAGGAGGGGAGGAGGAGAGGAGGAGGAGGAGGAGGACGACGACGAGGATGTCGTGGAGGACAGCCAGGAGTGGAGGAGGAGGAGGAGGAGGAGGAGGAGGAGGAGGAGGAGGAGGAGGAGGAGGAGGACGATGTTCCTTGATCGCCTCGCGCCACCCGACAGGAGCAACCCGTAGATGTGCCGCAGGCCATGGAGGTCGAGCTCATCACCGAGCGGCCGCTTCTGCAAGTGGAGGAGATCATGAGGCGTGTGGGTCGGCCCGTCTTGCAGATCCTCGCCGCTCCTCCTCCCGTCGTCTGGGTTCTGGTCTGCCGTGTTCTGCCGTTCCTCTTCCCGTCGTTGCTCCCCCTCTCTTTTTCCTGCCCCCTGCTGCCCAGGGAACATGCGTCGAGCACCCACCCCGCCGCTTCTGGCCAGGCAGCTCCCTGGGCCCAGGTCGGAACTCACGAGACGGGTTTCCCATGCGAACGGGGGCTAGTCCGAGCGCCGGCTCTTGCAGGACCCTGCAGGGCCAGGGCTGCACTGACCCGGGCTTGGGCGCAGGACCCTGCAGGACCTTGCAGGAGCCAGGCTCGGCGCGCCTGCCTCTAGACACGATGCTTAGTTCTATATGTGCCAGCCTTCATGCAGCCGCGGAGTCACGGGGGGGCTTTCTTGCCAGAGTCTTGTTCCCTGCTCCGCAGCCTTTCCCAGGGTTCAGCCTGAGTCCGCCAGAGGACGGTAACGTTACTGAGCTCTGCCTCAGAGAGGCGGAGGAGGAGGAGGAGGAGGAGGAGGAGGAGGAGGAGGAGGAGGAGGAGGGGGGAGGAGGAGAGGAGGAGGAGGAGGAGGAGGAGGAGGAGAGGAGAGGAGGAGAGGGAGGAGGAGGAGAGGAGAGGAGGAGGATGAGGAGGAGGAGGAGGAGGAGGCCGTGGTCGCCGCCACCATCGCCGAGAGAGGCCACGCCTCGGACACGGCGTGCGCGGCGGGCGCGCCGCCGCGCCGAGGCGGCCGCGAGGACCCGGGCGCGGGCGTCCGAGGCGGAGCGCCGCCAGAGGCCCGGCGGCGGCCGACGCCGGGGGCGTCCGCGCAGAGGTCGAGCAGAGGCGGAGCGTCCTGGCTCGCCTATATCGGGCATAGCCAGGACCCCGGGTAAGGGGACCCGGTTAGTGGTAGGGCCCTGGGGCCCCTCAATTGGCCAGATTCACTAAACCAGGCTTGCCGTAACTGGTGCTTTTCGGGTGACGGCACTTCCGGTTAGTGGGAATGGGACGGGGGGCGCCCCCCGTACAAATCATTAAGCCAGGTTCCACTAAACCCAGTTCTGCCATCGCCCGGCTATAGCCCTACCAAACAATGTTCTAGGAACCTTTTGTGGTTTCCAAGAACTGTTCTTATAACACTTCTGGCTGGGGCTGTCTTGTTTTGACACATGAGGCTCAAGTTCTGAGAGCATTGTTCTTGTTCTGAGAACAGTTTGGGGTTCAAAGAACATTTCGTGGTAGGACTATAGAGATGCCGGGACGGTCGGTCCTTGCTCAAAGAGGGAGGCATGAGCTTCGACGAGCGATTCTTGTCCATGGATCTAGCCCGCATGGGCGTCAAGGGAGACCTTCGGGGCGCCGCGAAGGGCGCGGCAGCCGAGATGTGTGTTTCGGCGCAGGCGGGGAGCGCGCGCAGGTGGACAACCGTCGGCTTGCAGAGGCAGGGGCCCGCGTGGTGATGTCGGCGCCCAGCGAGTCTGGACTCTGGCGGGTACCCATACCCATACCCCTGCACTTCCATCGTTTTTCCCCTTGTCTGGCCTCCTGGGCATTCCTCGTCGCCACCGCTGGATTTGCCTCGAAATCCTGGTCAGGGCGCGCCCCGAGAGAGGTCCAGGGAGTAGCGGTACCGGACCCTTTTGGTTTCCCCAGAGGTGCCGCGGTCTTTCAGGGTGGAAGGATCCATGCGGCGTCGGAGGCCACACCTTGGCCTGGCTCGGACGTGTGCTCGTTCCTCCCCGAGGCGGGGATTAATCCATAACCACCTCCTGTGGGATCGATCTTAGCGGACCTCCACAGGCGGTGGATGTGGATAAATTCGGTTCCCCGGGGGACGAACTATATCCATATTCGCTGCCCGCTGGGGCACCAGAGCGTCGGTTGCCAGGCGGTAAATATGGATACTTTCCCGCTTCGCAATCTCGGCGAAGACCATCGGGGAGCATCCTGGATCATATCGCCAAGGAGCCACGCGCGAAACCGAACGCTCCACAGGGAATGGACGTCCGAGCGATGGCCAGAAACGCGCAAGTCGCCACGACACGAACCTGCCGTACGTCACGTCCCTCGAGCTGCTGCTGCTGCTGCTGCCGCCGCTCTCGTGCAACTCGCCATGGCACGAACCCGCCGTAGGTGACGTCCCCTCGAGCTGCTGCTGCTGCTGCTGCTGCTGCTGCCGCCCTCGGGTCGGGCGAGCAGGGGGGGAGAGCAAAGGGCTCAGACCTCCAAAGGATTGTTTATCGCAATCCCCGCTGCTTTCGTCGATTTCGATTTCTGGGGGACCGCTGTCGGCCCTGCCGCCATCAAAACCTGCCCCAGGACAAAAAGTTCCCCGTGGGGACGGGGTGGGGACCCTGAGGTCGCGCGCGGGAACAAAAACACATATCGTGGCGGATGCCTGGGGAGAGAGGAGGGGCGCCAGCGAATCGACTCACTCACGTGGCTGCTGTCCGCGTGGGAGCCATCTCGCCCTCCTCCGCACCCTCCTCCTCCTCCTCCTCCTTCTCCTCCTCCTCCGCACCCACCTCCGCTCAAGCTTGGCCGCCCGGGGCGCCGCGGCTCCCGCCGCCGCCGTGGGGGCGCGGCGCGGGGCGCGGCGAGTGGGTGCGCGGCAGGGGGGCGATGAAGCCGGCGGCGAGCCGCGCGGGGCCCCTGGGAGCCGCGCAGCCGGTCGGCGGCGCACACACAAGCCCGGATGTCCAGTGCTCCGAGGTAGCGAGGATCGAGGATCGAGCATCGACTCACGACTTGCTTCGGGTGGAGGGCAAAGAGGGTGAAGTCTGAAATGCCGTTTCGATGGGTTTTCGAGGCTTGCACCTGCAGAAGGCGAAACACAGAACGGACTGGTTCTCGAGGTGCACAAGCCCCTGTGGATTTCACCCTGAGCCCTCCACCCTAAGAAGAAAGCTCAGATCGAAGGGGGGCTGCTGCGAGGATGGAGGGTCGGGGTCTGGGCATCGAGGGAGGAGGGAGCCTGGGGATGCGAGGACGGAGGATCGAGGCTCGAGGATCCAGGCCAGAGGGCCCTCGATCTGTTTCTTTTGTTAACCGTGGGGTTTCCTTCGATCTCGGCTTCGGGGTCGCGCTTTTCGGTTCCCAGGACCATTCCAAAGTGGGTCCGGCATGGAGCATTTTCCCCAGGGGAGCGGTCGGGCGCTCCGGGACCGCGGATTGAAGATGCCATCAGATCTTCAGATGTCTGGGAGGGGGTGGCGCGAGGGGGTGGCCTTCCAAGGAGGCGCTCTTCAGACTGGGGCAATGCCAGAAGGTCGCGAGGGCCAGTTCTCTGTAGTTTTTGGTCCCTGCAGGCTGTGTCCTGGCCGTGGAATCGTTAACAAACGGCTGAGAGCTGAGGACGAAGTTCCGGCCCTTGGACAGTGGCCGAATCCACGGGGGCCGATGCCACGAACAGAAGAGCAGCGTCGGAGGAGAAGCCAGGGTGCTTCCAAGAAGGCAGGTGGCCTCCCTCCGGCCTTCTCAGAAGGCCTCACGAGCCTCCGTGCCTCTCCGAGAGGGCCCTCCACCTTCCGAGACGGCCCCGCCGTCTTGGAAGGCCCACCCCCCGAGCGCCTCCCGCCCAGTGTGCCCAGCCGCACAGGGGAAGTTTGCGCCCCCGCGCCCCGTGCAGCTCGGCAGCCTCAAGTCTGAGAACGAGGGCCAGGACCCCCAGGGCGCCAACCGCGTGCCCACAGCCATGCTCTCGCGGCCTGGACCTGGCATCGCTCGGACGTGTGTATTTTTTTCTCGGCGAGGACCCTTGAGGAGCATCCTTGATTATTTGGCGAAAAAGCCACGCACGAAACCGAACAAAGCACAGGGAATGGACGCCCGAGCGATGGCCAGTGGATGCCGAGGCGCGGCCCTGTGGACACGCGATCCCACGGGTGCGTTCCGGCGCGGGGCAGCCACGCAGCGCCGCTCCGCAGCCGCGGGGGCGCGGCTCGGGAGCCCAGGCCGTGAGGCCGTGGCTGTGCACACATCAGGAGGGGAAAAACACACACACACACATACACGATTAATCGTCGATTCCCCCGAAAGTATGGGAGAATATGGGAAGTGGGGGGGAAGACAAAAACCCAGAAAATATGGGAAACTGTGGGGAACTGTTTTATGTGTGTGCGTTTCTTTGTGCGTCCCAGGGCCCCTTCAACCTCCCCCGCCCACGGAGGACCCCGGCATCCAGCTCGTCCCCACCGGCGGCGGCGGCTGGGGCCGCAAGCATGCCGAGGAGGAGGCCGCCCGGAAGGCCGAGGAGGAGGCCCGGGCCGCGGAGGAGGCGGCCAGGACGGCAACCACCGCCTGGGGCACGGCGGCGGTGAGGCCGCAGCGGCCCTCCGTCGTTGCCGCCCCGCCGCCGATCCGGCCGGCCGCCAGGAAGAAGAAGAACCTCGAGGATCAGGAGGGAAAAATCGCCACGAGCACAACGCGCGGACCTCCGTGAAACTACACCTACAAGAAAGTATTGGGGAAGGCGGGCGGGGCGAGGGCGAGGACAGGTCGGGTCCAGAGCGTTCCGGAACGCGTTCCGGGAGGTTCTGAGATGGCCGCGGCGCCCGAGACATTCTCCAGAGCTGCCGGCTCTCAGAGATTCTCGATTCATCCTCCCCCGAGTTTATCCTTTCCCTGGCTCCGTCTTAGGGAGGAGGAGGATTCACCCGGAATTTGCGTCGATGTGTCAGTGTCCCTTTGGGCCCCTTTGAGAGGAGGAGTTCCCCACGCTGGGGACGGACGCCGGAGGCGTGCGCAGGCGGGCGTGGGCCGACGAGGAGATCGACCTCGAGGACATCCACCGCCCGGGCCGGCTCACGGACATGTCCATCACGCGCTCGCTGAGGCTCGCCAAGGTTGTGGAAGTCGGTTCATGGAGAGGAAGCATGCTGCCAAGTAATTTCCAGATGTCCAAAAGATGTTTCACATATGTTTCAAGTACGTTTAAGACATGCTTGAAACGTTTTTAGAACATGTTTCACACATTTTAAAACACATCTTTAATTCAATGACAGGGTTGTTAGAGTGTCCATTGTCATGGCATCCACAACGCCATGGGGGAAGCGGGTGGGAAACGGGTTCCCTGAGGCTCCTCGCCGTGCTCGGGCCCTCGGAGGGCCCTCCACGGCCCCCGAGGGCCCGTCAGAGAGCGATCAGGGAGGAAGAGTTCGCTCTGGGGGAAGGCCCCAGGGTCCAGGACCGGTGTCCTTCAGGACCCGTTCCACCATGACCCCCCTACAGTCGGGGCGCTGAAGAAGGAACCCTTTTCGATGGGGAGGGGCTCGGTGTTCCTTGATTGCTTTAACAGTTTGCCTCAGGTTGTCCTGATGATTTCCATGGGAAATGGAAGTTTAACTTTTGGGAAAGAGGGGCCTCGTTCCTTACGTATTTAGGGTTCCTTAGGTCAACGCCCCGACTGTATGCTGGCTGATCCGAGGCGGCAGTTTATCCATAACCACCGCCTGGGGGATCGATCTTCGCAGACCTCCACAGGCGGCGGATACGGATATATAGTCGGGCCCCCGCCCTTGGCCAACACATATGTATATGCATATGTATGTGTATGTGTATAGGTCTATGTACTGGTATTTGTATTTGTATATGCATATGTATATGTATATGTATATGATTATGAATATGTATATGTATGTGTATCCATGTGGAATGTATATGTATAAATATACATATATGTATGTATGTATGTATATATATACATATACTTACACATATATACGTGCATGCGTATATGTATGTGTATATGTGTATGTACATGTAGATGCATATGTATACGTAAACGTATGTATATGTTGTTGTATATGTCTATGTTTATGTATGTATATACATTTATATATGTATATGTATATGTATAGGTATATGTATATGTATATGTATATGTATATGCATATGTATATGTAAATGTAAACGTATATGTATATGTCTGTGTATGTGTGTGTGTGCATGTGTGTCTGTATGTGTATGTGCAGATGTGTATACATGTATATGTATATGTATACGTCTATGTATATGTATGTTTATACATGTATATAGATAGGTATATGTATATGGATGTCTATATATCAATATCGATGTCTATATCCACTGCCCGCCAGGGCACCAGGGCGTCGGTTCCCAGGCGCTGGATACGGATAAAGTGCCGCCTCACAAACTGAGGCCAACCGTGCCGCAGCCAGAGCCGCCTGCGGCGCCGCCCCAGCGCGCGAAGACCGCCTGGGGAGTGCGCGAAGCCCCGGCCGTCTCGGTCTTCAGGGGCAACGACAGGGGGATAGGCATGGCATAGTGGGGGAATGCATCGACCCCCAATCGCCCAATTATCGCCGATGGGGGGCCCGATACCCTCAACCTGCCCAGGAGCGTGTGGATGTGCCATCGGGGCCCTACCGCCGATCTGTAGGCGATGTATCGCCGATTCCAGATCGATGTTTTCCCCCCCATGCCCGTGCCCCCTATCTACGGGGCTAAGAAGTATTCACCACCGTCACCTTCCTCGCCCCCTCCCCCTCCTGCGGAAGTGGACCTACGAAAGTGGGTCCACCCCTGTCGTTGCCCCTCAGGTCTCCGTGCGCCCGTCGCCCGCCTCTCCGCCGCAGAGGCCTGCGGCGGCGCCCAGGGCGGAGGTGGCCGAGAGGCCGCGGGCGCGCGACGAGTCCCCCGAGCCCCGTCGGAGGGACCTGTCGGACGACGACGCGGTGGACGAGAAGGCCGACTCATAATGATAAGCAGAAATCAGATTATTATTATTGCCATTGCTGTTTTCATTATTGTTAGCAGTAGCAGTCGCATGATTATTATCATTATTATGATTATTCGTACTATGAATAGTACTGTTCTTAGGAGTCGTAGCGGGATTATGTTTATGATTATGATTGTGTTCATGATTATGATTGATAATCATTTTGCTTCCCACATCCAAAGTGGGGTTCTTGTTTTCTCTGGGCACCCCGCGCAGGCACAGGGTGGAAGGAACACCCCCTCTCTTCTCACTCACACACTCGCACACTCACATGATCATCACAGCATCAACACAGCATCACTTACACATTCACTCACACTCACCCGACCACTTTCATTCATTTTCTCTGGACACCCCGCCAGTCCTGTCACTTCACTTCCTTTGCTCTTCTGCCTTCGCACGTTCACTCGCTCAATCACCCACGCAACACCATCATCATAACACCTTCAGCTTCTTCTCCCTTCGCGCACTCACTCGCTGGCCTCATCATCATCTCAATCATCATCGTCAGTCACTAATCATGATCATCACTCGCACGTGTGTCGTCTCGGGCGGGAGCCTCGTCACTGGGCGAATTGCGAGGACGTATGAGGCGGGGGCCCCCTCCCTATAGGGCCCACAGCTCATATTTTTAATCCGAGCGGGTCATCGGCCTCCTGTAACTGTCGTCACTTTTCGGCTCCTGAGGCTTGAATATGGATGTAGTAACAGGCGGGAGCCTCGTCTGTGAGCGAATTGCAAGGAAGTCTCATGCGGGAGCCCACTCCCCATGGTGCCCGCAGCTCATGTTTTTTTATATCCGAGGCGATTCATCGGTCTTTTGTAACTGTCGTCGCTTTTGCCCCCCCTTATTATGGGGCCCGCAGCTGATGTTTGTAATCCGAGCGGGTCATCCGCCTTTTGTGACTGTTGGCATTTTTGGGTTCCTGAGGCGTGAATATGGAGGAAGTATCAGGCGGGAGCTTCGTCTGCGAGTGAATTGCGAGGAAGTCTCAGGCTGGAGCCCCCTCCCTATGGTGCCCGCAGCTTATGTTTTTAATCCGAGCGGGTCATCGGTCCTTTGTGAATGTCGTCACTTTTCGGCTCCTGAGGCTTGAATATCGAGGAAGTATCCGGCGGGAGCCTCGTCTGTGAATGAATTGCGAGGAAGTCTCAGGCGGGAGCTCCCTCCCTATGGTGTACGCAGCTTATGCTTTTCATCCGAGCGGGTCATCGGCCCTTTGTGAATGTCGTCACTTTTGGGCTCGCGAGGCTAGAATATTGAGGAAGTATAAGGCGGGAGCCTCGTCTGTGAGTGAATTGCGAGGAAGTCTCAGGCGGGAGCTCCCTCCCTATGGGGCCCGCGCCTCACGTGCTTTCTCCGGGTCGTCCTCTGGCGCGCGCTTCTTCTGGGTCGTCCTCCAGCGCGTTGCCGCTGGGACGCACGTCGTGCGTTTCCTCTAGGTCGTGTTCCGCCTAAGGAGAAGGAGGAGGAGGAGGAG
>CAUYUJ010003337.1:176354-178854 GCA_963575745.1 Prorocentrum cordatum
CGTGGCCCCCCATGTGCATGCCCTTCGTGGCCCCGCTGTCGCCCCTTGTGGCCCCCTCGCTGCCCTTCGTGGCCCCCCTCCCCCCCCCGGTCGTAGTCGTTTTCGTCGTCGTCGTCGTCGTCGTCGTCGTCGTCATTGACGTCGTCGTCGTCCTCGTCCTCGACGTCGTCGTCGTCGTCGACGTCGTCGTTGTCGTAGTCGGTCCCCTGTCCGCCCCTCTTGGGGTCGGGTTGCCGCGGCTTCCCCGCCGCTTGCCAGGGCCTGGCCTGCAGGGAAGAAAGATATACCCCCTAAATGGGGTACGATCGAAGACGAAGAGGGCGGGTATCGAGGGTTTGGGAACTACACGTTGAATGACACTCGAGCAGATCTGAGCGATCAGTCTTAACATGATCGTTATTGTTGCTGTTGCTGTTGCTGCCGCTGTTGCTGCTGCTGCTGCTGTTGTTGTTGCTGCTGTTGTGGTTGTTGTTTTTGGTGTGGTTGCTGTCGTTGCTGAGGGTGTTGTTGAACTCCCACTTCTAAGAATAATTATTGTTGATCACCCCTCTCCGGGGCACATCGTGCTTTTCAATTAAAGTGCTTCTCCTGGGGCTCGCATCTTTTTTTACCAGGGAAGGCGAGGGGTCACCAAACTGGGCCCCTGTCCCCGAGTTGCAACAACAACGGCTCCCGCTTGATATTTGCCCACAATCTTCCAACATCGCACTCTCGCGCCGGAGGTCTTCACAATTTATGCAGAAGTCGCGCTCTCGCGTGAGACTCCCAAGCAATTTATTCAGACGCCCGCGCCCTATCCGCCTGGTCTGCCCGTCTGGTTCTGCCACGTGTCTTCTGCAGCCCCCCTCCTGGTATTGTCTCTCATGCTCCATCCTTCTCCCTCCCCTTCGTCCCTTCCTTCCATCCGTCCTCTCTTCCCTTGCCTTGTGGGCTGCACGAGGTACAAGTTGCAGGTAATAAAGATATACCCTGAAGGGGGGTCGATCGAAGACGAAGGGGGCGGGTATCAAGGGTTTTGGATATACGGGTTGACTGGCCCGCGAGCAGGTAAGGGCAAACTGTCTCAAAATGATTGTTGTTGAGCTCTCATTACTGAGCAATAAATGTTGTCGATGTCCCCCCTCCGGTAGCATATGTGTTTTTCAATTGAAGCACCCCTGCTGGGGCTGGAACCCGGTTTTATCAGGGAACATCGTCCTGCTCAAACTGCGCCCCTGGCCCCCCGGCCTATCACAACAACGGCTCCCGCCTGATATTTTATCGCATTTTACTAGGGATTCGCGCTCTCGCTAGGGACTTTCCTGCAATTTATAGAAGAATCGCGCTCTCGCCGAATACTTCCTCGCAGTTTATTCAGGCGCCACGCCCTCGCCATTCAGGAATCCCGCTCTCGCTGGGCACTTCTCATAATTTATTGAGGAATCGCACTCTCGCCAGAGACTTCCTGGCGAATAATACAGGGCTCATGCACTCGCGTAGCATTTTTTTCATTGATGTGCCCCTTTCGGGGCTCAGTGTGTTCTTACCGGGCCAAGTCTTCCTGCTCAAACTGTGCCCCTGGCCCCCGGTTTACAACTACAACGGCTCCCCTTTGATATTTCTTGGCGATTTATTGAAGAATCGCGCTCTCGCTCGGAACCTCCTTGCAATTTGTCGAAGAATCGCGCTCTCGCCGGTTATTTCTTCGTAATTTATTTTTGGCGTCGCGCTTTCGACGCTCAGGAATCGCGCTGTCGCATGGAACTTCCTCGCAATAGATTCAGGCGCCGCGCCTTCGACAGTCAGGAATCACGCTCTCGCTATGGATTTCCTCACGAGATTTATTTTGGAACTGGGCTGTCGCGCAAGGCTTCCTCGCGATTCACGCAGGACGCACGCTTCAGCAACCCTCCTGCTCGACCTGGCCGCCTGGGCCCGCATATTGGGGTCTACCCGCCCGATCTACCCGTCTGGCTCTGCGACGGGTTTCCTGCTCCTGGCCCCCCTCCTACTACTTTCTCTCTCGTGCTTCATCCTCCTCTCTCCCTTGTGCCTTCCTTCCATGCGTCATTTTTTCCCCTGCCTTAGGTACTGCACGAAATACATGGTGCAGGTAAGAAAGAAATACCCCGAAGGGGATACGATCGAAGACGAAGACGGTGGGTATCGTGTGCTTGGGATATACGTGTTGAATGGCATGCGAGCAGGTAGGAGCGAACAGTCTTAAAATGATTGTTTGTGTTGCTGTCGTTATCGTTGTGCTCTCACTACTGAATAATATTTTTTGTTGATCTCCTTCCGGGCCACATGGCATTTTCCATCTGAAGTCTCTTTCCTTCCCCCGGGGCTCGCACCCTGTTTTTTACAAGGGAAGGTCTTGGGTAGGTCCCTGGCCCAAGAGTTACGACAACAACGGCTTCCGCTTGATACTTCCTCACAACCCATTCCCAAATCGCGCTCTCGCGCGGGACGTCCTCAAAATTCATTCAGAAATCGCGCTCTCGCGTGGGACCTCCTCGCA
>CAUYUJ010003337.1:183854-287581 GCA_963575745.1 Prorocentrum cordatum
TGTGGATATCATGGCGGGGGCCATGATATCTGACCAGATGTCATGGACACCTCCCCAGGTTCACGGCCCCTCTTCTTATTTCAGTGCGTTCCCTGGCCCACCGCTGGGCCGCGCACGTGCCGCTGGCCATGATTTGCACCCCCCCCTCTTGGGCCTCCTCCTCCTCCTCCTCCTCCTCTTCCTCCTCCTCTTCCTCCCCTCCTTCCTCCTCCTCCTCCCCTCCTCCCTCCTCCTCCTCCTCCTCCTCCTCCTCCCTCCTCCTCCTCCTCCTCCTCCTCCTCCCCTCTTGGCCGCCCCCGACAGTCCTCCACCGCGAGCTCTTTTCTGCCAGTCCCCCCGTGGTGATCCGGCGGGCGCGCCCCGTTGCTGTCCGATGCGTGGGCGCCCGGAGGTCTGGGCGACTTCCGCGTTGGGCCGGTCGTGCACCGCGAGTCGTGTCTTGACGTTCCGGGGGCCCAGCGAGGGCCCCCCTGAGGCCGAAAACTGCAAGGACCCTCCTGTCTTTCAGTTTTTTGGTTTTGGAAACAAGAAAACAGTTTTTTCTTCTAAACAAAAAGCAAAAACCGCACGAGCATGTCTCGTGGGTTCGACGGAAGCATCAGTTCTGGGGCAGAGCAATTCCGTGGTCGATCCTTTCCTCGATCTGACGGCGGGCGAAGAACGGTATCACGTGAGCTTGTTCGGCGTCGGGGGCGCCTGTCCCAGGGCGGCTGGAACGTTCATACCCCTGCGGTGGGAGTGGTGCGGGAAGCGGGAATCCGTTCGGAGCGGGTTTCGGGTCCCTGGGCCGCGAGAGGGAGGAGGAGGAGGAGGAGGCGGATGAGGAGGCGGATGAGGAGGAGGAGGAAGATGGAGGAGGCGCCATGGTATAAACTTTCCGGCCGCCCCGGGACAGGCGCCCCCGACGGCGAAGCAGTTTTTTTATGATGGCTTTGCCGATCGGCGCGGGCCCTCGCACCCCCTCCCCGCGCTTCCCATGGAGTAGACCTTGGCTGTTTGAGGCGCCTATTTCGAGCAGGTGGAGCCTCCCCCAAAGGAGGCACTGGTGCAAACAGTCGCACTGAGCAGAAGTCCAGAGCCAGACCCCCCCACTCCCCCCCCACTGCCGCCCAATGCCGAAACGCCGAACAATTAAACGTTCACGTACTGCTCTTCGCCCGCTGAACAGAAGTCAGGAAGGGAAAAAACACACAGACAGAATGAATTGGCGACCCCTCAGAAAATATTGGAAACTATGGGAAGGGGGGGGAAGACGAGAGTCCGCAAGAAAAGTGCAAAAATATGGGGACTCCTGGGATTTGTGTGCAGTCCCTTGTGTGTCCCCAGACCCCCGACGTCATGATTTTTTCATGACGTCGATCCCCAGCGGTCTGGACCCATTCCCCGGGACCCGTTTTCCCTCCTGAGTCGTTTTTTGGCGGTCCTGAGGGCTGGCAAGGGCCCCCAGAGGCCGAAAACAGCGAAAAACCTGCCGCCATGATTTCTCCATGACCCGAGGGGAGGATGCCTCCAGAGGGGGCGAGGAGGGGGAGGGGGAGGACGAGGAGGGGGAGGGGGAGGGGAGGAGGAAGGACGAGGAGGGGGGAGGGAGGAGGAGGAGGAGGAGGAGGAGGAGGAGGGAGGAGGAGGAGGAGGAGGAGGGAGGAGGAGGAGGAGGAGGAGGAGGAGGAGGAGGAGGAAGGAGGAGGAGGAGGAGGAGGAGGAGGAGGAGGAGGAGGAGGAGGAGGAGGAGGAGGAGGAGGAGGAGGAGGAGGAGGAGGAGGAGGAGGAGGAGGAGGGGGTCTGGGCCCCAGGGGCCCCTCCCAGAAGGCCAGCGCCTGGCTCCCGGGCTCGGCGCCCGCCGCGCCGACCGCCGCCCCCGGCGGCCGCGCGGGCTCCCCGCGGGCGCCGGCCCGCGCCGCGGCGGCCGCGCCGCCCTCTCCGGGCGGCGGGCTCTCCGCCGTGGACCCCTTCGGCCCCTTCCTGGGCACCTTCGGGGCGGGCGCGGCGGGCGACCGCGGGCGGAGGAAAGGCTCCGCGGAGGTGCCTGGGCGATGCTGGGCCGGCGCCCTTTGGCTTCGTGCGGGGCGCTCTTTCGCACATGGCTTCGGGCCCCGGGGCCCTCGCGGATCGGTCCGGCTCGACAAAGGATGCAGAAAGGTATAGGGTCTAGGGCTCCAGGCGTGATTTTTCACGTTGTTGCCATTTTCTCGCTACGACGTATCTCAGGAGCTTCCCAGGCCCGCTCGCGTCGTGACGACGCCAGCGCGGGAGGGTTTTGGCCGTTCTGGGGCTTTTGGGGGGCCCTGACCGGGCCCCGGGACTGTCGAGAAACAGCGACTCATGAAAAAGACTGGCCCCGGGGAAAGGGTCGGGGCTTGATGGGGATCCTGTATACCGTATACCGACAACAACTCGGGACATCGCGTGTTTGGGTGTTGGAGCTGGCTGGGGGTCTGAGGTGGCCTAGCATTGGTTCCAGCGAGCAGGAACTGGGGTCGGGAATGTTTTTTGCTTTGCGCGGCCTCCGGGGGCTGTTTTCGGGCCCCGGGGGACCCGATCCGAGGTGAAAAATTGCTAGATGGAACCCGAGAGGGTGTGGTCCTGGGACCGATACTGACCGGATTTGTCCTTCTCTCCCCCCTCCTTCTGTTCGGGGCAGACACCCTGGCCGTCTTCAAGCTCCGCGGGCGACTTGTGTGCACCCCGAGGCGTTGTCGATGCTCGGCCCGGGAAATGGTACGGTGCATAGTTTCCCGGGCCCTGAGCCGAGCTATTCTGCACCGTAGCGAGTTGGAGCGGGCCTGAAGGGAGTCCCAAACATGGAAAGTGCATGGGTGACCTTCGGGGTCGGCGCGGCGGGCGACTTGGAGTGGGTAAGGCTTCGGGCCGCGCGCAGACTGCCCCCCCCAGCACAGGTATCCGAGGCGGGACTTTGTACATGACCACCGCCTGAAGGACCAATGTTCGGGGACCTCGCAGGCGGTGGACATGGATATGTTCGGGCCCCTGGGGACCAAAATATATCCACATCCACCGCCCGCTGGGGCACCAGGACGTCTGCTCCCAGGCGGTGGATATGTATACATTCCCGCCTCGCAAGGTAGTCCCGGTTGGCCTCAGCAGGGCCCCCCTCTCAGGGAGTCCCAGCTGGTCTCAACAGGCCCCCAGGTAGTCTCTCGGCACCGCTCGGACGTGTGCATTTGTTCTCTCGGCGAGAACCATCGAGGACCCTCCTGGACCATCGAGCAAAAGACGCACGCACGAGACCGACAAATGCACCGGAAATGGGGTCCGAGCGACGGCAAGGTCTGGGGCGGTCTCGGCACCCCGCGCCCCCAGGGTCGAGCTGGAAAACGGGCTCCTGACATACTGGTGTCTCGAACCAGGGTGCTGGCGAGCTTTTCAGAGAGACTTGCGAAAGTAGGCATGGCCCATAGGAGGCGCTAGGGGTAGGTAGGAGGGATAATCATTATATCGTATCATCTCTGCAGCCGTTTGGGCTCCAGTCTGGAGGACCAGTAACAGGCATACACAGGTTCCAAGCCTGTGGGAGCCACAGTACACAGGCGATTCCGCGAAGCCCACGAGAAAAGAGGGGTCGAGGTGCTGGGGCCGCCGCAGACTCCTCGGGGGGGGGGGGCGCTGCCCCGCCGGGAGCACCCGGGGGAGCTGAGCTGCCTGTGGTCGCGGCCCGAGGCCGTGCCAACCGGACGGACGCTGCGCGGTGCCCAGGGCTCCGGCGGTGTGATGCTTTCGGTCCCGGCGCCGTTCCTCGCTCTCGGCCCCTTCAGCAAGGGGTCCTGGGCGAAGCCTGCCCCTGTTCCAGGCTTCGGGACCTCCCTGGGGCCGCGCACGGGAAAAATACACCGTGGGATGATGTTTGTTAGTTAGCGCACGAAGCACGGTATCTTACAGACTTTCCCGCCATCGGGGACGCTGGTCAAGACCCGGAGATCCTGGCGTCGCAATTTTTTCCCAACGGGCGTTTTTTTTCAATTGCGTATCGCAGGACCCTCACAGATCGATCCAGCTCGAGAAATGGCGCAGAAAGATGGGGGCCAGGGCTTTGGTCGGGATTTTTCCCCACATGTTTCGTGGGGTTCTGGTTTTCTTCCCTGCCGCGTCGCACCCGCGTCTCACCCGCACACGCCTCCCTCTCCCGCAAAGCGCGGCAGACGTGACATACATACATACATATTCCCCTTCTCACACAGCGCAGCACAGCACAGCACAGCACAGCACTGCACTGCACTGCACTGCACTGCTCAGCATAGCTCAGCACAGCTCAGCTCAGCTCAACACAGCACAGCACAGCACAGCACAGCTCAGCTCAGCTCAGCACAGCAGGGCATAGCACGGCGTGGCATGTTCTCGACACCATCGGGGGTGCGCAGGGGGTGGTCCCTCAGCGCGGCCGCTATGCACGACGGTCGTCCAGGGCATAGCACGGCGTGGCATGCTCTCGACACCATCGGGGGTGCGCAGGGGGTGGCCGCTGAGCGCGGCCGCTATGCACGACGGTCGCCCAGGGTATAGCACGGCGTGGCATGCTCTCGACACCATAGGGGGTGCGCAGGGGGTGGCCGCTGAGCGCGGCCGCTATACACGTCGGTCGTCCAGGGCATAGCAGGCGTGGCATGTTCTCGACACCATCGGGGGTGCGCAGGGGGTGATCCCTCAGCGCGGCTGCTATGCACGATCCAGGGGCAGCGTGGTCTCGCTACTGGCCGTATCACGACAGTCGCAGGCACAGCAGGCGTGGCACTTTCTCGACACCACAGGGGGTGCGCAGGGGTGGTCCCTCAGCGCGGCCGCTATGCACGACGGTCGTCCAGGGCATAGCAGGCGTGGCACTTTCTCGACACCATAGGGGGTGCGCAGGGGGTGGTCCCTCACCGCGGCCGCTATGCACGACGGTCGTCCAGGGCATAGCAGGCGTGGCATTTTCTCGACACCATAGGGGGTGCGCAGGGGGTGGTCCCTCAGCGCGGCCGCTATGCACGACGGTCGCCCAGGGCATAGCACGGCGTGGCATGTTCTCGACACCATCGGGGGTGCGCAGGGGGTGATCCCTCAGCGCGGCTGCTATGCACGACGGTTGTCCAGGGCATAGCAGGCGTGGCATGTTCTCGACACCATAGAGGGTGCGCAGGGGGTGGTCCCTCAGCGCGGCCGCTATAACGACGGTCGTCCAGGGCATAGCAGGCGTGGCATTTTCTCGACACCATAGGGGGTGCGCAGGGGGTGGTCCCTCAGCGCGGCCGCTATACACGACGGTCGTCCAGGGCATAGCAGGCGTGGCACTTTCTCGACACCATAGGGGGTGCGCAGGGGGTGGTCCCTCAGCGCGGCCGCTATCCGAGCCGATCGCTCAGGGCATAGCAGGCGTGGCACTTTCTCGACACCGTATGGGGTGCGCAGGGGGTGGTCCCTCAGCGCGGCCGCTATACACGTCGGTCGTCCAGGGCAAAGCAGGAGTGACCCTTTCCCGACACCATAGGGGGTGCGCAGGGGGTGGCCGCTGAGCGCGGCCGCTATCCGAGCATGTTTCGTGGGGTTCTGGTTTTCTTCCCTACCGCGCCGTCCTGGCTTCTCAACATTCTGGGTCGTCATAGGCCGAGCTCCTAGCACAATTTGGAAACACCTCGGGGTCGTCAGTGTGGCACGCTGGCGTGGCACGCTGTCGATGGGCGCGTTGCGCGCTGCAACAATTGGTCGCCGAGGCGGTATGGGAATGTTGTCGGCCCAGCGGGCTTGCAGAGCAGCCAGTCGGTTCGTTTGCTTGGTGGCTGCCACAGCGAATCGGATACCTTGATGCCAGTATATCAATGGCGAGGGGGAGAGGAGGAGGAAGAGGAGGAGGAGAAGGAGGCTATCATCACTCCAGCCATAATATAAGTATGTGGGGTTCATCGGTAGCATAATTTTGGGCCGCCTTGCGATGTTTTTCTTTGCAGCGGCGTCGGATCTCAGGGAAATCTTGCACTCCTGCGGTGGCACCTTTGGGGGGCACCGAGTGCCCAGCCGCCCCGGCTGGGGGAGGCGCCCCCCGAGGGCGGAGCTTGCTCCTCGGGTGGCGTCCTTGCGCCCGCCGAGGCGACCAGCCCCGGCCCACGAGGGAGATCTCCGAGATCTGGGAGCGGCTGCCCTCCTTCCAGGCGAGGAGGAGGGGGAGGAGGAGGAGGAGGAGGAGGAGGAGGAGGAGGAGGGATGAGGAGGAGGAGGAGGAGGAGGAGGAGGAGGAGGAGGAGGAGGAGGAGGGGCGGGACCCCTCTCGGCCTCCCCCGAGGTCCTGGCGTCGCGTTTTTGTTCCACGCGGGGCGTACTCGCCCAGTTTCGGGCTGCAGGGCCCTCGCAGGTCGATCCAGCTCGAGAGATGCAGTAGAAAGATGAGGCCTCTGGAGTCAACCCGCAGAGTGAGGGTGAGCAACTTTCCAAGGCTGCCCTTGCATCCTTCCCCTTCGGCCCATCCCTGGCAGCTTTCGCTGGCCGCGCCCCGCTCGCAAAGTGTCGACGTGGCCTTCGGAGGCCCTTGCATCCTTCTCGTGCGTCCTCAGTATACGGGTTGACTATAGGGCCCTGATCGTGATTATTCACGATGTTTGTTTTTTTTCCGCGACGTCAGCTCTGAGGGTCCGCCCTCCGCGCCCTCCCCGGCAGCGCCCGCCGCGGGGCTGGCCCAGAGGGTGGACCCAGACATGCGACGTCCTGATTTTGTCAGCGCGTGGTCCCGAGGCAGTCTGAAGTCGGGCGTGCCCCTCTACAGAGGAAATCTTCACAGCTAGTAAAAAAATAGCCCGGGGACTATTTTTGGAGTATTGTTTGACCATTTGGGGGCATTTTTGGGGTATGTTTTACATTTTTCCTCCAATATCCCCCCGTATAGGAGGACAGGCCCGACTGAAGGGCAGCCCTGACGACCCTCCCCACTCACCGCTTACCCAAACGCCCCCGCCCGACCCGAAGCTCCCAGGCCCTCCCGAGTTTCGGGTCAGGGGGCGACAGAAGTGTTGGTGTCTGCGCGCCAGGGCACTTTCTCTTGCGGAGTTGGGCGCCCTGGGGCGGCACGGGCTCCGCCGTGTTTCCTTCGTGCTTTGGAGCGCCTCCCCGACGTTGTCTCCGCGGCGGCCTCGGCTTGGGCTCCGCCGTGCCTCCTCCGTGCTCTGGCGCGCCTCCCCCTCCTCCTCCTCCTCCTCCTCCTCCTCCTCCTTCTCCTCCTCCTCCTCCTCCTCTCCTCCTCCTCCTCCCTCCTCCTCCCTCCCTCCTCCCTCCCTCCCCCTCCCTCCCTCCCTCCTCCTCCTCCTCCTCCTCCTCCTCCTCCTCCTCCTCCTCCTCCTCCTCGCTCCGCCTCCTCCGCTGTCTCCGCGGTGGCCTCGGCTTGGGCCGGGGCGCTCGCCCGCGGGGCTGGCCCTCCGTCGCCGGCCGCTCTCCGACGGCCCCGCGGGCCCGACGCCGGCCTCCCGAGAGGCCAAGGGCGGCGACAGGCCGGCCGCGCCCCGAGGTGGCCGGGGCGCCGGCTGATGCCCGGGGGGAGGGCCCGGTCGTCCGACGTCGCCGCGCTCTCACGCTGCGGCCCCCCCCCCCCCGAGATCTGGGCTCCTTCCCCGGGGGGCCAGGCCGTCCTCCCGAGCCGTGTCCGCGGATGGCCCGGGGGCCTGGCCAGGTGCCGAGTGCCCCCACAGGCTGAAGGCGGCCCAGAAGCCTCCCGCCGTGATTTTTTCCCACGCGGCGGAGAGCTGTTTGAGCATACGTGTGTTGGGGGGGGAGGAGTGGAAGGAGGGAGAGAGGAGCGACTGGGAGGAGAGGGAAGAGGAGGAGGAGGACGAGGAGGAGGAGGAGAAGGAGAAGGAGGAGGAGGAGGAGGAGGAGGAGGAGGAGGAGGAGGAGGAGGAGGACCAGTTCAAACCCAAGACTCATCAACGATGTTGCAGTGAACCCTGCCTCCAAGTTCCCTCTTCATAGACCCCTAGACTGGTTTATTTCACTGAGGGAAATGCTCGTTGGAGGACAACCCTTTCTGAAAATCTTGGACCATGCCGAAGCACCAATCTTTGGATTTCAACGCCGCGAATCAACACTACTGTTGCGTCCTGGCGATCCTGGATCGTGCCAGAAGACCATTCCTGGGACTTTCAGCACCGCAGATCTACGCTACTGTTGCGCCCTGACAGTCTGGCATCGTGCCAAAGCATTGCTTCTGCGACGTGAGCCGTGCCAATCGTTGAAACTGTTGTGAACTCTTGAAGCGAATGTGCGCGGCGCCACGGCGAGAGCCACGCTTTGAAATCGGCCCGCCCTCCACCCGTGCAGCTCTTGCACATTTTCAAAATTCAATATGCGCGGCGCCCAGGGAAAGCCTCATTTTGAAAACCGTCCGCCCTCAATCCGTGAAGACCTTGCATGCTTACGCGAATGTGCGCGGCGCTAAGGCGAGAGCCGCATTTTGAAAACGGCCCGCCCTCCATCCGTGAAGGTCGTGCAAACTGTGAAGACGAATGTGCGCGGCGCGGGGGCTAGAGCCACACATTGAAAACCACCCGCCCTCCATCCGTGAAGCTCTTGCAGGCTTTTAAGACGAATGTGCGCAGCGTTCAGGCGGCAGCCACGTTTTGAAAGCGGCCCGCTCCCGATCGGCGAAACTGCTGCACGTCTTAAGCTTCAGGATCATAAACTGTTCGGAGGCCTCAGGCGAAACGCCCGGCCCTCCCGGCCAACAAGCCTCCCGCCGTGATTTTTCCCACACGCCAGTGAGCTGTCTGAGCATATGTTCTTGGGGGAGGAGTGGATGGAGGGAGATTGGAACGACTGGGAAGAGGAGGTGGAGGAGCAAGAGGAGGAGGAGGAGGAGGAGCAGGAGGAGGAGGAGGAGGAGGAGGAGGAGGAGGAGGAGGACCAGTGCAAACCCAAGACCCATCAACGACCCAGCAACGATGTCGAAATGAAGCCTGCCTCCAGCTACCTCTTCATAAGCCCCTGCAAGGGTTTATTTTCACTGAGGGAAGTACCCGCTGGAGGGCAACCACTTGAAATCTTGAACTGCGCCAAAGCACCAATCCTGGGATTTCAACGCCGCGAATCAACTTTACTGTGGCGTCCTGGCGATCCTGAGTCGTGCCACAACACCATTCCTGGGACTTCAACGTTGCGAATCAACGTGACTGTTGCGCATTGGATACCCTACACCGTGCCAAAACATAAGCCTGGGACGTCAAGTACAACACTCATCAGCAGTGCTGTAAACCCGTAAGACGAAAATGGCAACGCTAATGCGAGAGCCACACATTGAAAACGGCCCGCCCTGCATACGTGAGGCTCGTGCGCAATTTCAAAACGACTATTCGCGGCGCGAAGGCGGGAACTACATTGTGAAAACGGCCGCCCTCCGTCCGCGAAGCTCGTGCTGACTTTTAAGACGACTGTGCGCGGTGCCCAGGCGAGGGCAGCCTTCTTATAGCGATCCGCCCTCCAGCCGTGAAGTTTCTGCGAGCTGCGCAGCGCTCGGGCGAGAGCCACGTGGTGAAATTCGCACGCCCTCTATCCGTGTAGCTTCTGCGAGCTCTTACGACGAGTGTGCGCGGCGCGAGTGGGAGAGCTACACGCTGAAATCGGCCCGCCCTCCATCCGTGAAGCTATTGCGTTTTCCCAGACGAATGTGCGCGGCGCTGATGCGATAGCCACATTCGAGGCTGGCCCGCCCTCCGTCAGTCACGCTCTTGTACACGTTTAGGACGACTGTGCATGGCGCGGAGGCGGGAACCACATTTTGAAAACGGCACGCCCTTCATCCGTGAAACCCGTGCACACCCCGAAGACAAATGAGCGCGGCGTTGGCGGCGAGAGCCACGTTATGAAAGCCACCCGCCCTCCATCCGTGAAGCTCTTACAGACCTGTCAGACGAACGTGCGCGACGCCCACGCGAGACCCACATGTTGAAAGTGGCTTGGACCTCTATCCGCGAAGCTGTTGCACATCTCAGCTGGATGATCATCCCCAGCCAACCTGTTGTTGGATCCTCGTTCTGAAGAGGCGGCGCCCCGCCAATCCCCGCCTTTGCCCCCCGCGCCAGTCAACCATTTCGGCACACCCCTCACACGCTTCGTGGACCTTTTGGGAGCACCACCGAAGGCTCCAGCGGCTGCGTTCGCATACGCCCGCCGCACCCATTCCCGCACACCCCTCACACGCTCCGTGCTCCCATTTGGAGCGCCACCGAGGGCCGTAGTGGCTGCGTTCGCATGCGCTCGCCGCATGAATTTCGGGGCAACCTTCACACGTTGTGTGGCCCCATCGGGAGCCCCACCAAATGTCGCACTGGGTGCGTTCGCATGCGCCCGCCGCACTCTCTTCGGAACACCTCTCACACGCTTCGTGGCCCATACCGCCGTTTGCGAAATAAACGCCCATCTTAGGGATCGAAATCAAGACGACGAAGCACGCCCCCTTTCCCCCGTATTTCAAGGTTGACGGGGAGGGCTGGGCAGTCCAACATAAGTGAGCGTTTATTTCGCAACGCTTCGCGCTCCCCTCCGGCGTGTTTGGTGGCCACCATTGAAATGCGGGGCGCGGGGCGGGGTTCTCGGTATTTCCACACATGGGCGTTTATTTCGCAAACGGCGGACTCATTTGCCATTGCGCTCTGCGGGCATCTGAATGGGTTGCGTTGCGCGACTGGCCCCTTCCAGTGCTTCTGAAGGTGCGTGTATATGTGTATGACTGATACGGGAGACAACCCCCACTCAGTTCTGTTCTGGGGCTACAGGGCTATATGGCTATAGGGATACAGGGCTCCTGAGTTATTGGGCTCTTGGGCTATAGGGATATGAGGCTATAGAGCTGTAGGGCTAGGGCTACAGGGCTATGGGGCTGCAGGGTTGTAGGGATGTAGGGCTACGGGGCAACATGGCTATAGGGCTATAGGGCCATTAGGATATAGGGGTGTTACGCTAGAGCGATACAGGACTATAGGGCTCCAGGGCTATAGGGCTATGGGGCTATAGGGCTATAGGGATGTAGGGCTACATGGCTACAGGGCTATAGGGCTGTAGGGCTATAGTGCTATACGGGCTATAGGGCTATAGCGCTACAGTGCCATATGGCTATTGGGCTATATGGCTATGGGGCAATATGGCTATAGCGGTATGGGGCAATGGGGCTATATGGCTGCTGGGCTGTAGGGCTACATGGCTACAGGGCTGCATTGGGTTGAGGGCTATAGGGCCATTGGCTCTAGGGCTATATGGCTACGGGGCTATGGGGCTATAGGGCTATGGGGCTATGGGGCCATATGGTTATGGGGCTATGGGGCTGTAGGGCTATATGGCTGTTGGGGTGTACGGCTACAGGGCTACAGGGCTGCATGGGGTGTCGGGCTATAGGGCCATCGGGCTATGGGGCTATATGGCTACATGGGCGATATGGGCTATAGGGCTATGGAGCTATGGGGCTATATGGCTGTAGGGCTATAGGGCTATTGGGCTGTTGGGCTATTGGGCTACGGGGCTATCGGGCTGTAGGGCTCTATGGCGAGGGCCCTGCGATGCTCGCGACTCCTGCGCTTTACGCGCGTTTGCCTTGGCGCAGACCCGCGCGGGACACAGCCTGCGTATCATTGCGGCTTCATTTCGTTTGCTCGTGTGTCCAGAACATCGTGCAACGCGTTGCCCGCGCGTCTGGCCCGCGGCGGAGGAGGCGGCAGGGCGCGTTGCCCGGCGCTTGCAACGTGGAGCTCTTGGCCAGCGCTGCGACCAACAGTGATTGCCTTCGTGACTTGTTGGCGGTGCTCAAGAGACGGTGCGTCATGCCACTTCTACCAAACACGGAGCAACGCCACTTCCGTCGGATTGAAGGTCCGGGGGCGGGGAGGGCAGGCGACCGCTTATCCCAGGGGCCGCCTTAGAGCACAACTAGAGCACAACTAGAGCACAACCTAGAGCACAACCTAGAGCACAACATATTTCATTGTAGTCTGGCACGCATTCGCGATCGAAAATAAAGAAAGTATGGGTCCTATTGCTTTTGAAAGGTTGAGTGTTTTTCCTATGGAAATATATGCCTTCATGAGTTGTGCTCAGGTTGTGCTTTAGGTTGTGCTCTAGGTTGTGCTCCTAAGTATGCGTGGGTGTATGCACGCATAGGGGAAAGGCAGATGGACATGTGAATCGGCTGTACATGCGCACTTCTATATACACGTATATAATCACATGCAACGTATGAATATGGGAATACATGTGTATATATATATATGTGAGAATGTACAGCGTTGTGCCACTATAAGACGCTCGTGGGAGGTACCTAGGGGGCTCCACCGAAGGCCGCAGTGGCTGCGTTCGCATGCGCCCGCCGTTCCAATTTCGGCACACCGTTCACGCGCTTCGTGGCCCCATAGGGAGCCCAACTGAATGCCGCAGTGTCTGCGTTCGCATGCACCCGCCGCACCCATTTCGGAACGCGCCTCACACGTTTCGGTGCCCTTTTTGGGAGCGCCGCCGACGGCCTCAGTTGTTGCGTTTGCGTGCGCCCGCCGCGTCAATGTGGGCGCACCCCATCGCAACTGTCGTGATCCCACAGGGGTCTCCACCGAAGGCCTCAGTGGCTGCGTTCGCGTGCGCCCGCCGCGCCCATTGCGGCGCACCACTCGCGCGTTCTGTGGTCCAAGGGGGTGCTCCGCCAACGGCCGCAGTTATTGCGTTTGCATGCGCTCGCCGCATCAATGTGGGCACACCCCTTCACACGTTCGTGGCTCCATGGGGAGCTCCACCGACGGCTCCAGTTGCTGGGTTCGCATGCGTCCGCCCCGCCCATTCTAGTACATCCCTTGCATGTTTCGTGGCGCCATAGGGAGCTCCACCGAAGGTCCCAGTCGCGGTGGTCGCGTTTGCCCGCCGCACCCATGCATTCCTCTCACACACGTTTCGTTGCCCTTTTGGCAGCTCCACCGAACGCCTTGCTGGCTGCGTTCGCATGCGTTCGCCCTGCGCATTCTGGTGCATTTCTCACGCGTTTCGTGGCCTCATGGGGAGCTCCGCCGAAGACAATATTCATTTTTGCGTTGTTCACACCTGAATATGGATGGGTCCATCGCCAGGCGAATCAACTTGCGAAGAATTCTCAGGCGGAACGCCCAACTCTCCCTTTCGACCAGCCTCGGGGTGCGACAGGGAGGAGTTGCTTATGAGGGTAAGGCCTGGACGATGATGATGATGCTGATGGCGACGATGATGATGATGCTGATGATGGTGATGGTGATGAAAATGATGATGCTGATGAAGATGAGGATGATGATGATTCTGATGTGGACAAATGTGAGGATGATGATGAGGATGATGAGGGTGATGGTGTTGATGATGATGAAGACGATGATGATGATGGCGATGCGGATGCTGATGCTGCCGATGATGATGATGATGATGATGGTGGTGATGATGATGATCAGAGTGATGATGAGGCTGCTGATGATGAAGCTGTTGCTGCTGATGATGATGATGATGATGATACTGATGCTGCTGGTGATGATGAGGATGAGCATGTTGATGATGCTGATGGTAATGCTGCTGTTGTTAGTGTTAATGCTGATGCTGCCGATGCTGACGATGTTGATAATGCTGATGGTGGTGGTGATGATGACGGCGATGCCGGTGATAGTGGTGGCGATGGTGGTGGTGATGATAATGAACATGCCGAACCATCCTGTGATGTTGGGTCCTCGTTTCGAAGTGACAGAGCCCCGCGTTCTCCCCCCCTCCCTTTCCTCAACCCCCTCCTCCCGCCCGTTGCGCCCCTCACCGTTGCGCCCCTCGCACGTTTCATGGCACCGTAGGGAGCTCCACCGAAGGCCCCAACGGCAAGGTTCGCATGCAGTTCCATTTCAATGTTGGCTTACCCCTCGCGCGCTCCGTGGCCCCACAGGGAACTCCGCAGAACGCTCCAGTGGCAGGGTTCGCATGCGGCCCCACCCACATGTCGGCACACCCCTCACACGTTGGAGCTTCACCGAAGGCCCCAATGGCAGGGTTTTTTTTCGGCCCACCCCTCACGCGTTTTGTGGCCCCACAGGGAGCTCCACCGAAGGCCCCAGTGGCAGGGTTCGCATGCGGTTCCACCCTCAATTTCGGCACACCCCTCGCACGCTCCGTGGCCCCACAGGGAGCTCCGCCGCCGCAGGCTCAAGTGGCAGGGCCCGCATGCGGTTCCACCCTCCATTTCGGCACACCCCTCACACATTTCGTGGCGCCATAAGAAGCTCAACCGAAGGCCTCACTGGCAGGGTCCGTATGCGGTCCACCTTAATTTCGGCACATCCCCCACGCGTTCCGTGGCCCTGTAGGGAGCGCCACCGAAGGCCCCAGTGGCAGGGTTCGCATGCGGTTCCACCCACATGTCGGCTTACCCCTCACACGTTACGTGGCCCCAAAGGGAGCTCCACCGAAGGCCTCAGTGTCAGGATTCGCATGCGGCGCCACCCCTCATTTGTCCTCACCCCTCACACGCTTCGTGACCCCTCAGGGAGTTCCGCCGAAGGCTCCAGTGGCAGGGTTCGCATGCGGTTCCACCCCCATTTCGGCACAGCCCTCATACGTTTCGTGGCACCCTACGGAGCTCCACCGAGGGCCCCAATGGCATGGTTTGCATGCGGTTCCACTCCTGATTTCGTCATGCACTCACACGTTTCGTGGCCCCGTAGGAGGCTCCACCGAAGGCCCGAATGTCAGGGTTCGCACGTGGTTCCACCCTCCAGTTCGGCACACCCTTCACACGCTGCGTGAGCCCATAAGGAGCTCCACCGAAGGCTCAAGTGGCGGGGTTCGTATGCGGCTCCGCCCCCATTTCGGCACATCCCTCACACGTTTCGTGGCCTCACAGGGAGCTTCGCCGAAAACCCCAATGTCTTCCCTCCGTTTCGGACAGGTTCGCATGCGTTTCCACCTCCATTTCGGAACACCCCTCGCACGTGTTGTGGCCCCGTAGGAAGCTCCACCGCAGGCCCCAGTGACAGGGTTCGCATGCGGTTCCACCCTCCTTTTCGGCACCTCCCTCACACGTTTTGTGGCCTCATAGGGGGCCCACCGAAGGCCTCAATGGCAGGGTTTTCGTACGATTCCACCCCCAATGTCAGCACACCCCTCACACGTTTCGTGGGCCCATAGAGAATTCCACCGAAGGCTCCAGTGGCAGGGTCTGCATGCGGTTGCACCTCAATGTCAGCACACCCCTCACACGTTTCGTGGCCTCACAGGGAACCCCACCGAAGGCCTCAATTGCAGGGTTCGCATGCGGTTCCACCCTCATTCCGGCACACCCTTCACATGTCTCGTGGCCTGATAGGGAGCTCCGCCGAAGGCCCCAATGGCAGGGTTCGCATGCCGTTCCACCTCCATTTCGGCACACCCCATCGCACGCTTCGTGGTCCCATCGGGAGCTCCATCGAAGACGATACTCACAACTGCGGCACCCACAACTGCACATGGTTGGGTCCTTCGCCAGGCTAGTTTTTGTGATGCTGCTGGTGCTGACGATGATGATGATGATGCTGATGATGATGATGGTGATGATGGTGATGATGATGATGATGATGATGATGACGTTGATGGTGATGATGATACTGATGATACTGCTGGCGATGATGATGATGATGCTGATACTCATGATGATGATTCATGATGATGCTGATGGTGCTGATGATGACGGAAGGATGAGGATGAGGCTGATGGCGATGCCGGTTAAGATGATGACAGTACTGCTGCTGATGATGACGACTATGATGATGCTTCTGATGATGATGCTGATGATGATGATCAGGAAGAGGATGCTGATGATCATGATGCTGATGATGAGGATGATGATGACTATGCTGCTGCTGATGATGGTGACGATGCTGATGGTGATGCTGATGCTGATGCTGCTGCTGATGATGATGATGATGATGATTATGATGATGATGATGATGATGATGATGGCGATACTGATGCTGATGATGATGCTGATGATGCTGATGATGATGCTGCCGACCATGCTGATGAGGCGGAGGTGGTTGAGGATGGTGTTGATGATGGTGATGGCGGTGATGATGATGACGATGATGATGGCGATGGTGGTGATGCTGGTACTGCTGATGATGCTGACGGTGATGATGCTGCTGATGATGATGATGTTGATGATGATACTTATGCTGCTGATGACGATGAATATGGTGCTGAGGATGATGCTCCTGCTGCTGATGATGATGATGATGATGCTGCTGATGGTGGTGGTGATGATGATGCTGCTGATGATGATTATGACTATGCTGCTGCTGCTGCTGATGTTAATGATGGTGAGCATGATGATGATGATGATGGTGATGATGATGATGATGATGATGATGATGATGATGATGATGATGATGATGATGATGATGATGATGATGATGATGATGATGATGATGATGATGATGATGATGATGATGATGATGATGTGATGATGATGCTGCTGCTGATGGTTGATGCTGATGATGCTGATGATGCTGCTGTGCTGATGCTGCTGCTGATGATGATGAAGGAGGAGAGAGGAGGAGGAGGAGGTGGAGGAGGAGGGAGGAGGAGGAGGAGGAGGAGAGGAGGAGGAGGAGGAGGAGGAGGAGGAGGAGGGAGGACGAGGAGGAGGACGAGGCGGAGGAGGAGGGAGGATGAGGCGGAGGAGGAGGAGAGGAGGAGGAGGAGGAGGAGGTGGAGGAGAAGGAGGAGGAGCGGCGGCGGAGGAGCAGGCGGCGGAGCAGGAGGAAGCGGAGTTGGAGCAGGAGGTGGCGGAGGAGGAGGAGGAGAGGAGGAGGGAGGAGGAGGAGGAGGCCGTTGGGGCTGCCACCCCTCCCAGGGCCTGAGCGCCGACCTGGCGCCCGCGCGGGCGCGTCACGGGCCCCCGCCGCCGTACGCCCCGCCCCGCGTGGGCCCGCGTCGCCGGCCGACTGGGCCGGGCGCCGCAGGGCAGGAGGCGAACGGAGGCTCTGGGGAAGGAAGAGGAGGAGGAGGAGGAGGAGGAGGAGGAGGACGAGGGAGGAGGAGGAGGAGGAGGAGGAGGAGGAGGAGGAGGAGGAGGAGGAGGACGAGGAGGAGGAGGAGGAGGAGGAGGAGGGAGGAAAAGGGAGGAGGAGTGGGAGGAGAAGGATGAGGATGATGATGATGATGATGATGATGATGATGATGATGATGATGATGATGATGATGATGTTGTTGATGATGATGCTGATGCTGATGCTGATGCTGATGATGATGATGATGCTGCTGATGATGATGATGATGATGATGCTGATGAGGATTAGGATGAATGATGATGATGATGATGATGATGATGATGATGATGAGGATGAGGATGAGGATGATGCTGCTGCTGCTGCTGATGATGATGATGATGATGATGATGATGATGATGGTGGTGATGATGATGAGGATGAGGATGAGGATGAGGATGAGGATGAGGCTGATGATGGGGAGGAGGAGGAGGACCAGTGCTAACCCAAGAGTCGTCAACGATGTTGCAATAAACCCACCCTCCAAGCTCCCTCTTCATAGGCCCCTGCAACGGTTCATTTCCACTGAGGGAACGGCCTCGTTGGAAGACAACCGTTGGAAGACCCTGAAGCATGCCAAAACATTGTTTTCGGGATTGCAGCGCCACGGATCAACCTGCCTATTGCGTGTTTATGATCCTGAATCGTGCTAGAACGCCATTCCTGGGACTTTAACATCGCGAATGAACGTTACTGTTGCGCCCGCGGATTCCATAATCTTTTCAAACCACAATTTCTGGTACGTTGATGATGGGAGACCGTGAAACTCTTACACATGTAGTAAACGAATGTGCTCGGCGCTCAGGCAAGAACCACATGTTGGAAAGGAACCGCTGTCGATCCGTGAAGCTTCTGCACTTTGTTAAAACGAATGTGCACGGCGTTAAGGCGATAACCACATTTTGGAAACGACTCGTCCTCAATTCGCGAAGTAAACTCTTGCAATTTGTTAAAGCGAATGTGCGCCGTGCTGAGGCGATAGCCACATTTTGAAACGGCCAACTTTCACTCCGTGAAACTCTGGCAAATTTTTAATTCGAATGAGCGCCGTGCAAAGGCGAGAGCACATTTTGAAAACGACCCGCCCTCAATCCGTAAAGTTCTTGCAAATGTTGTAGACGAGTGTGCACCGCGCTAAGGCGAGAGCAACCATTTGAAAACGACCCGCCCTCCATCTGTGAAGCTGCTACCAATGTTTAAACTTCAGAGTTAGAAGTGTGAGGAAGTCCAAGGTGAAACGCCTGGAGGAGGAGGGGGAGGTGGAGGACGAGAAGGGGCAGAAGGAGGATGATGATGAGGAGGAGGAGGAGGAGGAGGAAAGAGGAGCAGGGAGGAGAAAGAGCAGAGGGAGGAGGCGCGCTGATCACGTGCCGTCCGTGCGACCGAACGACGGCAGGCGAACGAGGGTTAGAGAAACACCTGTATTGGTGCTGACAGGGAGCACCAGCTGGATCCGCCATTCACGGCACAGGACCCTCTAGGGGACTTCCCGTCTTGGGGCGACGCCCGGCAATCCAGCTCACCCGAGAACGGCGACAGTTGGGTGGAAGATCGCGGGGGCCAGGACGGGGGGCTCGAACGACCGGTCCCACCCTGATGGCCCCGTAGGCACCACACCGCCGACACCAGATGTACGCACCCGTGGCAGTAACCTCGTGCCCCCCTGGCAGCGTGACGCGCCTGGGCGTCTCCTTGAGGCTCCCCAGGGCCGCCGGGATCTGCCCTAAGGCCGTCTGCCTCACCACCAGGTGTAGGGAGGGGCCCACCCCCAGGAACCCCCAGAGCGGGAGCGGCCACCGACTCCCCAGAGCTCTCGGCCCCGAGAAGAGCGGCACCCGCCCTGGCCGCAGGCCCCGCGCGAGCCCCTGCCAGACGGCCCGACGCTAAGCAAGCTCGCTGGCCGCCAGGGGCTGCGGGGGCTGGCGGCGATTGTGTTGAGGCCTCCGGGAGGGACGCCAGAAGCCTGGTCAGGGCAGAGGGCACGCAGTGACGACCCGTGCCTCACATGAGCTGGTGCCGGGACTCGGCCGTATAGTGAGCGGTTTGCGGATTGGATCAGGAGCACTAACTTTTCAAAAGGGCCTTGGTCGTTCCTTAGGTTTGCATGTGTTTTCTCGTTCCCTATGCGTTAGTTATTATTTATCGTTCCTTTCGTGTTATTCCTTGGAAACTGGGGCTTCTTTCCTTATTCATCGTTGCTTAGGTCAGGCCGATGGCTGTGTACGCAGACCGACGGCATCTCCTGCAAAACAGCCGGCCTGGCTGGGGCTCAACGAGATCGGTGCCCGTGCAGCAGCGGCCGATGCGGAGGGGGGGCCAATCAGGCACGCTCGCAGTCGCAGCCGCTCTCTCGGCGCACAGCCCGAGCCGTGCCGCCCTCTGGACGGTCCAAGCGAGGTGGGAGGCCCACAGCCTGGGCCTCGCGCAACGAACTCTTGATAAAAGAAGCGTGGTCATCGGGTCTTTTCACAGACTGAGCATCAAGCTTCGCGATCAAGCCAGCCCATGCGTTTCCCACAGACCAAAGGTAAGGAGGAGGAGGAGGAGGAGGAGGAGGAGGAGGAGGAAGAGGAGGAGGAGGAAATGGAGGAGGAGGAGGAGGAGCAGCAGGAGGAGGAGGAAGAGGAGGAGGAGGAGGAGGAGGAGGAGGAGCAGGAGCCTCAGAGGCGGGGGATGGAACATCATCATCATCACTCTTGTGGGCTGGGCACCACGCGAACTCAGGAGGCGACCTCGCTTGCCGAGCAGCCTCGGATCGAATTCGCCGCCAGATTCTTGCTCTAGCGTCCGCAGCTTTGGCTCCATCGCCCTCGCGCCACGACTCCCTCGTGGCGAGGGGGCACGGATGGTGGCTTGCAAGCTCGCAAATCTTCTCGCGCGCCCGACTGTCTGCGGAAGGCCTCGGAGGCCTCCGGACACAGCACAGTAGACACGACCAGCCACATCGCTCGAGCTTCGGCACATCGTTGTGCTGTGCCGAGCCATCTGTAAACACGCGGTCGCCCCGCCGCTCCCGGGGCGACTGCCAGTCACCCCCAAACTGGCAAGGCAGCTTGGTGGCCTCCGGTGGGACCACAACTTTGGGCCACCGTGCGCTGCCGATCGAGCGCCCAAATGAATCAACTTCACGGTGTCCGAACCCTGGCAGCCCATATTCCAGCGTCGCGTCGAGAATTGCAGCAAGGATTGGGTCCAGGCCACGATCCTCCTCCTCATCATCCAGCAAACGCCGAGCGAGGGCAGTGCACTGGAGGGAACCCTGGCCGATAGTCTCCGACGCATGGGGGCGCGAACGACACTCCTGGTCATCGCATGTGCCGCACCCAGAAAGCTTTAGCTCTCGGGCAGGCGGGTCGGACCACGCGGGGAGCACCCGACCGCCCCTCCCCCGTCACCGCCATCGCCGCCCCCCCCCCCTGGGCAGGCACGCAGGCCCCAGGCTCAAAGCTGGCCGCTCGGAGGCTCTTGGCCGTGGTGGCCGGCGATCTGGCGCACCTACCACCGCTGGGCCCCCTGGCGCAGGAGGTCATGGAAAAACGCGGCGTGGCAGACAGCGAAGAGATCACCGGCCCTCCGTCGGGCACAAAGATGATGGACGACTGCATGGCCTAACCGACTCGGTGCAGCGAGAGCAGCGCGGCCATCAGCGGCCCCCTCGCGGACGTCCACATGAGCTTGTCGTCCGCAAGTTGGTGCAGCTGCCTCCATACCCCTTCCAGAGCGCCTAGGCTGGTGGTCTGGTGCCATGCCGCCCGAGCGTAGCCAATGAGCGGGTCGACGGTGGCCGCGAAGATCGGGTCGTAGTATGGGTTCCCAGGCAGCACCGAGCCAAACAAGGCAAATGCTGATGACGTCTCAGGCGAAATCAGGCCCAAACCAGGCCAAACCAGAGGTCAAAACAGAGGCCAAACCAAGCAAAGTTCGAGGATGTCCCAGGCGGGGCTCGCGGCCAAACCAGGCCAAACCAGGCCAAACCAGGGGCCAAACCAGACAGATCTTGAGGACATCCCAGGCAGAATCGCCCAAACCAGGCTCAATTCGTTCTCCTCAATCGAATCCGAACCCCAATTGAATGAGTGGATCACCCCAGGCCCCCCCACCCTAGGCGGGAGCCCGTTGGGGGGGTCCGTTTGGACTACGCGCTCGCTGATGCGGACGGGGTTGTGTGCAGAAGCCGCGCAGAAGCCCGCACTGTTCTTTCGGGTGCTCTTGGGGCCTTGGTGTGGCTTGATGGGAAATGATTCCGGACCTGTAAAAGCCGGGAGAGTTTCTAAGAAACCCACCAGCCTTTGAGGAACCTTCTCGCCTTCTTAGAAGGCCGCTCCCTCGTTCAACTCCTTGTGGTCGCCGCCAAAGTGGACGAGGAGGACGAGGAAGAATAATAGGAGGAAGAGGAGGAGGAGGAGGAGGAGGAGGAGGAGGAGGAGGAGGAGGAGGAGGAGGAGGATGTGGGAGGAGGAGGAACAGGAGTAGGAGGAGGACCAGAGTACACCCAAGATGCGTCAACGATGTTACTATTCACTCCCGTCGCAAGTCCCTTGCTCATGAGTTTCTACAAGCGTTCTTCTTCACCGCAATCAGTGTCCCCTTGAAAGATCAGCACCGTATGGGATTGTCACTGAGGCGAGAGCCCCATGTTGAGAAAGAGTTGCCCTGCATCCCCCTGGCACAATATTGTGAACTGGGGAGAGGTAAGAACATGCAGCTCGGCGAAGTGTCCAGCGGTATCCCCGTGTTGAGAGAAGAATCGGCTGTCACTATCCGTGAAGCTGTTGCACCAGCTTATACGTCTGACCATGACATGCGAGGTATCGCGCGAGAGTCATTCAAACAACGATCGCCCTCCATCCGTGAATCTGTCGTGTAATATGTTGAATTCTTTGGCACTGCAAGTTGAGGGGGTCCTGAGTGAGAGCCCCAGAGCTCCAGTTTGAAAAGGGGCCGTCCTCAAATCATGTAACCATGCGGAGCTCTAAAGAGAAATGCTCGCGGAGCTCAATGGAGAGCCCCATTTTAAAAGGGAGCCGCCCTTGATTCTTGTAACTTCTGAAGGTGTTTGAAGGCGGCTGTACTCGGCGCTGGGGCGAAAGCTTAATTTGACCCCATGTTCGTCTTTGTAGCTCTTCCAAACTCTTGAAGCGAATGCGCGCGGGGCTAAGGCGAGAGCCCAATGTTTAAAACCACTTGTGCCCCATCCTTGTAGCTGTTGCAAATTTCATGCTGTAGGATCACTAGTGTTGAAGGACGTCACAGACGAAACGCCCAGCCTGCCCTACCGATACGTCTGGGGGTGCGACAGGGAGGAGCTATTTATCAGGAACATGGGTGGATGATGATGATGATGAGGAGGATGGCGGGATGAGGAGGGAGGAGGAGGAGGGTAGGAGGAGGGAGGTAGGAGGAGGGAGGTAGAAGGAGGAAGGGCGGCCTGAAAGAGCCGGTCCTCAGACTTTTTTGTGGCAGATCCTGGCGCATCTTTTTCCTGGATCTCGGCTTCTGCAAAGGCAGTTTTCCGGCCTTGGGCCCATCAAAAAGGATCCAGGACGGAAAGTTGCATCCACGGAGGGGGCCAGGAGCCCTGGAGCCGCGGATCGAAACTGAGCACACCGTCGCATGTCGGGTGGTTCCTAGTCGGGAGTTGCTAGAAGCGCCCCTGGCCTGAGGTGCCCCCAAGATTTCCAAGGAGGCCCCCACGGCTTCCAGACCACCCCTCAGGAGGTCCAGAGGGCCCCAGGGGCTTCAGAATTGAGCGAAAAGCTGGGGGTACCTTGGGCCAGGGGCACCTCTAGCAGCCCCCCGCCCCCAAGACATCGACCCTCCACGTGGCGACCCCATCGCCTCGCTCCAAGACTTGGGCAGCGAGAAGAGGGGGGGCCAGAGCTTCGGACGCTGGGGCCAGGAACTTACATCCCGAGTCGATTGTTGAGTGTCCCCGAGCCAGGAATCGATCTTAACATAAGACTTCGACATGAGCGCAACAAAATTAGCCTGGCGAATGATCCAACCTCATGCAGTTGTCAGTACCGCAGTTGCGGGTATCGCCTTCGGTGGAGCTCCCTGTGGGCCGCGAAACGCTTTACTGGGTGGGGGAAACGCATGCGAACTTTGCCACTGGGGCCTTCGGTAGAGCTCCGTACGGGGCCGCATGGGGGAGACGCATTTGGACACCGCCACTGTGGCCTTAGGTGGAGCTTCCCTATGGGGCCACGACGCTGTGCTGGTTGGGGGGGACGCGTGTTGAAACCGCCACTGGGCCTTAGGTGGAGCTCCCTAGGGGGCCACGAAACGCTGTGATGGGTGGGGGGGGACGCGTGTGGACACCGCCAGTGGTGCCGTAGGTGGAGTTCCCCGTGCTGGGTGGGGGGGACGCATGTGGACACCGCCAGTGGTGCCTTAGGTGGAGCTCCCTATGGGGCTACGAAGCGCTGTGCTGGGTGGGGGGGACGCATGTGGACACCGCCACTGGGGCCTTCTGTGGAGCTCCCTATGGGGCCACGAGACGCTGTGCTCGGTGGGGGGGGGACGCATGTGGACACCGCCAGTGGTGCCTTAGGTGGAGCTCCCTATGGGGCTACGAAGCGCTGTGCTGGGTGGGGGGGACGCATGTGGACACCGCCAGTGGTGCCTTAGATGGAGCTCCCTATGGGGCCACGAAGCGCTGAACTGGGCCGGGGGGACGCATGTGGACACCGCCATTGGGGCCTTAGGTGGAGCTCCCTATGGGGCCGCGAAACATGTGAGGGGTGTGCCGAAACGCGTGGCCCTGACAGTGATGATGACGGCGATGATGATGACGATGATAGTGACGGCGATGATGATGATGATGATGATGATGATGATGATGATGATGGTGGTGGTGGTGGTGATGATGATGATGACGATGATAGTGACGGCGATGATGATGATGATGATGATGATGATGATGATGATGATGGTGGTGGTGGTGGTGATGATGATGATGACGATGATGATGATGATGATGATGATGATGATGATGATGATGATGGTGATGATGATGATGATGATGATGATGATGATGAGGATGATGATGAGGATGATGATGAGGATGATGAGTCTGATGTTGATGGTGATGGCGAACATTGTAACATGATGATGCTGATGATGATGCTGATGATGATGATGCTGATGATGACAATGGAGGACGTGGAAGGGGGATAGTGATGATGGGAGGGGGGGAGGAGAAAGAAGGAAGGAACGTGGGGACTGTCTCTTCGAAACGAGGACCCAACACCACAGGATGCTTGGGAAAAGCGGCTTCGTCTTCGCCGACATTGGCGCGTAAACTGCCCGCGTGAGGTCGCGCGTAAGCGCCCTCGTTCCCAATGTAGCGTGCCGCGCTGGCGGCCAGCGTAAGCCACCGCGTAAGTTCGCTACGCCATCCCGCGTCCTTTTGAATCGTGGCTCTCATGTCGACGACGAAAGGCCAGCCGCCACATTTTTTTGTTGGCGGCGCCCAGCCCTGCGGGGAGGGCGAGGGGGGTTCGTCATGGGAGGGGGCCGTCACGGGTCGTCATGGGAGGGTGGCGGCGGTGGAGACGGGGAGCGGCGCTGAGGGGGTAAGACCGGGGGCGGTGAGGGCTCCTGCGTCGGGGAAGCGACAGATGGAGCCTAGGTCATGGGAGTGGGTCGTTATGGGAGGTTCGGATGCAAAACCTGGGAGGTCAAATTCTGATTTTGCCCTGGTCCGAAATCCGGCTTCATCCGGCTCAATCCCGCTTAATCCCCCTTAGTCCGGCTTAATCCCGTTTAATCCGGTTTAATCCCATTTAATCCGAGGCCCACTCCGGCGTAATATCCGCAGACGACATTTCAGCACCGTACCATGGCAGAACCCCTGGGGCATTTTTCGTAGATGCCGATGTGCGCAAGAGCATTGAGGAGGATTCTGGAAAGGACATGCGCCTCCATTCGCGACCCACTTGGGAGCTATTACAATAGCTCCCAGATGGGGGCTTAATCATCCTCAATTCTTCCGACGAAAACCTCCCAGTAGTTGCCTCCTCGAGGGAGGGCGAGGGGGTCGGTCTGGCCGCGCCCGAGGCGGCGGCAAGAGCAAGGGCCGGGGCCGCGGCGCGGCCACGGGCGGCGGCTGCGCGGCCGCGGAGGATCGGCGGCGCTCGGGGGGCTCTGCTCAGGAGGGGAAAATACACACAGACACAATTCATCGTCGATCCCCAGGAAAATCTGGGAACACATGGGAAGTGGGGGGGGAAGAGGAAAACCCCGGAAATACGGAAAAATATGGGGACTCATTTTATTTGTGTGGTGTATTTACTTGTGTGTCCTTGGGCCCTTTGATCTGCGTGCTCGCCCTGCCCCGTGGGCCCTGCGGGGGCGCCCCTCCGCGGCCACGGCCGGGCGCGGCTCCGAGGCGGGGATGCGCACGTCGACCGCCCGGAGACCTCGACAGGCGGTGGATGTGGACGTATTCGGGCCCGCGGGGGCCTAGATGCGTCCATATCCACCGCCCGCTGGGTTCCTAGAACGTCGGCTCGTAGCCTCGTGGCGGCTGGTCCTGAGACGCATCCCCGCCTCGTAGCGGACGCATCCCCGCCCAGGCGGTGGATATGGACACATCCCCTGAGACACGTCCCCTGAGACACATCCCCTGAGACACATCCCCGCCCAGGCGGTGGATATGGACACATCCTCGCCTCGTAGCGGCTGGCCCTGAGGTCTGGGCGTCCGATTTTTGTTGTCCACACCGGGCGCGTTCGCCCGGTGTCGGGCCCCTGGGCCCGCACATGTTGACCCGGCTCGGGAAGTGACGCAGAAAGAGGGGTCCATAGTCGGGCCGAACGACATGGGGGAATGAGGAAAGGGGGGGTTACGATATTTGCTGCATGCAGCTGGTTTCGGCCCCGCCGAGGGTCCCATTCCTCGATACATGGGCGTCTCCCGGCGCCGGGAGGCGCCGGGAAGATCAGCTACGTGAGCTGATTCTCAACCCCCTCCTTTGCTCCCCCCTTTCGCCCGTTCCGACATAAGGACCCTGTTGTGATGATGTTCGATGGGGCAATGTGCTCACAACGCCGGATCTCAGGGAAAGCGACCGCCGGGATGGATCTTCTCCTTGGCTAGTGGGGTCAGCCTTTCGGGGGTCCGGTAAGCTCGATTCCTTGGAAGTGCCTTCACTTTTAAGGGAGCTGGCTGGTTGTTAGAGCGAGCAGGGGACGAGCGCACCCGCAACCCGTTGGGGCTCAATGGGTCGACGCCAGGACATGATAAGTCGCTACTGACTTCTATCGCGTATAGGAAACTATACGATCTATTTCTACATCGCTTCATGATTTCTTTTCTACTTGGTAGCGGAGCTGGCTAAACACTTGTGTGGGTGACTCTGTTGTTTACAGAACTTGCAGAATTCCACGGCATTAGATGGATGACCAGTATGGTCTACCTTGCGGTGACATCCTTTCGGGGGACAGAGCCAGGAAGCTGGCGTGGGCAGCCCGGCAACGGGCTGGTGCTCATCAGTGTAATGGAAGCTGGCAGCGGAGCTATTACCACAACCGCTCGTACTTCACCACCAACCGCATCCCCAATACGGTTATAGTTTCATATATATATATATATATATATATATATATATATCCCTGGGGGCGAGGCCGGGGGCCCCAGGACAGGTGCCTCGACCCCCCATGGGCGGACGGGGGGGGGGCCTGGAGCCTCCCTGGAGCAGCCCTGGAGCCTCCCTGGAGCAGCCCAGGCGGCCCAAGAGTGCCCCAAGAGCGCTCCACGACAGGCCCAACAGGCTCCAAGAGGCCCAAGACGGCCAAAGAGGCCCCCAAGACGCTCCAAGAGGCCTCCATCAGGCCCCCCCAGAGGCCCCCAAGAGGCCAACATCGTTCATTTTACGAAGGTTTTGGACACATTGTGCCTTTCCCGTCTTTTCAGCTTTCCGACGCTCCACGACGGCTCAAAGGCCCCCCGCGGACGCCCCGAGACAGCCCAAGAGGCCTCCAAGAGGGGCTCAAGACGGCTTTGGAGGGCCCCAAGACGGCCCAAGACGCGCTCAAGACGGGCGAAGAGAGGCCCAAGACGGCCCCAAGAGGGGAACCGCGAACCGGAAATTCGAGCCTCCCGCCTCCACAGGGCCCCAGGAGGCCCCAAAGGGGCACCAAGAGGCCCCAGAGGCCCCAGGAGACCCCCAAGAGGCACCCAGGAGGCCCGGTGCCCGAAAACAGCTGCCCTGACCCTCCATGGGGGTACCGGGGCTCATTTTCCATGTGTTTTTAAAGGGCTTCTGCGTCCTGGGCCTCGGAGGCCGCCGCCTCCGACCCGCCATGGGAGGACGGGGTGGTCGGGGAGGTCCAAAATAGTCCAGGAGGGCCTCCAGAGGCTCCCAAGACGGCCCAAGCGGGCTCCGAGTCGCCGAAAGACCGCTCTGGGACGCCCAAGATAGGCCCAAGATGGCCTGAGAGGCCCCCCAAGGCACTCCACGACGCTTCAAGACCCCTCTCCAGAGCGCTTCAAGAGGCCGAAATCGTCAATTTTACGACGGTTTTCGAACGATTTTGGCCTTCCAGCCTTTTCGGCTGTCCGACATTCCAAGACGGCTCAATAGGCCCCCAAGAGCGCCCCAAGACGGCCCAAGACGGCCCCAAGACGGCCCCAGAGTCGCCCAAGACAGCCCAACAGAGTCCCAAGACGGCCCCAAGATGCGCCCAAGACGGGGACCACGACTCAAAAATTCGACCCTCCCGCTTGAAGAGTGCCCCAGGAGGCCCCAAGGAGCCCCCAAGAGGCCCCAGGAGGCCCCCAAGAGGCACCCAGGAGGCCCAAACGAAGCCTAAAGAGGCCACAAAACAGCCCCGAGGAGGCCCCACAACGGTCTCAAAACGGCTACCGAGAAGCTGCGAAACTGCCTTCACGACGTCCCCGACAGGCCAACCACGAGATCCAAACCAACACCCATGAGGCCTCTGACCCACCACCCAGGGCACGGTGGCGGGAGCAGTGACAGCACTTGTGCACAGCATGTTCCGGCGGGAGCCTTCCGGAACAGGTCACAGGGGCCGAGAGAGAGAGGCTGCACGCCGGGATCGAAGGAAGGCTGTCGTCGGAGGGCGCCGGAGACGGGTTGCCGAGCAAACGGGGGCACGGGGAGCGCCGAGTTCCGCATTTGGCTATGCCCCTGTTTAGGGGGCCTTGGGCCTCGTAGGAGGAGGAGGAGGAGGAGGAGGAGGTGGAGGAGGAGGAGGAGGAGGAGGAGGAGGAGGAGGAGGAGGAGGAGGAAGAGGAGGAGGAGGAGGAGGAGGAGGAGGAGGAGGAGGAGGAGGAGGAGCATCGGAAGTGGGGGCGCGCGAGAGAAAGCCGGAGCCCCCGTCCAGTCACAGCCAGGGCGCTGAGGTAAGGACCGCTTGGGGTTCGGAAGGGGCTCGCTGTTCTCCAGGCCGTTCCGTGGCTGTCCCTCCAGCCCTCCTCGTGCACCCAGGAGCTGTTGGCGCCTCGGAGGGGCTTTGTTCCTGATCTGGGCGACGCAAGGGAAGGGGGGTCGTCTGCGCCGACCTTGTTGGCGCGTAAGCTGCCCGCGCAGGGTCGCGCGTAAGCGCCCTCGTCTCCAGTGTCAGCGTGCAGCGCCGGCGGCCCGAAGAAGCTGCGGCGTGAGGTCGCCACGTCATCTCGCGCAAGGCCCGTTCGTGATCGTCGCCAACTTGGTCGACGCAAGGAAACGGGGTCGCCTGCGCCGACTGTGGCGCGGAAGCTGCTCGGGGGTGGGCAGACCTGCTGCCCTGACACGTCGATTAAGGAATTGGCCGTTTTCGGTTCGCGAGAGGGCGTCGCGGCCGTCATTCTTGCGGGTCCAGGTCCGTCGGTTTCGGTCCCAGAGGCCGCTTTCACTAAAGGGTGGTTCACTACAGGGAGGTCTGTCCACCGCCGAGCTGCCCGCGTGAGATCGCGCGTGAGCGCCCTCGTCTCCGTCGTGTCGAGAGCCGCGAGCGGCGGCCCGCGCGAGCCACCGCGCAAGGTCGCTGTGCCATCTCGCGAGCGAGAGGCCCGAGGTATGAGAGCAAGGTCGGCTCGGGGAGGGTACCTGGATCATCGAGGACAAAGGGAACCCCTAACCCTGATAACACGACGAGGACGTGGCCTCACTTAGGTTCCCGTCTTCGCATCAGGGATCATGCTTAGGGGCGGGTTGGTCTGATAAATCTGCAGAGAGACCCTCTATCCATAATGTTTTGGCCCTCCCAACTTCGGTTCCCTCCCGAATGGTTAGGGGTACTTGTATTGCTTATCACCTGACGTTCCTCGTGCTTTATTGTGCATTCTGGGGGAGGGTACGGGCCCGACCCTCTCTTCGTATCATTACAACGAGGTTTTTTGTTCGGTTTCCTTTTGATCTGATGCCACGCTATGGTTCATTAGTTTCGTCCTTATACTTGTATTCTTCCGTTTGTCCACCATCTGGTGATTCGCCCTTTGAATATTCAAGAATTTCTGTATATCCTTCCCATCGTTCTCCCAGTTCTTTTTTTTTGATTTCTTTCGTGGAAGCGTCCCACAATTACATTCATTTTGTAGCAGCCTTTACACACATATTCCTTGTGTGGCGACCTTACAACATGATTATTGTGCGGGATCTGCAGTGGACTCCACACTTAGCATCTTCTGATAGCAGCCTGTATAAAAGGGATTCCTGTTGTGGCGGCCTTACGCAAGGCCTTTTGTTGGGGGAGGTCTGCTGTGGCGGCACTTTGAGCCCAGGAAAGCTAAAGAGGAAAACCAGAATAACATGGAAACCGTGAAGAAGCGTGTGTGATCACATGGGAAACTTGAAGAAGCTAGGAAGACCAATGGCTGTCGTGTTTTCTTGAGAAGACGTTCCACACTTCAAATCCTTTTGTAGCAGCTTTTACAGCACATATAGGTTTTGTGGCGACATTACACAAGGATTTTGAGTGTGGGGGATCTGCAGTCGCCTCTGCAGTTAGAATCCTCATAGCAGCCTATACAAAGGGATTCCTTGTGTGGTGGCCTTACAAGGAAGGTTTGTAAGTGTGGGGGGATCTGCTGTGGCGTCACCTTGAGCCCAGGAGGGCTAGAGAGGAAGACAGGATGAACATGGAAGACAGGCAGAAACCTGTGTTTTTATTTGGTAGAATAAGGAAATGATAGGACGACCTGTGACTGTCGGTATTTTGTTGCGTGGACGCTCCGCAATAAAGATCGTGATACAGCAGCCTTTACACATGTATTCCTCTTGTGGCGACCTTACAACAATATTTAAGTATGGGGGATCTGCAGAGGCCTCTACAATTATAATCCTCTCATAGCAACCTGTACAGCAGCGATGTCCTTGTGCGGCGGGCCTTGCAAAACAGTTTGAACGGCGTGGGGATCTGCAGTGGCGGCACCTTGGGCCCAGGAAGGCTAGAGAGGAAAAAACGGAAGCACAGGAACAACTGGAACAAATTTTGGTTTTCACAGGCGATCGCCACAGGGCTTCCCAGCCTTTTCTAATTTGCCCATGTAGAAGCACATGCCTTTCCTTGTGAAAATGCAGGCTTCTTATTATTTTTCGTGCTTTTGGTTTTGTTTTCCCTTTTTGTTCTCCTGGGCTCAAGGTGCCGCCACTGCAGATTCCCCTCAATTGACAAAATTGTTTGTACGGTCGCCACAGAAGAAATCCCGTTGTACAGTCTGCTATGAGGGGATTCTAAGTGTGGAAGCCACTGCAGATCTCCCAAACTCAAAATCCTTGTTGTAAGGTCGCCACACAAAGAATCCTTGTGTAGAGGCTGCTACATCAGGACTGAAAGTGTGGAGCGTCTGCACAAGAAAAATACCGATAGTCACAGGGCTTTCTAGTTTTTCATATTCACGCATTTCCCATGTTTCCAGTATTTTCAATGTTTTCCTCTCTATCTTTCCTGGGCTCAAGGTGCCGCCACAGCAGATCCCACCACAATTCAAACCCTTGTGTAAGGTCTCCGCAAAAAGGCATGTGTACAGGCTGCTATGAGAGGATTTTAATGGTGGGGGCACATTTAAAATATTTGTGTAAGGTCGCCACGCACATGACCCATCTGCAAAGGCTGCTACACAAGGGTGTTAATTCTGGAGCGTCTGCACCATAAAATACAGCAAGTTCACAAGGCTTCCGAGCTTTTTCCTCATTTCCCCTGTGGAGACACTGGCTTCTTCCTGTTTTGAATGTTTTTTCTCGTGTTCCTCTCTAGCCCTCCTGGGCTCAAGGTGCCGCCGCTGCAGACCACCCCGCCGTTTAAACCTTTTTGTATGGCCGCCGCAGCAGGAATCCCTCGTGTACAGGACGCTATGGGGGGATACAACATCTAAAGGCCGCTGCAGATCCCGCACAATAATCATTTTGTAAGGTCGCCACAAAAAGGAATCCCTTTGCAAAGGCACCACGAAATTACTTGGCTGAGTGTGGAGCATCTGCACCATCAGGAATTTGGATTGAGTGTGGGGGTCTTTGATTTTCTCAAGCAAATGAATCGCATCTGGTTTAATCGCACAAGCGGCGGGTCCTACGGGATGGTGCCTTCGAGGGTTCCTCAGCTTGGCCGGCGGACGGTCTCGTGTTCTTGACGGTTATTATTATGTCCGATGCATGGCTGCAAGACCCGATTTTTTTTTGTCCGTCGCCCCTTCGGCGTTTCTTGGTTTAGCAGCCCCTTTGTGTGCCCACGTGCAGGGGGCCCCGAGCTCTGGAGACCTGGTCCCCTCCGCCCCGCTCGCCGCGTCCTGCGCGCCGCCAGGAGGATGGCTGGCGCGCGGAGCGGGGGGGCCCAGCGCGCTGGCGCGCGAGGGGGCGGTAGGCGCGGGAGCTCTGTAGACACTTGTAGGCTCGGCTCGACCGCAGTGTCCTCCTCCTCCGCCTCCTCCCTCCCCCAGGCCTCTCCAGGATATCCGAGTCCGAACAAAGCTGGAGCGGCTGGCTGCTTCGGCCATGCTCGGCCTCCGCCTCGGGGGGCCCTTGATTCAACGGGCCACGCGGGGCCATCAGAGAACGACTCGGGATGGAACACTGGCCCTGTGGAAGTTGTCCAGAGCTCTGGAGGCCCACGCCTCGAAGAGACTGGTCGAGCGAGAGGCGGCGGGCCTCCTCGAAAGGCTCGGAAGCCCCCCAGCCTTCCGAAGACACAGGGAACCTCCCAGAAGGCCGGAGGCCTTCTGGGAAGCCCCGCCGCCCGCCGCCTTCTGAGAGGGCCTTCTCCTCCCCACTTCCCCCCCTCGCCGCCGAGTCTGGGCCCGAGGGGTTGTCCTTCCTTCTATCCTGGCGTCGCCCCTGCAGTTTCGGGGCCCGGAGGCCGTGTTCGGGCCCCGGGGCCGCCAGAAGCGCACCTGCGGCAGGGGCCCGCGGAGTGGACACGCCGCGCCGTCGGCCGTGCTCTTCCCCCGAGCGCTCCTCCGAGCTCGTTGGCCTGCCTTCGCGACCCGCGGCCACAACGGGGGCGAGGCGGTCTTGCCGAACGGGTGCCGTGGCTGGGGGCGGGATCTCGGGGAGCGGCCCACGCTCGAGGGCCTGGCCTCGAAGGCCACCGGCATCTTCTCTCCGCCCCCGGGTCCCGGCACCCCGCCTGCCAGGGATGCCCGCGGGTGCCACCGTCGTGGGTGGGGGTGTCGCTTCTGATCGTCATTGTCTGTCCAAGCGCTGCTGGTGTGTTTGGTTGGGATGCTTGGTGACTCGCGGCTCTTCTCTCCGCGTCTGCGGCTCTTGGCCGCCCGTCCTCTCTGCGGGGGAGCGCGAGATCCTCCCTAGCACTGGTCCTCTTCCCCCCGTCCTTGTCCTCGTCCTCCTCTGCGGGCCACCTTCGACGTCGTGACTTTTGCTCTCGCTTCGGCCCCGGAAGTCTCGGCCCGGAAGTCGTCAAGCACTTCATTCCCAACCATCCTGTGTTGAGTCGGGTCCTCGTTTCGAAGAGACAGCGCCCCGCGTCTCATCTCCTCCTCCTCTCGTCCCCCCGCCTCCCCCTCATTACTTCTGTTCTCCTCATCAGTTTTAAATTTCGGCACATCCCTAGGCCCCACTAGCAAAGTTCGCATGGCGGCACCGCTCCATTTTGTCGCCCCATCACGCGGTTCGTGGCCCATGCATGGGGAGCTCCACCGAAGGCCCCAATGGCAAGGTTCGCATGGCGGTGCCCTCCCATTTCAGCGCACCCCTCACAGCGTTCGTTGGCCCCATGGGGAGCTCCACCGAAGGCCCCAGTGGAAAGTGTTCGCATGGCGGCGCCGCACCACTTCTGCCGTCCCAAGCCCGAATAGCAGGGCAACTCTGCACGCGGGCGCGCACGCGTGCTCCAGCGCGTGCGCCTATGGGCGCCGCGCGCGCCTGCCCCCCCTGTCACCGCAAACGCAGCCACGACCGCCACCACCGCGCGCGCACACGCGCCGCCACCGCCGCACACTGCACTCCCCACTTAAACACACACAGACACACAGACACCCGCACACTAACGGCCACGCACTCACGCACCCCTCCCCGCCTGCTCAGCGCCCTTCCGCCCGCGCCCCGTCGCCGCCCCCGCGCGCCCCCCGCCGCCCCCGCCGGCGCTCCCGAGGGAGATGGGCACAGCCCCCTTCGGGGGCCGGCCTTCTCTCGCCACTCCAGCCTTTCCGCCCTCGCGGAGCGCCGGTGACAGGAAGGGAGGGGTAGGGGGCGCACGGACGGCGCCACCGCCGCGGGCGCGCACGCGCGCGCGCAAACACACACACACACAACACACAATACACGCAATACACACAACACACGCAACACACACAACACACACAACACAACCACAACACACACACACACACGCGCACGCACATACACACACACGCACACACGCACACGCACACACGTACGAGCACACGCACACGCACACGCACACTCACACGTACACGCACACGTACACGCACACGCACGCACGCAAACTTTTTCCTTCCGCGAGACAGAACGGCTGCACCAGCGATAGAGCTAAACGGGGACACCGAGAAGCGAATTGCCCAGCACGCAGGAGAGAAGAGTGAGAGAGACGGAGCGGCCGCGGAGGAGGAGGGAGGAGGGGGCACTCAGAGTCGGGGGACTTCCGACCTGAGCGCGCTGGCGCGGCCGGCATCGTCAGCGGTCCTCGCAGGAGCCTCGCAGGAGCCTTGCAATAGAGCGGAAAAGGCCCGCTGCGGGGTCTTGAACCCCAGATGCAGCCAGGTTTCTTTCAGCCCGTCAGCGCGGCGGCGCTCTGCCAACGAGGGCGGAGCTGGCGCGGCCTTCAGTGGATACAGTTCCGGGCCAAGTTGGCAGGAGAAGGGTGGAAACGTATTTTTTTCAGGTGATTCTTTTCAGGGTCAAGAACATCGGTCTGGGTCATTTTTTTGTTTCCGAGACCCGCCGTGTGGGACATCTTCAAAACATCTCATTGAAGGACTGGTTTGTTGGTGGGTTGGTTAGCTGATTGACTTGAGATTGCCAGCCCTCAGAAATTTTATCCGGGAGGTTGGTTCGTAGGTTGGTGGGTAGGCTGGTTGGCTGGTTGGTTGGTTGGTTGGTAGGTTCCTGGGTTGGTTGGCTGGTTGGCTCGTCGGATTAGGGGTTAAGAGAATCCCACCAGCCCTCTGGGCGTGGGTGGTCTAGGGAGGTTCCTTTTCGAACCCCTCTCTTCCCCTTCGGGGAGGGGTTTACCCCTCCCCCGCACCCCCTCCTCTGGACCTGGACGGGGGAGGCGGCGAGGCCTTGGAGCGTCCAAGATGACCCAAGACGGCTCCAAGAAGGCCTCGGAAAGCTCATGATGACCTCCAAGATGGCTCAAGATAGCGCAAGATGCCTCAAGATGGCTGTCAAGATGCTCCAAGGAGCCCCAATAACGCTCCAAGACGGCTCCCAGAGGCCTCCGAGACCTCCAAGGAGCTCCCCAAGAGGCCCAAATCCAGAAGAAAACCTAAGGCAAATCAATGATTTGTTGCCTTCTCGCCTTTTCGCTTCCAATGTCCATCCGAGGCCTCAAGATGGCTCCAAGAGGGCCCCAGGAGAGGCCCAAGAGAGCTCCAAGACGGCCCCAAGAGCGCCCAAGAGCGCTCCAAGAGCGCCCAAAACGCGCACTGATAATCGACTTTTGGGGCTCCCGAGGGGCGCCCCTAAGTGAAGCTCCCCTCTTCTTCTATCGATCTCGTCCAAGATGGCCCCACGAGCGCCCCTGAAGCTCCCAAGAGCGCCCCAAGAGGGCCTCAAGAGGCGCCCAGACGGTCCCAAGAGGCGTCCAGGAAGCCTCCAAGAAGCTCCCAAGAGACCCCCAAGAGGCCTCAAGAGGATGCCAGAGACACCTAAGACGCTCAAAGACGGCCCCGCGTTCGCCAAGATGCCCCTTCTTCTTCTTCTCCTCCTCCTCCTCCTCCTCCTCCTTGTCCACTGTCTCTTCCTCCCTCCTCCTCCTCCTCCTCCTCCTCCTCCTCCTCTTCCTCCTCCTCCTCCTCCTCCTCCTCCACCACCACCACCCTCCCCCTCTTGGGTATCGGACGGCTTCCCCCGCCCTTTGTTATTCTGCATGCTCCCACACTTCCCTGATCACGTCAACTCCCTTGGGCATCGTTTCTGGATGGGCTGATGGGGATATTTTTTGATCTGCGGCCCGCAAGGAAGAGTCCAGAGGGCGTGTCAATCGGGCTGACTGGGGCACAGAGCCAGATCATTTGCTGGGCGGGATATTCGAAGCGTCAACATTCTGGTCTCTTGGTGGTTGGTTGGTTGGTTGGTTGGTTGGTTGGTTGGTTGGTTGGTTGGTTGGTTGGTTGGTTGGTTGGTTGGTTGGCTGGCTGGACGGTGGTTGGTTGATGGGTTGGTTGGTGGATTGGTTCTTGATTGTTTGGGCGGCTTGTTGGTTGGTTGGTTGGTCCGTGGGTTGGTTGGCTGGTTGGCTCGCTGGTTGGCTCACTTGGTTCTGGGCCATTTTTTTCCGAGGCGATGGGGTGTTTGTTTGGTTGGCTGGCGTGCTGGCTGGCTGGTTGGTTGGGCGAAAGGTTCGTTGGTTGGTTGGTTGGTTGGCTTGTGGGTGGTTGGTTGGTTGGTTGGTTGGTTGGTTGGTTGGTTGGTTGGTTGGTTGGGTGGCTGAATGGCCAGCTGCCCGCTTGCCCGCGTGGTTGGCCGGGTCTCCTGTCCACTGCCCCTCTCCTCCTCCCCCTTCCTCCCTCCTAAACTCCTCTCCCTTCCCCCCCTCTTCTCTGTACCTATCTGCCTTCTGCTCCATCCCTGTCCTCATCCTCCGCCCCCTCTCTTCTCCCGCAACTTACCGCAATGCAATGTAGTGCAACTGTGATGCAAATGCAGCGCGATGCATTCACATGCAATGCAGCAGGATGCGATGCAGTGCAAAACAATGCAACGCAGTGCAAACGCAGCGCAGTGCCTTGCAACTGGCTGCAGTGCACTGCAGCGCAACACGGTACGATGCATCGAGCAATGCACTGCAGAGCACCGCAATTCAATGCACTGCAGTGCAGTGCGCTGCGGCGGAGTGTGCTCTGGCCCGTCACGTGACAGCGCCTCGGGGGCAGAGAAAAGACACAATTGCGGCCTACTCGCCACGTGGCAACGCCTGGGGGGGGCGACCGGGGGAGTGCCGTTCCACTGTGTTCGTCACGTGGCAAGGCCGCTGGGGACCGAACAAACAAATTTACCAGCCTGGAACATATCCCCATCCCTATGCTGGGCACCTCCTCGTCACGATGCCAATCTTGGGGATTCCCTTCTGTTTTCGAGGGCGGATCCCTGAGGCTGTCATCGCCTCTTGGCGTGTCAATCTTGGGGATAGGGAGACGTTCGAGGCTGGTGACGAATGCGCAACCGCTCCACCTGCGACGCGGCAGCTCCTGGCGGCGCGCAGAAGCAGGAACCCAGCCACGCGTCGACGTCCAATGGCAGAGCCGCAGGGGCCGACGAAAAGAAGCTGTGCCACTCTAGTTCGTCACGCGGCAGCGCTGCGGGGGCCGACCGACACGCTTTGCCACGTGGGCGACGACGAGGACGGCGACGAGAACGAGGACGACGATGATATCAACGACGACGAAGTCCAGGGAGGCGAACACACATTCCATCATCTCCTCCTCCTCGTCTTTCCTCTCCCCCTTTCTTCCTCCCTCCTCCACCTTCCCTCCTCCTTCATTCCTCCCCCTTCCTTCCTCCTCCCCCTCCCCTCCCCCTCCCCTCCTCTCCCCTCCTCCCCCCTCCTCCCTCCTCACTCCTTCTCCTGCCTCCCCTCCTCTCTACCTTCTTTCCTTCTCCTCCCTCCCCTCCTCCCCCTCGCCCGCAATTTACTGCAATGCAATGTGCTGCAAATTCAGTGCAGGTGCAACGCAGCATGATCGTTGGTTGGCCGGTCGGTTGGCTGGTGGCTGGTGTAGGTCGGTAGGCTGGCTGGCTGGTCGGGTGGCCGCAACGTGGCAACGCGTGGGCGGGCGACAACATGCGATGCCGCTCTACTCGTCACGTGGCAGCGCCCTCAGGGGCCAGAACGTGCTGCTCCATTCGGTTCGCCACGTGGCAACGCCTGGCAGGGACCGGCAAGCATACCATTCCACCACTCGTCACGCGGCAGCGCCGCGGGGGCCAGGCACAATACAGTCGGGGCCCTGAGGAGGGAACCCTCTTCGTCGGGGAGGGGCGCGGTGTTCCTCGATTGCCTCGCAGTTTGCCTTTGGTTTTCCTGAGGTTTCCTTATGGGGGATCGAAGTTTAACTTATGAGAAAAAGGGGCCTCGTTCCTCATTTTGGGTTCCTTAGGTCAACGCCCCGACTGTACTCGGCCACTCCACGCGCAGCATGGCAGCGCCTGGTGGCGCGAGGACGCAGTATTCAGGCCACTCTGCTTGTCACGCGGCAGCGCCGCGGGGTTTGGAGTCAAGCGGTAACACATTGCACTATTCGTCGCGTGGTGACGTTGCGAGGGCCGATCACAAGAGAAACGCTGAGCCACTCCGCTCGCCACGTGGCAGAGCCTGGGGGCGCGCAGAAGACACATTCCGTTGTAGTCGACAGGTGGCAGCCGCGCAGGGGCCGACACAACAGATTTTATGCCACGACGACGGCGAGAACGACGACGAGAGCGAAGACGACGACGATGACGACGACGATAACGAGGACCAGGGAGGCGAAGGGAAATTCTATCCTGTCTTCCTCGTCCTTCTTCCCCCCCCTGCCGTCTCCCTCTGCCATCCTCCCTCCCACTTCCTCCTCCTTCCTCCCTCCCCTCCCCTCCCCTGCTCCGCCCTCCTCGCTCCTCACTCCTCCTTCCTCCCCTCCCCTCCACCTCCTGTCCTCCCCTCCCCTCCCCTTCTCCTCCCCTTCTCCTCCCCTCCCCTCCCCCCTCCCCTCCCCTCCCCTCCTCCCCTCCCCTCCCCTTCTCCCCTGTCCTCCCCTCACCTCCTCCCCTCCCCTCCCCTTCTCCTCCCTCCTGTCCTCCCCCCCTCGCCCGCAGTTGACAACAATGCAATACGTACTGCAAGCGCAACGCAGACGCAACGCAGCGCGATGCAATACAACGCAGCAGGATGCAATGCCACGCAATGCCATGCAGTGCAACGCAATGCAATGCAAGGCGATGCATGTTGGGGCGGGATGAAGCTTGCGGAGTGGGCACTGGATGGAGGCTCTGAGTGGAAACGCGTCCCCGTCTTGTAATCGTTATTGATCAGGCCTGCACGGGGTCGCTCACATGGGCCCCGGGCGAGCGACCTGGGCCGCGGCCGCCGCCACCGGGCTCCACTCGCTGTTCGCGGCAAGGCCCGTGGGCGTCCCCGGGCCAGCCGTCCTGCCCGCCGCCGGTGTGCCCGGCGGCCACCTGGCCGTCGTGCCCTTCGCGGGGGCGCGGCGGCGGCCTTCGCGGGGGCGCGGCCTTCGCGGGGGCGAGGGCGCGGCGGGGGCGCGGCCACGACCGCGAGGGGGGAAACGACGGCCCACCCGGTGGACGCTCCTCGGTGATCGAGGCCTTCGCGGGGGGCGCGGCGACGGCGGCGGCGCCTCCTTCGGGGGGAAAGAGGTACCCCTACCGCTACCCCCCGCCCGTTTTCCTTTTTTGTGGGCGTCCTGGGAGGCCCTCGTCGCCACCGTTGGATTCGCCTCGAAATTCTGGTCAGAACGCACCTCGGGAGAGGCCCGTGGAGTGGCGGTATCAGAACTTTTTGGTTTCTCCACTCCTGGGCCCTGCTGCTCCCTGCCTGGCCGCTGGTTCTGGACAGCTTGGCGAGGTGCGGGGCTTGCTGCTGCACCTGGGCGAGCAGGTGGATTCGATCGCTGCGGCGGCCGAGAGCGCCTGGAGCGCCCGGCCGGCAGTGTGGGCCGTTGGTGGGGGGCTCGCGGCCGCTCTGGGCCAGGTGCGCAGCTGGCAATATTCCGTCGTCGCGGTGCTCTCGGCCAGGAAGCACCAGCTGTTTGGGATGGACGGGGCCGTCGTGGACGAGGCGGAGTTTATGCGTGAACTCGCCCGCGGACGGCGGATCGCCTTTTGGTATTCTGACGACGCGCACTGCCCCGAGAGGGTGGTCCTGGCCTTCGTTTGCTCCGGGGGTCGGGTGATCGTCACTCCCGACGGCCACCGGTACGTGGAGATCATCCACAGCCGTCGAGGCTCGGGCGGCGCCGTGCATGGGCTGCTTCTCGACCCAGCCGCGGTGGAGCGGTCCTCGCGCCTTCAGGGGCGCTTCGGTTCAGGGAAGGGTTCTCCAACTCGGACTTGGTGGATCAGCTCAATATGGCGGAGGGTGAGGCCTATGCTCGACCCCGCAAGGTGCGCGTTCCTCCGCCCAGCATCGTCTTGTGGAACGGCGTCCGCGTGGAGTGCCAGGCGGAGGGCGCGGAGCTCGTGCCTCTGGCTGATGGCCCCGCGTCCCGGGCGACGACGTGGGCCGGGTGCTCCCAGCGCTGGAGGTGGACGAGATTTGGCTCGTCGACCCGTTCCACCTTGACCTCGGGTACCAGCGGAACCGTTAACCCGCTGCCCTCGGCCCCAGCTGCTGGGTCGCATGCCTTGGCCGCGGACAGCAACCGACGGCCCGTCGTGGTGAAGAAGGTGAAGGGTTCCGAGGTGGGTGGCTTCCTCGAGGCGGGCCGCAAAGTCTTGGGCGACGTGGAGGCTGCTGATCGAGCTGAGCGGAAGGATGGCGGCCTGGATGCTCGTCTCCGACAGGCCCTGGACGGGGGCACGGCCGCGCCCGTGCCCGGCGAGGACGCCTAGACCCTCTCCGTGAGCTTCGACGAGCACCTCGAGCGGTTCAAGTCGTGGCGCGACGGCTGCGCCGATGTGTCCTGCAAACATTGCAACGACTGGGAGGGCATTCGTGAGGGGCCCCCGGTCTCCCCGACGCTCTTCAAGAACTTCTACCGTCAGGGGGTGATCCTCGGCTGTGGTGTCCCAGGAGGGTGAATTCAGGCGCCAACGCTTCCGCGAAGGTTTTGCGTTGGTTAGCATGAGATCGACGTCGCCCGTGGCATGGGCCAGCGATGCTTCCTGACCATGCTGGGGTGCATGCGCGAGTGCGGGAGCGCGTTGTTGCTCATGTGGGTCTTGGAGTCGCGATCCCTGGCCAGCCAACGGCTTTTCGGGAGCTACTGCGCTGTCGAGCCGTCTATGACACCCGGGTCGGCGGACACGACCGAGCCAGTTTTTTTCCAGCGTCGTGGAGGTGAGCCCCCCGGACAGCTTCGACTGGGAGCTGATGGTGCACGAGGTCGCGGGGCGCCACGCGAACCAGTGCCTGGAACAGAACTGCAAGCGCATGCTGCGCCAGCGCTCTGCGTTTTTAGAACGACAGAAGTCGCTTCCGCTTATCAGCCCTTATTGGGATCCTGTCCTTGCCAGCCGCCGCCGTAAATTTTGGCGGCTGCTTCGAGCCCTCCATCGCATCGGTCCGGCAGTGGCGTTGCCTTCTGGAGCCGCTCGCGAAAGGGTCGGAATGTTATCCGTGAAGAAGACAAGAAAAACTGAAGCCGTCTCACTATCGACGCCCCAATAGCCAATGGGAGGTTCGCCGGTCCCCCAGGAGTCCACCTGTGCTCAAGTGAAAGCCTGGTCAGGATCGAAGTAGCTCTCCGTCCTGGCCACAAGTCCCCCACTGCTGCGCTCGCCCAGTCCCATCCAGTTTTCCCTTCGCATTGCAGACGTGAAGGATGGTTTCCATCGCCTTCGGCTTCTCGCTGGTCTCGCTAGCAGCTCCGGATTGGGCCAGGCTGGGTCGGGGGGGCTGGGAGTGGTTGGTCACCGAGTAGACGGGGAGGTGCTTGCAGTGGACACCTTGGTGATGTTTGTCGGGGCTCGCTGCCGGTGGGGCGCTCGTGGCCCCTGTGCTTCTGTCAGCAGGCTGGGGGTAGAGAGTGCGTGTGGTGCCAGGTCTTTCACAGTCCACCCCTCTTCAGGATCGCGTTTGCCCTGGCATCTTCGCCCTCGCCTCGGGCAGTCCCGGGGGGCCCTCATCTTGGGCTGGCAAGCGTCGCTGCATATATGTGAAAAACTTGTGGGTCATGACGTCGGTCCCTGCGGAGACCGAAAAGATTTATCGCTCGTCGCGGCGTTGTCGTCTGAGGCCGTGGGTCTGAGCGCGCGCGAGCGCGAGGTCATCCAGTCGCGCGCAAAGGCCTTGGGTGCTCAACTGGACCCCGGCGGGGCCCGCGTCTGTCCCTTCTCGGCCTGACTCTACAAGGTTTGTCAAGGTGTATTTTTTTCGCATTGCGCTGCCGGAAGCTACGTGGATCTGCTTTGCTTTCCGAAAAGGGTCGCGGGGGGGCGCCCGAGACGCTCGCCGCCAACCGCTACCTCGTGATCGCTAGACGCCCCCGAGATTACGTATATGATTCGAATGACTTCTGGCGTCTGGGCTTTCCGCAGGCTTCGCAGACGCGTTGGCGCGTTCGGCGTCGACGTGCGCCCGCGATTGCCGAGTTCGCGTGACCTGCGCGTCGGCGCGCTGTCACGGGCGCGGCGGGGTCGTGCATTTCCGTCGCTCCAGGTTCATCGCGGAGGGAGATCGTGTCGCGTTTTCGTTTGGGGCGGCGCCCCCCGCATCAATAATTCAGATTGCCCCAGTCTGAAATTCGCATTGCCCCGGTCTGAAATTCAGATTGCCCCCCCCCGGGACTCGGGCGAGGCGTTCTGCTTGAGATTTCCGCGCATCAGTTATCCAGATTGGCCGGGTCTGAAATTCAGATTGGCCCAGTCTGAAATTCAGATAGGCCCATGTCTGCATTTTCAGGTTGCCCTGGTCTGAGTTCAAGATGCGGCGGCTCCGCGCGGGAGATTTTTTCGGCTTGGTGCCGCTGCCCCCTCGAGACGAACGTGGTCGACGACTGCTCTTTTGCGTGGTTGCGACATGGGGCATGAGAGCGCAGTTGCACTTCTGCTGGGGTAGCGATCACTCGAAGCCCCGATGGTCTCGTGATCGCGGCGCGCCTTGCGGGTGCGACAAAATGGGAAGCCGATGTTTCATGGTTGGGGGTGTCTGGTGGTGACCGCGTAGTCAATCGACGAGAGCATCGACTTGAGCTGCCGCTGGGCCCCGTGCGTTGGCGCCATCGTAGCGGCGCTCGAGCTATGCAGCCCGAAGGGCCCGGTGTTCAGTTTTACCTTTGCGGTGTGTCTCGAGCGATTCCACAGCGCGCGAGCGGCTAGGCATCAAGGCCGGGCCCTATCAGGCGAGGCGCTCCGCAGCCGGCATCGATGCCGCTATGAGGCACCGCGCGCGGCTGGAGATCGCGGCTCGCGGGAGGTGGAAGGCCGACTAGAGCGTGCTCCGGCGCGGCAGCGTGGCCGAGATCGTCGAGAGCGTCGAGAAGCTGTGCGGGTCCACGTGGGCACGCGCGAAGATGTGCGAGCGCCTTCTCGAGGACCTTTTCGCGCGGCTGCGTGGGGTCCTCGGTCGTCGCGCCGCCCGTCAGCCCGAGCTCGGTGCATCCGACGCGACGCCGTGCCCAGCGGGCCTGCACGGGGGCGCCGGCGCGGTGGGCAGAGCAGCTGGGCGGCGTGGCGTCCGAGCTCGGCTCTGGGACCTCGGCGGGCCACGTTCCCTCGACCTTGCGCCAGCCACAAGAGCATTCGGCACCTTTGTGCTGGCGCGGGATCAGGTCCTGGGGGTGTAGTTCGGCACCGCGCTAGCGCGGCGCGCTCTCGGGCCGAGCTCTGGGGGGGCTCGTCGCCCGCCAAGCCTTTTTCAGATAACGACGTCCGCGCTCTGGCCTCTGGCAGCTCACAAGTGCTCAGGATGCTGAAGTTGCTTCGGCTGCTTCATCGTCTAAGAATGCCGTGGGCAGTGGGGAATCCAGTCATGAGCTTGCTTTGCCACGCTCCGGAATGTCTCGGCGTTGCCGCGGGCGCCCGTGCTTGAGTGACAAAGTATAGCGCGGTGTTTTTGTTGGCGCTTCTTCGAGAAAACGAATCCGCCTGATGGTTGGTAACTCCGACGTGTATGATGTCAATCAATGTGATCGGTACCTGTGTCACGGTCGTCGGGTATGTCATCGCACTGGGCGCCGTCGCGTAGAGTTAAAAGGGCGTGCTGTGACATCCAAGACACAAACTTACCCCACTAAGCTATCTCAGTTGCTAGCAACAATGCTATGTACCGAAGCCGTTCATCAACGATCAGTACAACATTCCATCGACTCGTAAGCTCATATCCTTGGGACGTCTTTGGGGCCAGGCGTATTTTTTCATGGGTATGAACCTTCTGCCTAGTCTCTAGACTGCAAGTTGTGTGGACCAGCTCGTGACTGCGGTGGCGGAGTTGATGAGACATCTGCGTAACTGAAAAATACTTCATGTTGGCGCGAAGCTGGGTTTGCGGAGCGGGCACGGGATTCGGATCCTGAGTGTGCACTTGTCTCCGTCATGTACTTGTTCTTGCTCAAGTCTCCCTCCCTCTGCCTCCCTCTCTCCATCCTTGTTTCCAGGGCCTCCCGGTTTTTCAGGGATCAAGCGTGCATGTTCATGGATATGTACCCTGTGCCTAATATCTATCTAGACTGCAAATGTGTGTGGTTCAGCTCGTAAACACGGTGGCGGAGTTGATGAGACACATGCTTATTTGAAAGCGAAGTTCTTCAATGCAATGCAACGCGCCATGTGGCAGCGCCGTGAGGGGCGAGCAAACACAGTATGCCACGACGACGACGATGACGAGGGCCAGGGAGGGAGGCGAACGGAAATCTTATCCTATCCTCCTTCTCGTCCTTCTCCCTCCCTCCTCCTCCCTTCTCCATCCACCCCTCCTCCCTCCCCCTTCCTCCCTCTTCCCCCTCCTACAGCAGGCTCGTGTAAGCAGGCGCGCAGATACCCGGGCAAGGAGGAACATATTGAGACCAGCAATGGCTGCCTGAACCCTGAGACGAGAGTTTGGGAGATGGGCCCCATCAAGAGCATCGAGTTACGTCGCAAAGCTTGGGAGAGCAGATGGACGGCGCACAGACAATATACGGAAGATATGCAGTCAGCGCTGGACAGGCACAAGATGAAGGCCAGGGGGGAGCTAGTGGACAGGCCCTTCTTGGAAGGAGATCAACTTGAGTGAGCTCTAGGTGGATTTTCCTCTGGTACTGGTTTGGGTGCCGATCAGTGGTCGCCTGACCTGCTGCGCGCGCTCAGCCCGCAGTTCAAGGAGGGATTGTTGCTCATGCTCAACATGTGCGAGAGAAACTTGCAGTGGCCACGTCAACTCATGCAGATGTGATATGCTTTGCCTCCGAAAGCAGATAAACAAGTTGCGGGGGGAGAACGGCCCATAGGACTGTTACCAATGCCTCTACGAGTATGGGGTAAACTGACTAAAGCTACACTTACAGATTGGGATGATCGCCGAGCTGGATTCTGGGATGCAGCGGTACGTAACAGCTCGGCCCTACAATCAGCCTTACTCACATTGGTACTAGATGAATGCTGGGCAAGCTTAGATGCAGCTAACCAAGCCTCCTTCTTCCAAGACTTGGAGAAGTTTTATGATTTGGTGGATTTGGGAATACTAGCAATGCGATCCATTGATTTGGCATTTCCGGCAGTGGAACTATATATGTGTATCATGTGCTACCTTAGCCCGGGACTAGTCAAAGTCAACAAGATATACAGTGACCTCGTTGTACCAGACAACGGTATGGTTCTTGGGTGTGGTAAGGCTAACCACTGTGCAAGATCCCTACTTTACCATGTGTTAGATAAAGTACATAGAGACGTGAAGATCGTGCGTATCCGACAGTTTGTGGATGATATTTCCGCCCGAGTAGAAGGTCCTCCAGAGATAGTGGACCCTGTTATTGTTAAAGCAGCTACTGCGCTAGTAAAGGGGTGCTTGGATGCCCGCTTGCGTATTTCGGGTAAGTCGACGATCGTGGCGACCAACAGCGACGACGCAACGACGGTGGGGGAGGCGTGGCTGGAGATAGGGGTCAACATAAAACGAAGTAGAACCATGAAGGACCTGGGGGCCGACGACACCATGGGGGAAAAAGCGGGCCAGAATCACAGCGGGTAAACGTGGGCGACTTGGACGCGCGAGGGCCTCACGGGCTCGCGTTTTTGGATTGTTGGGCAGGGCCCGCAGGAAGAGAAGGATCCAGCTGTACAATAGTAATATTAGTGCTAAACTGTCTTATGATCGCCCCCTTTTTGGCCTCCCCCCACGGAGATCCGACGGCGCAGAGCTCTGGCTGCGGATCTGGCTGGTTTCGGAAATAAAGGACGTTGCACGTCCATGGTCATGCTGCTGCTGCGTGGGGATCGGGGGCCTTGGGCCACGAGTGTCAAGCGACAGGCCAAGGAGTGGCTTGCATTTTGGGCCCAACATCCCGAACTCAGGCAGCAAGTGCGCGGGGGGTGGACGGCCACTAAGTTGAGGCTTGCACGCTTGAAGTTTCGGGCTCGTTGGAGGGCCTGCACAGGGCCGATGGGGGCTATGATTTTAACGCTCAGGGCCCTGGGATGGGTTGGGGTTGAACCCGATCGCTGGGAGGACCCCGATGGTGATGAGTGGAGGTTCAACCCCGACCAGTCAGGATATATGACTGATTTAAGTGAAGCCTTAGTTGTTTCAGTGAGGCGTCGTCTCTGGGAGCAAGCTTCGAAACGCTCTGAGGGGTCTGCTTTGAATCCAGAAGGGGGCGATTTAACTGTACTCCGCAGAAATCTGTCCAGGATGCTCAATGAAGATATGCACCGGGAGGCTGGCGCCTTGGATGGGGCTAGTTTGTGGCACGCTGTGGAATGGAGGTCGCCAGCGCCGTGCTGGATATAGCACTGAAGGCATGTGTGAACGCTGCGACCTCCGATCCCCTGACACGGTGCGCCATGGAGTTTATGAATACCCCCGTGTATCAGCTAGCGAGCACCCCTGGATCCAGCGTGCGAATTATATGTGCCAGCGCGCTCTGACGGACCTGGACCATGGGACCAATGAGTCCTTGTGGCTCAAGGGTATTGTGCCTGGGTCGTGGAACTGCGTTCCCCCTCCCCCTGTCTGGGGGGATCAGAGTGCCTGGCGCATTCGTGCTGTCGATGCCCCGACCCCCGAGATTGGCCTAGCTGGAGAAATCCTCCCCACTTGGACCGGGCTCCGTGGCCAGAAGGCCTTCTTGGATGGGTCGGGCACGGGCTCTGACCCCAGGGCGGTGCGAGTGGGATGGGGAGTGTATCTCCAGCGAGGGCCCCTCCCCCCGTCTTTGCCTCAGGGCTCCTCGGACCCCGACCCTGCCCCTGGGTGGCGCGGTGGCGTCGACGGCAGACAGAGTGCACCAGCTGCTGAGTTGGCGGCTTTGTGGTGGTGCCTGCAGCTCAGTCAGGGGGAGCTGATCGTATATACTGATTGCCAATGTGTGTTTGACGGGTGGTTCGGGGGCCAATTGGAGCGGCCTTCTGGGGCCCAGAAGCTCTGGTGGGAGAGAATCGCCCAGGCCGCCCAGGACCGCCCAGGACCCATCAGGCTCCGTGTATGTTGTTCACATTTGGATGCTGTTTCTCACGCTCGTCTTGGCCAAAGGGTCGAGGATTCGCGTGGCAATGAGATCGCTGATGGTTTTGCCCAGCTATGGGCCCAGGAAGCCCATGCGTGGATTGCTGGCCAGGTCCGCCACCTAGCCCAGGGGGGTGCGACTGCGACGCTGGTGCACCAGCGGCTGGCCGCTGTCTGTGCGGAGATGGCTGCTGAAGATACCGACCAGGACCGCCCCGCGCGCGAGGCGCCCGAGGGATGAGGGGAGGCTGCTCGGAGGGCTGTGGCTTTGGAGTTGAGCTCGGGCCATTAGATGCAGAGAGTGGCGAAGCGTGGTTGGGTTTGCTCGGTCTGTAGGTTGGGCCCTGGCAGATCCTCGCTGGTGGACTGGCTCGAGAAATCCTGCTGCCAGGGAGACACCACGCTTCGCGCCCATAGTGATGCTGGAACCCCCGTCCTCGCGCCGCCCCGAGCTGTGAGTGATGTCCAGACTGCGACCAAGAGCGTCCATCCATCGCACACGGTGGCCATGAGGCACGGCCTCGTCTGGTGCTGGAAGTGCGCTCGCTATGGGAGTGTGGTCCGAGGTGTGTGTGTGTGTGTGTGTGTGTGTGGGAGGGGGCTCATGTTGTTTGCAAAGCCTTGCGATGAGAAGGTCGCTGATTCTGGTAGGCGGTATCTTCGGAATTTGCGGAGCGGCAAGCCCCCCAAGCCAGGGACACCCTGGCCCATGCCCCCCCGCGCTGAGGACTTGGGGGTCCAGGGGGGCTTGACCGTCAAGAATTCGTTTCCGACAAAGACCCGTAAGCAAGTTTACTGAGAGCCATCCTTCATGAAGGATGCGTTTGCCAAGCTGTGCCATCGGTGCTGACCTGGGGACCTGCTGTAACCTCCTGTAACCTCCCTCTTCCCCCTCCCTTGCTCTCCTTTCCTCTCTCCTCGCTGCAATGCAATGTGCTACTCTTCCATCCTCCCCTTCCTCTCCCTCCTCCCTCCATCCTTCCCCTCTCCTGCCTGGCCCCCTCCCTCCGCAACTTGCTGCAATGGGCTGTGTTGCAACTGCAATGCGAAAGCTGCACAGTTCACTGCAAAGCAACGAAACATAATGCAATGCAATGCAATGCAGCGCAACGCAATGCACTGCAATGCAATGCTATGCAGTCCAACGCAAAGCAACGGAACCCAACGCAATGCAATGCGATGCAAATGCACATGCACATGCAAATGTAAATGCAAATGCCAGTGCACATGCAACGCAACGCAATGCAAGGTAACGCAAATGCAAGGCAATGCAAACGCAATGCAGATGCAAATGCACATGTACACGCAATGCAGATGCGACTGCAAATGAATATGCACATGTAAACGCATATGCAGATGCAAACGCACATGCAACCGCAATGATACTACACATCCAACTGCAATGCAGAACGCACATGCACAGGCAAAGACAACTGCGAATGCGGCTGTAAATGCACCGCAGCGCATGGCAATGCAATTGCAAGGCCATGCGCATTCAATGCAGATGCACATGCAACTGCACATGCAGATGCACATGAACATGCACATGCACATGCACATGCACATGCACGTGCACATGCACATGCACATTCACGTGCAAATGCACATCTGCATGCAACTGCACACGTACATGCAGACGCAAATGCACACGCAATTGCAAATGCAACTGCACATGCAATGCAGATGCACATGCAGATGCAGATGCAGATGCAAGTGGAACTTCAAGTGCGCATGCAGATGCAACATGCACATGCACATGCACATGCACATACAATGCAAGGCAAATGCAAGGCAAGGCAGTGCACATGCAGATGCAACGCAGCACGGTGCGCCCGCCCGCACGCCTGACCGCCCGCCCGCTCTCCTGCCCGCCCGCTCGCCCCTCCACGCGGGCCTCCCATCCGTTCCAGTCTATCCCATTCCACGCCATTCCACGCCATTCCATTCCATTCTGCCCTGCCCATTCCATTCCACTCCATTCCACTCCATTCCATTCCATTCCATTCCACGCCCTTCCATTCCATTCCGCCCATTCCATTTCATTCGGTCGCACTCCTCCCTTCCCCTCCCCACCCCCCACGCGGTCATTTTGGGTCAAAGCATTTGCTCTGGGCGCAGCCGTGTGGGACAGCGGAAGGGCTGGTTGACTGGTCGGCGGGCGAGCCGGCGTCCAGAGGCCAACTTCGGCACACCCCTCACATGGATCGCGCTTAGGGGCTAGAGGTAGTTTCTTAGACCGGACATTCCATTTTTTGTGATCCGTACTATACCGGAAATGTTTTTTTTTGACCCGCGACTTCAGGTTGGCGGGGCGACGCTCTGGTAACGGGAGCGGGGCGGGAACCAGCATCCCTTGCCAGGAGTTCGGGGGGGTGAATTTGACAGGCCTGTCGCCCCTGAAGGAGTCGTCGTCTTGCCGCCCTTTCTCCTCCTTTCCCTGTTGCTCTTCCTCCTCGGTGGGGGCCTCCCTTGGCGCCCATCGGGGCGGTCGGAGATGTGGAGGGAATGGGAGGGGAGGAGGATCAGGGGGAGGAAGAGGGGCAGGACAGATGGGATTACTTGGCCGCAACCGGCAGTATTGTGGAAACGCGCAAGACCTCAAGAGAACCCAGATCGACTCCAAGGCGGCCCCGCGAGAGCAGCACGTTTCCGCGATAGTCTCAAAGCACCAGGGGATCCAACAATGTGGCAGGTTCGTGTCGCGACGACATCGGCGTTGGTTTCCGACACCGCGTGGTTCGGTCATTTTCGAGGGATGGGCGGCCTTCCGATCGGCAGATCGCTCTCTCTCTCTCTCTCTCTCTCTCTCTCTATATATATATATATATCCATGTATATATTGGCCGACGCCACCGCGGCGTTCAACTTTTGAACGCCCACGGCGGTTCGCCGCGGCGTCAACGCGACACGAATCCACCTTACCCTCAGGGCGACCCCAAAGTGCCCAGTGATCTGCATTGCAGCCATTTTGGCTCAGGCCATTCTGGCTCATGTCTGTTCGGTGCACCCCGCCAGTGCCCTTCCGCGCTGGGTGGCCGAAGCTCTCTGAGGCGTCCCCGAGGACTCTCTGACTGCGACAGCCTCACGGCATGCATCAAGGGGACGATGATACGGGGAACATCTGCCAGGCGTTTTTTTCCGGCAGCTGTAAGTACGGCGACCGCTGCATCTTCTCTCACGCGTTCGTGCAGGCGGGCTCGAAGAGGGAGACCGTTGGCAGCAGGGCCGCCGCGGCGCTGGCCGCGTCGCAGGCGTCCGACAGCTCCAGCGACCAGAGCTCCAGCTACGGCTACGGCCAGGGCAGCTCGCGGTCCTGGGCAGACCAATCGCAGGACATCTGGCCCGAGGTGCCCCGGCCGCCGTCGGCGCAAGCTCCCACCAGGGTTCGAGACGCGCTCCCCCCTGGCTTCGAGGTCATCGGCTGCACCTGAGAGTGATCCTTCGTCAGAGTGGCCCCTGGTGCGGGCTCCGGGAGGTCTCGAGTGCCCCCCAGTGCTGGCCTGCGCGCTCGGCCCCGCCGCGGCCTCCGCGAGCCGCGTGCCAGAGGCCACCTCTTGCCCAGGGTCCCTCTCTCGCCTGCAGCCGAGAGGTCAGCGGGTGGCAGCTCCCCAGCTTCGGCGACCGCCTCGGCTTCCCCGAGTTCATCCCCTCGGACGACGGCTCGCCGGAGCGCTCGCGGGGCTGGGGGCCGCAGAGCAAGTCGGCGCGGCGGCGCAGACAGCGGGAGCTCGGGGATCGGCGGGCCGAGTACGCGAAGGCGACTGGGGATGGCCAAGGGGGGGGGGTCATGATCAGCGGGGGCCCTGCTATCTCCCCAGGTCCCACGGCCCCTCCTCTTGCTCCACTGCGCCCCCTGCACCCCCCCCGCGGGTCCGCGCACGTGCCTCGGGCCACGACCTCGGCGCACGCCCCCCGAGGCGAACGCGAAGCGCTCGGACGAGGCGGTGGCCGCCGCCCTGGCCTTCCAGGCGCGCCCGTGCGACCGCTCGGCGCCGCACCTGGACTTCCCCCGGTCGGAGGAGGACTCGCCGGTGAGACCCCCCGCGCCCAGGCCGACCCCGCGGCCGGAGCAAAAGGAGAGGGCTTCGGATGGCGCGCGCGGCGCCACGGAGCAGGAGGACTTCGGGTGCAACTCCTGGGCGAGGTCAACTTCTGACGTTGCCCTGGCCCGAGATCTGGCCTAATCCTCAATCCAGCTTGTAGTCCCGCCGAACCCAGATGAATGCTGCTGGCTCCGGCTCAATCCCGCTTACCCGCGGCCTAGTCGCTGCGCAGCAGCCCCCCAAGGGGGCTTTAATCTCCTTACTCCTTCCGACGAAGGCCTTTCAGTGGTTGCCTCCTAAGAGGACGAGGACGAGGACGAGGACGAGGACGTGCAGGAGCAGCTGCCCAGGCCTGCGTGCCCAGGGAAGCGGAGGAACATACTCTCGCTGTGACATTGGTGCCGCGCGGGGAGGCGCGCGCTCCTTTTTTGCTTGTGTAGTTCGATCACCGCGTGCCCGCGAGCAGGTACAATTCGCCGTTCTCTTTAGCCCCTCCTGCTGCGGACCTTGCCACGTTCCACAGCGGCGCGATTGCAGTTTTCAGAGTAGTTCCTTGCAAAGTTTGGCCGCTGTTGCCCTGGCCTGCCTTTGCTGCTAGAAGGCGGACTCGGCCACCGTTTAGGTATTTCCTTCTGAGGGCCGTCTGGTCGGGATGCCCTTTTAATCACCCGTTCCCCACCAGCGACCCTGGTTGTATCCCCGCCTCCCCATCCCCTCCTGTATCCCCTTTCTTTTCACATTTTGCGCCTGCAACACTTGGGGCAAGTTGGGACAGGACATCGAAGGCGAAGCCTCTCAATATATTTCAATGGATTTTCGTTTTCCCTGAGTAACTAGGTGGCAACCGCGTGGCCATGATGACAAGTGGCCCTGAAGCGCGCGGCAACGACGAATGCTGACTAGTGGCCCTGAATCTCGCGGCAACGACATGCGTGCCGAAGCCTTTAATATCTTATTGCGGAATGAGAAAAGTACCCAGTGACACGCACATGGTCTCAACTTCGCTTTCAGCAAGGCATAGGAAAAGCAGCCAAACATCTGTGCAATGGGCAATCCAGAGATGGCTGAATGACCATACGATACCCCCCAGGCGGGCCCAAAATGTCTGAAGCAATGCCTGAGCACGACACTATGATCCAAGCACGGCCGTGATTTGATCTGAGGATGACCCCAAGACAACGCCAACTCGAAATCAAATTGCAGGATTCGAATCCCGCCCGTGACTTGTGTCGGCGGCGAGCCCGGGGGGCAATGAGAAGGAGAAGGCCTCCTCAGAAGGCTCGGAAGTTCCCCAGCCTTCTGAGCAGCTTCTATGCTTCACCGAAGACGCAACCAACTTTTCAGAAGGCGCGAAGGCTTCTGAGAAGTCCCGCCGACTTCTGAGAAAGCCTTCTCCTTTGCACTTCCCCCCCTTTGTTCGCCGCCGATTATTGGAACTGCATTGCTTACGTGTGGAATCTTTCATCCGGATACATCAGGAGAGCGATATCCCGGCCAGACCACGCAAGACGAGGATCTTGCTAGGCTTCTGTAGGGGGGTTCAATGCCTCTTGAGCCCTCTGGTCCCCCTCAGGGCTGCCGTCGCGGTAAGCTCGTCTCTGTGAACAAGAATGCATTGCGGTAAGGAACTTTCGGCGCTGCGCTGTATTATGACGACGACGATGGTGACGGATATGTGGCTGATAATTGTGATACTGATGTTGATGATGATGGTGATGATGAGTGTGATGATGATGATGATGATGATGATGATAGTGGTGATGATGATGATGCTGGTGAAACTGATGATGATGAGGATTAGGATTATCATGGGGATTATGATGCTAGTGGTGATGCTGCTGATGATGATGCTGCTGATGTTCATGATGCTGTTGATGATGATGATGATGATGATGATGATGATGATGATGACAATGATGACGATATTCATGACGATGCTGTTCATGACGATGCTGATGACGACGATGATGATGATGATGCTGATGACGACGATGCTGATGATGACGGACGATGACGATGCTGATGACGATGCTGATGACGACGATGATGATGACGATGCTGATGATGCTAATGCTGCTCACGATGATGCTGCTGCTGATTATGATGATGTTGATGATGATGATCATGTTGATGACGATGCTGATCCTGCTGATGCGGATGATGATGATAATGATGATGATAATGATCAGGATGATGCTGATGATAATGATGATCATGAGCGTTGTGATTATGATAATGACGACGTTGATGATGATGGTGGTGGTAGTGGTTGTGATGATGACGACGACAATGACGATAACGACGACGCTGATGATGATGGCTGACGATGTCTGATGAGGATTATGATGATGATGACGACGATGATGATGATGATGATGATGATGATGATGATGGTGATGATGATGATGATGATGAGGATGATGAAAAGGATGAGGATGAGGTTGATGATGATATTGCTGACGCTGCTGCTGATGAAGTTTTCTTGAATTTTCATGTCAATCGAGTAATTATTGTTGATCCCCCTTCCCCGGTGCACCTGGTGTTTCTAATTAAAGTGCTCCCCGGGCTCGCGCCCTGGTTCTTGACACGGGAAAGCCTTGATGCTCAGACTGTGTTGCTGGCCCCAGGCCTGCAACAACCTTTTCTCCTGCGTGCTTCTCCAATTCGTGCTTGCATTGAAGGGGTCCTAGCGGAGATTGAAAGATTTGGCGAAAATCCCGGCCGATTTCGGTGGGCGGCCGGGATCCCGGGTTCCAGTTCCAGGTTCCCCGGTTCCCAGTTTTTGGTTCCCGGTCGATCTCATTATCGATTTCATCATCGGTCTCACCATCCATTTCATTCAATCGAATTGTTCTCGGTTTTTCTACCGAGCTTACTCTTGAGGTCACTATCGGTATCCGTATCGATCTCACTGTCGATCACACTTTCGGTATCACTATAGATCTCACCATCGATCTCACGATCGATCTCAGGATCGCTCTCGCCATCGGTCTCACTATCGATATCTTCATCGATGTCACTATCGATCTTACTGTCGATGTTACTCAATCTATCTCGCTATCGCTCTCACTGTCGATATCATCATCGCAACCGATCTCACTGTCGATCTCACTTAATTGATACCACGATCGATCTCACTATCGAAGACACGATCGATCTCACGATCGATCTCATTCACCTCACTGCCAACATAACTATCGACCTTACTGTCGATCTCACTGTCGATCTCACTGAAAGGATCTCATGATCGATCGCACTATGGTAGTCACTATCGCTAGCATAAGAAAGCACAGCATATAGCATAGCACGGGACACCCCCGCGCCACGGGACACCACGGGACACCACGGGACACTACGGGACACCATCGGAACACCATCGGGACACCATCGGGACACCAACGGGACGCCATCGGGACACCACAGGGCAACTGCTGGCCAACCCGGGGGACAGCAACGTTTGCTTCGGCTTCGTCCTGGCAGTGGCGGGTTCATGTCTCTCGCCCGCTCACGCAGCTTCGCCTCGCCCGCACGGGCGACACGAACGTGAATCCGAATCCGATATCTCGCTAGGGGGGTCTCCGTTTCACTGCGACCTCACTCCCAACCTCCGGTAGAGAGAGAGAGAGAGAGAGAGAGAGGGAGAGAGAAAGAGATAAGCAAACAACCATGACAAACACATCTGAAAGAGGCGGTGTGTGTGTAGAGAGGTAGAGAGAGGTAGAGAGAGAGAGAGAGAGAGAGAGGCAAAGAGGCATGAAGAGAACGTGCGCGTATGTATACATATGTGTATTTGGGTGGCGACACTGAAAACAGCTTTTCCTGCATTTGGACCGCGTAGGGACCACATTTGGCCCATCCTCCTGGTCCTCCTATCCCCTCCTGTTCCCCCTCCTCCTCCTCGTTCTTCCAGTACCCGCGAATCCAATCTGAATCTGGTCCAAATCGGACAGCGCCTGGGGCCACGCAGGCTCCCATGGAACGGACACCAAATGCATATATATATATATATATATATATACATATCTATAGATTTAAAGGTACATCTATACGATGCATCTACATAGGTGTATCTGTACGCATATGAAGGTAGGCGCTGGCATCCTTCGGTGGAGATCCCCGAGGCGCTCGACTGGGAGGCGCTGGCCAGTGACCTCCGCCGCTTGCGGCAGGCGCAGCGGATGGCGTTGCTGCGGACGTGGGTCGGGGCCTGGCCGACGGCAGCGCGACTCCAGTCGCGCGACGAGCCGTGCGTCTTGGGCTGCACGGCCAGGGCCGACTCCATGGTGCACTACGACGAGTGCCCGCGCCTGCGCGGCGCCGCAGAGAGCGCTGGGCCACGGGCTCGCCACGTCTCATGGCGCCAACATCGCATGGCGGATTTCGTTCGGAAAACGATAGGGTGGGCCTGGAGTGTCCTGGGAGAATTTTGCTCTGGATTGCGAGGTGAAGTTCGTGCGGATTTTTTGGGTCCAGGCATGGAGACCAAAAAGAACCCACGCGAAATTCACTTTATTTTTCGCTCGCCGTTTCTGGCCAAAACCCACGCAGAAAGCCACGCAGAAATCCGCTGCAGCACGTCTTGCAAAGCCGGCGCAGTGACACGATGACGCGTCTGCCCGGGAACGCCTGGCTCTAGACACCGGGGCCGCGGAACCCGAACAATGGGAGAGGGCCTGCGACGCCGTGTTGATATGCTATCTCCATTGAGTGGTCTCCCATCGCCAGTCGTCTTTCCCCCCCTCGCCTCAGACTGGAGCCGAAGCTGGCTGTGCCGCCCATCAGGCCACGGATCGGGCCATTGGACAGTTCCGCCGGCCTCGCTAAGTGCAGCAGACTTTTGCGAGAACGGTGGCAAATATATGCACGAGTCGGTACAGGGAGTGACCCATATAGGAATAGAGAGAGAGAGAGAGAGTGAGAGAGAGAGAGAAATAACGAGAGGAGAGAGAGAGAGAGAGACAGAGAGAGAGCGAGAGAGAGAGAGAGACAGAACAAACAAAGAGAAAGGGAGAAACATATAAACAGAGAGATAGAGGAACACAGAACTACTAGAGTGGACTAGAACGTATATTCGAATTTCACCAGGGCGGGAGGTAGGCCGATTGAGCCACTCGCGGAACATCGAACAAAAGCCAATGACTGGGATTTCTCTGGTGTAATGCATGCAGCATGTAACATGTAACATTCGCATGTGAGCATGTAACATGCTCACATGTTTTCCGCATTAGCGCTCTTTCGCGGGACGTCCTAATATTTGATAGTGGAATCGCGTTTTCGCATGGGACACCTCGCATTTGTAGACGCTTCGCGTTATCCCCCGAGCCCATCCAGGCACGACGCCCACGCGAGCTGCGTTGATTTGGGAGGTGGAGGAGCGTGCAGTGGAATCGGCGGATGAGGAGGAGGAGGAGAAGAAGGGCAGCCCATCCAGAGACGATTCCCAGACGAATTGCCATGACCAAGGATGTGGGGGAGCATACATACGAACACGGGGATCGAGAAACTGTCGTACCCCAAGAGGGGGAGGGGAGAAGGAGGATGAACTTGATGATGATGCTGATGTCGAGGAGCAGGAGGAGGAGAAACAGGATAAATATAATTCCAGAGCCACGCCACCATCGACCTTCACCCTACCACGGACGACGAACACAAAAAGAAGACTCACATTCAAAACGCCATTCAAGCAGACGCACACCAACCGACGCCCAAACCAACCAAGTAGCCTAGTTTTCACGATACGGCAACGGCCTACAGGCATTTGCAGCACATTACCGAGACAACTTAGCACTACAAGTGCAAGTTGCCACGATTTACCAGGATCTCGACGAGCTGCTCGCAGGTGGACACGCCCCGCTCAACACCGTCAATATTGCCGCCATACAAGAAGTTTCCCAATGGCTCCATACATGCCACGATGTAGACGACATCCTGAAATACGGCTGGGCGGTAAGCGGTCGCGAGACAGCCAATCTACTACAACATATCTGCAACCCAACTATTCTAAGGCGCAACGCCGCAACCGCGCATGGCGACAGCGACGGCTCCAGCGAGCTAAAAGCCAATACTGGCGCCCAACAACAGACGCAGGTTACCGACCAAACCACCACCACCATCATCACACCCCAGCAAGCCCAAGCCATTTGCACCCACTCTACCACCCTTGTGGGTGACACACGACAGCCCAACGAACCCGACTCAACAAACCGAGCCAGCGCCTACCATAACAATAGCAGTGCCATTACCAGCCCATCTACACAACACACCTAGCGGACCGACTCCACCAGTAGTCACCGAACAAGTCACCATACACGCCCACACCCAACAGCAACAAAACACGATCCCAAGCAAACCGATGCTCAAACTTCACGTCAGCAAGACTATTACAACCATCGCCACGCCAACGTACCAGCGACCCTACAAGCCGCCTCCAGCACAACTGATTGACCAAGCCAACCAGCCAACACAACAACTACAGACCACGCCCAACAACAACACCGCGCCAGCGACGCAAAACACGATCACACCCACATTCACGACACTGGTCAGATGGTCGCCATCTCACCTTGTCATACCAGCACGCCCACCACCAGCCGCAACTAAAACACCCATCATTTACCCACCAGGCGAAGACATGAACGCCCAACAATGGATACAGTAAATTCCATGGCGACGTCTGGCTTTACAGACGCTTGCACCACGCCACACTTACTTCCCGATTGTTACAGCCACGCACCACGCGTCAGCAAGACGTGGAAAATAGCAGATCCACATCTTCAACCGACGCATCATCTTCATCAACAATGTCGGCGACCCTACGTTCCAAGACTACATCGCCAGGTCCCGCGCGCATCAGGCCCACTGCGGGATCTACCTCAACAGCTTGCGCGGATACACGCTTGGCGCACTTTTCAGGGAGCTCCCACCCAAACAACTGGTAACACTACGCAGGGCTATACCCGAGCCCAAAACGACGCCCACCAACATGCGCCAGTCTATGTGATCGAGATGGCGACCAACGCGTCTCCCACAACCGGCACAGGGCAGCAAGCAGCAAAGGATACCGCGACATTCGCGGCCAGTACCTCCTCCTGTCCAATTACCGCGGAAGAGCCACGTCTGATCTCGATCGATGGCAGGCGCGTTCACTTGCAGTATGCCTCACACAGTACTCCCTACTGATATGTAAGTACCCTCCCCTCGCGCGGCCTGTGTCCATGCTTGCTCTGTCGTGCTCGATACGTTGGTGGCACTTCTCTCTCTCTTTCTCTCTCTCTCTCTCTAAGAAGGGTTGGGGTCGCCCTTTAAAGTCCTAGGTCGCAGCCCAACCATTGCACGCCTCTTTCTGTTTTCACTATTGGGTCCCCACGGGGATACACCATGCAGGCAGTTCTTACCATTGCTATCCAGCTATACTGCACTTGGTGGGAGGTTGGGGAGGATACCATACAGCATTCACTGTACTTTGGCGACGCCGCGCCACGTTTTGCAGCTCTGAGCTTCCTTGCGTGCGGTCCCGAGCCGCATATTGCCAGAGGCATCCGCTCTCGCCAGACCTCAGAGCAGCTACTGCAGTTTGGCGACGCAGCGCGACATTTTTAGAAGTGTGTGTATCACCTCACAGTTCTCTTGTCTCACTACCCCTAGTTACCCTCCACTTGCGCCCCCGTTTCCAGCACTCTGGTTGCACCCTTCCCCAGCTAAGGTTCGGGGTGGCCCTGCAAACACATGTCTCAATCAATTGGATGCCGCGCAGCAGCTGCATCGATTTTACGCATGGGCTGGGTGGGGTAGGGTGGAGTGGAGTGTGTGTGTGTGGTTGTGTGTGTGTGTGTGTGCGGGTGTGTGTGCGGGTGTGTGTGTGTGTGTGTGTGTGTGTGTGTGTGTGTGTGTGTGTGTGTGGGGGTCCGCTTGAGTGTGTGCGTGTGTGTGTTTTCTCAGTGCTTCTTCTAGTCTCTGTCCCGACCTTGCCGCGATGCGAGGTAGGCCCCGCCGGCGCCTACGCCGCCGCCAGCCTCTTCACTTTGATTGCTCGTGCTCTCTCTGTCAATCGTTTTTTTGTATGCCTATTGCAGCTGTTCGGGGTTTAGGCTAGCGCTCAAGTGGCACAGGGCCGCGCGCGCGTACGTGGGCCCCGAACAGCCTCTCAGAAGATCAATGTCATGGCGTTCTCTCTCTCGGGAGAACTTGCTTGATTCTGTTTTCCAGTACGGGGATCCGGTGTCGCGGGTACGTCTTGGAACTCACAGGTCAAGCTCAGAACACTTCAAAGTGTGTTCGCGTCGGGGTGGATGGGATTCCTACCAGGGGCTCTGTGCCGCAGACGCGATCTACATACCGTCATATCGATCATGCGATATACGTTCATGCTCGATCTATTCTGTATACCCTCCACTTCCTTGTACCATAAGGAGTTTGAAGATCTGGATTCTGCTGTTTGCTTGTACGCATGGGGCCCAGGGTACTCTGCAAACGAAGGGGGATCAACAGGTTCGGAATTTTCTCGAACACCATGTTCCCCATCCGCAGTGATGCTGATTTCCCTGGGCGCGTTCTAACTCTGCAGCTCCGTTGGCAAATCGCGGAAATCAGCTGCTGGAGCCACTGTTTGCCGTTGACCTCCTCGACCGCCGCGAAATGCCAAGTCGCTTTCCACCTCAGTGCTCCCTGTGCTGCTAATTTGTGGAACTTGATTTCGGAAAAGGCCGTCGGAGCTCTTCCTCGCGGGGCTTATTGCGCGCGAGACAGATATGCTCACAGCGCTACGCGTCTCCAGTGCCGACCGTGGGTCAATATTCTTCTGGAACCTGTATGCGGTCACTTTTTGTCTGAGCATTGCTCGGATCCGCGTGATGTGGACAGCAGACCGCCGACAACAGCGGGATGCACAACGACTGTTGTTCGATGTCCCCTCTCATGGAAGATGCTTTGTCCCGTCGTGGTGCTGCGAAATTTCGCCAGACTCTTCAACTCTTTGATCTTCTCGAATTTCAATTTCGACGCGGTTTCGGAACCAATTTGAGATGCAACAAGGACATGCGTCTTCTATACCAGCTTGGAATTAAGGACTTGTGCATCGGGCAAAAAGTGTTTTCGAGAGTTTCAGCTATACGGGCGGGCGTCCCGTGTCGTTTTCGAGAACACCTCCGAGGCCTCGAATGTGTCCGCGCAGGGCCCCCCCCGCCCTGACCCTCATCGATTTCGGTGCCTTCTCCGAGGTTGCAGCACGTGCGTGATGTTTCTCGTGATTGACGCCGTGAGAACGTCGGGGGCCTTCAGCGTGGAGAGTGATCGCATCGCCTTCTGCCAGCCTCGTGCAAATAATCTAGCTATACCAGCGTGCGTTCCGAAGGGGCGAGGACGTCAGGGGGCCAAGGGGGAGACGCTTAACCCGCGACCCCCCCGACGCCGACGGGGTCGAGCTGCGCGTCGTCGCCCCCTTGAGACCCCGCCCGAGTTCTTCGACCATCGGAATCAGTGCGCCCAGGCCCAGCTAGATGAGCACTGCCAACAGCACCTTGGACAGCGACGCCATTTGAACCTTCGGAGGTTTTGGCAAAAGACTTTAGGTGGAACCTTTGGGGAGGTATGCGATTTCTTTATCCAGCGAGCTCTTGGACATGGTCTGGGACATGGTCCTATTAACATCCTCGACTCGGAGTGCTCCCCATTACTAGTTAGGCGGTACGCTGCGCGACCAGAAACTGCTGCATGGTCACGTAAATGCGCGCGACGCGTTCACGGCAGCGATCGCGCATGTGCATACTGGCATCTATGTGCCTTACTTGCCCGCTATCATGGCCGACTCCGTGTTCAAGGCACTATGCGCATATGCTTGCATGCTCTTCGGCTTCCCCCCCAGGACCTCTCACGCTTGAGGTTAGCTCTAGTGCCCGGGCCCCGCGCGCCCGAGCCTGGATTCGACGAGTTTCCGAGCTGCTTCGCGGGAGTAGACCAGCCTGGTGCCAAGTTTTTTTCGGCGATCTACGCGCGTCGTGGTGGAACCCGTCCCGACGATTAAAAAACAGTTCGTATCCTTGGGAGGTTTTATTAAGAAGTTTGATTTCAGCGACCTCGACAAGCTGGCAGTTGGGGATCTGAACAGCGCCTCGAGAGGCAAGGACATGTATCGAGCGGCAGTCGACGGCCGCGCAGCACTCCCATCGTTTTGCGCGGGCGTGGACATCCACGCTGCTTTTGATCAGTGGCTGCGACGGGCAGGTGTGCATCCTGCCACCCTGCCGCCGAGGCTCCGGCCCAAGACCATGAACGCGAACCAGACGAGTTGCACGGACAAAGCACCACATCTTTGCGGCAATGATGAGATGTCCTCTAATCCCCATTCGCGCGCGCACGTTCGGAGGGGCGTCGCATCGAAGGGTCGCGAAGAGGGCTTAGAATTCTCAGAGCTTCTGCCATCTTGCCCTGGTGCAATGATCCGCGATTCTGGAGGTCCTGAGAAGTTGGCGTCGATCATTGAAGATTATCAAGACCAGATGTCATGTTCCGTGGAAGGTAAGGACCCTAACGCGCTCTGGTTTTTCAACTCTGATTCCAGGTGGTCAGGTTGATGGATCTACTGAGCCGTGCACAAAGTCAATGGTGTCGTTGCTCTGCTTCGACTGCTGATATTCTCGTGTTGTACCGTTTCAAGTACGATCTATCTATTCCAGGAAGCCTTCGGGGGCGGTTTCAAGGAGGTTTTCGGTATGGCAATTTACCATGCACCTACTCCACAATCAAGCGTAAGTGTTGGCGAGGTGAAGTGGTTTGCCCCCCCCGAAGGCCGTCGCCAATGTAGAGGCCCTGGACATTCCTGTATGCGTAACATATGTAGTTTTATTGGGCTCCCATACAGACAGATATACCGTTTCTTTGGGCGAGCTTTACGGTTTCTTTGTGATCTTGCCTGGCCAGGTTGGAGCTTTGGAAGTCTGGGCGCGGCCGTCCCTCGCGCGGTGGCCGGCGCTCAGGCCCCCCCCCCGCCCTCCCCTTCAGGCTGTTGCGCACGTTGTGGGCGCAAGGTGCGAGGGCCAGGTGTTGTCGTGGCCGGCGCGGGACAAGCGTGCGAGGATATCCCCATTCCCCTTATTTGGCGCAGCCTGGACCGCTTGTTCACGCGCCTGGAAAAGATTTTGAAGTGTCGCACTGTCAGTGTCCTTCGCACCCGTCGCTCCCGCTGCCGCCTCGGGGGACGCGCTGAGGGCCGTCTATGGCGCCGTATCGTCCTCTACTTTAACAGCCTCAAGAGCGCCCTCACAGGTTTCATGAGTACGTATGCGTTACTTCCGTCTTGGTAATGTTTGCATGAAACAGAAACGGGGGATTCTTATAGGTGGACCTCTCTCGGGTGTTGTGATACATATCGTCCTTAGTGAACAGGAATGGCATTGTGGCTCTAAGTGGCCTACTCGACGTCGACGATTATGTGCTGGGCGCTATGTTGATGGCGTGCTGTTAATTTCTATTCGATATTGTTACGGCTGTCTTTTTGTTGTTTTGTCAGAGGTGTATTCGGGGATTGTGAAGTTCAACGTCGAGCCTGAGAAGAAACCCGTGAACTGCGGGGCCGTTCTCGTTTCATATCTGGAGGCTGATCAACGCATTTCGCTCTGGGGGGTACGTGTGCTTATGGTCCATAAGAACGAGGCCTGCGCCATTACAGGCGACCCCACGCACTACAAAAATAAGCCTCTTCCCCTCTACCTGGGCACTATGACGCCGCGTGTGCTTGGTCAACTACGGGGAGAGCTCAGGGGGCGTCTTCATCGGTGGGAGGCGTACAGCCTAACTATGGACAGCTGGATGGTGCTGATCTGCATGGATATGCTATTTTTCTTCGGCCGGGCTACCCCCCTCAGATCCTGAAAAAGATGTGGGCCTCGTTTTTTCCTCCAGGAACCCGACGGGACCTTGCAATGGCATTTCTGGCGTTAGCGACGCGTGCCAGTAAGCACCTGATCCCGTCATCGCAGCACCTCTTGGCTCACCTTGATCAGGACTGCAGCAGTATACCAGCGCTCGCAGGGCCACGGCCCTCGGGCCCCCGCCCAGTCGATATGTACGGGTTTGGGGGGCGCCGCCCGAAGGGCAACGGCCATGGCCTCGGTCGAGGCCCTGCCCCTCGCTACGGTAGCCCCTACGGGGGAGGCTACTCCCAGCCAGCACCGCAGCAGAGTGGCGGTTTCTGCGACATGCCCAGTCAGATGCACGGCTTCGTGGACCAGGTCACGGCGCTGGGGGCAATGGGCAAACTCGGCGCGCAGCTTGCGCAACAACAGCAGCAGGCCCAGCAGGGCTCTGCGGCCGCCGTCCCACCTGCGACGACCCCGGCGCTGCCCGCCCGCGAGATGGCCGTGGCCGCAGTGTCCGTTCTCGAGAATCGCGAGCGATGCCAGCAAGGGGGCCGCCCTGGAGGAGCCAGCAGGCTGAAGACTACGATCGACCGCCTCTCGTCTCTCGTGGGCAGCCCCCCGAACGGCACGGGAACGGCTCCGACGCCCTCGAGCAGGCCATCGAGCAGATCGGAGTGGTCCGCCGTCTCCGAGCCGACCTACAGGGCGTTGCCCAGGTCGAGACGCACGGGCGCCAGCTTGGGGAGCTCCAGCGCGCCGCCGAGGGCGCCGCCGACGACGTCGAGGCCATCCGCGCCCTCCTCGAGGGGCGCTCGGCTCCGTGGGGGCGCCCGCCGAAGAGCGGGGGCCGTGGCCTTGACCCGAGCTCGGCCAAGGGAACGGCACCCAGTGGCGCGGCCGCCAAGGTCAAGCCTGAGGTCGGCAGCAAGATCCCCATGGCGAAGGCTCTCATGGACTTCGACACCCACTTCGAGCTGATTGGGGCCATCGGTGTTGGCTCCAGTCGCAGTGACATGCAAGAGCTTGCGACCGCGCTTAAGGGGCCCAACGGGACCCATATTGCCTGCGGCGAGTGGTCGAGATACATCAGGCCATGCGAGAGTCTCGCACAGTGGAAGACCAAGCTCGCTACGATCGGAGCCCCCGCCTCAGCGACTGATGAAATCTCCAGCTTCAAGGATGTAGGCGAGCCAAGCTACGGCCGCATCTCAGAATATGGCACTCGGAGCGAGGCGACTTTGCAGGATATCAGGCTCAATTGACGGCCCAATCCTACTCCGACCGAAGCTGCGACCCCATGTCTGCCTCAGGGTACCACGCCGATAGGACCGAGCACCGGTACGAATACCCCTCCTGCACATCTGTCTCCTCGTTTTCCCCAGATCTTCATTCCTTGCTTCTCGATCTGCATGTGCTGTCTGTGTGTGGTGTGCAAATCAGGCGTGCCTCTTTGTAGAACAAGTGCGCGCGGTGGTCGACTACACGTGTGAGCGTATCATGACCGCCGCCATGTCCTCAGTGCCGCTGATCGCGGTTGGATGGTTTGCCGCGCACTTCCTGGGACGCCGCCGCGCTGCCCTACAGTCGTGTCTAGAGGCCGCTGCGCCACAAGCAGCTGCAGCACTGACAGATTGTTCCGTACTGTCGTCACCTATGTCCACATCAATGGACGCTGCTCTCGTTTGGGGTATACGTTTTGCAGGGAGCTCTTTGTGGACAGGTGCCGCGTGCATGATCTCTACTTCAGATGTGGTCCCACCTCTTCCTGACAAACAACCTCGAGTGCGAATTGTTCCTTGTGGGTATTTCGCTGGTCTTATGTGGGGGCGCCCTCCAGAACTTTATTCGGGCAGCGCTATTCGGGGTGCGCGCTTTCACGCCTTACCGCGCATCGCGTCTCACGTCTGAGTGCCTAGTCATCAAGTCACGTTTTGCTAGGATGGATTCAGATTTATAACCTTGTGCCTTCTGCCTCTAGGGCTCGGAGCCTCTATGAGGGCCCATGGTGCCGTCCTCTAGGGGGGCCCCTTGTGCCTGACCCCGCTCTCGACCCGTGCCGCTAGGTTTTGTTTGTTTCGTGCCCTCCCTGCAATGTCTTGGGGCGGTTTGTGTGTGTATGTGTGTGTGTGTGTGTATGTGTGTGCGCGTGTGTCTTCTCAGTGCTGATTCTAGTCTCTGTCTCAACCTTGCCGCGGTGCGAAGTGGACCCCGCCGGCGCCTGCGCCACCGCCAGCCTCTTTACTTTGTTTGCTTGTGCTCTCTCTCTCTCTCTCTCCCTCCTCCTCTCTCTCTCATTCTCTCTTTCTCTGTCAATATCTCTTTTGTATGCATATTGCAGCTGCTCGGGGTTTCGGCTAGCGCTCAAGCGGCACAGGGCCGCGCGCACGTACGTGGATCCCGAACAGCCTCTCCGAATATAAATGTCATGGCGTTCTCTCTCGCGGGAGAACTTGCTTGATTATGTATTCCAGTACGGGGATCCGGTGTCGCGGGTACGTCTTGGAACTCACAGGTCAAGTTCATAACACTTCAGAGTGCCTGTGTGTGTGGGGCGGGGGGATAACATGCGGCATGAAGTGCACTTTGGCGACACTTCGCCAAATTTTGCAGCGCAGAGCTCACTTACGCGTGCCCTCGAACCACATGTTGCCAGAAGCATCCGCTCTCACTCGACCTCGCAGCAGCTTCAGCATTTTGGCGACGCAACGCCATTCTTAACATCAAACAAATTCACTGTGCGCATCACCTCACAATTCTCTTGCCTCTTTACTTCTATGTGCCCTCCGCATTACCCAGTGGCCAGCCTCATCCTACAGGCCAGCCTGAGTTCACAAAAGGGGGAATGTACGGAGGAGTTCAAGAGTAGGCCAGCCTTACAGGCCAGCCTTGCAACGCATCGATCGCGCTGCAGACAGTGAGAAATCGCGGGTTCGTGCTGAACCAGAGCAAAACAACACAATCAAAGCACAAGGGTCCTGGTGGCGAGGTGGTTTGGGGCAAACCCCTAAAACACTTGGGCTGCAACCCAATATTTTTGAAGAGAGAGAGAGAGAGAGAGAAAGAGAGAGAGAGAGAGTGAGAGAGAGAGAGAGAGAGAGAGAGATACATATATATATATATATATATATATAGAAACGCCAAAGCTTCCCCGAAGAAAATGTCATGGCGTTCCCTCTCGCGGGAGAACGTGCTTGATTATGTATTCCAGTACGGGAATCCGGTGTCGCGGGTACGTCTTGGAACTCACAGGTCAAGCTCATAACACTTCAGAGTGTCTGTGTGTGTGGGGCGGTGGGATAATATGCGGCATTAAGTGCACTTTGGCGACACTTCGCCAAATTTGCAGCGCAGAGCTCACTTACGCGCGCCCTCGAACCACATGTTGCCAGAAGCATCCGCTCTCACTAGACCTCGCAGCAGCTTCAGCATTTTGGCGACGCAGCGGCATTTTTTTCGAAAATCAAACAAATTCACTGTGCGCATCACCTCACAATTCTCTTGCCTCTTTACTTCTATGTGCCCTCCGCATTACCCAGTGGCCAGCCTCATCCTACAGGCCAGCCTGAGTTCACAAAGGGGGAATGTACGGAGGAGCTCAAGAGTAGGCCAGCCTTACAGGCCAGCCTTGCAACACATCGATCGAACTGCAGACAGTGTGAAATCGCGGGTTCGTGCTGAACCAGAGCAAAACAACACAATCAAAGCACGAGGGTCTTGGTGGCGAGGTGGTTTGGGGCAAACCCCTAAAACACTTGGGCTGCAACCCAATAGTTTTTTTTGAATATCACAAACACACATACATACAAACTCAATGCTGTGCCCTGCAGGTTGCGTGACACATTCCTCTACTGAGGAGGCGCCTGCTCCATATGCCCTCTCTTGTCCGACCTTCATACGTCCTCCTGTACAGGCTTGGTTGTGAGGAAGCCTTACAAGCCTGTACCTTCAGGCCTCCAGTGCAGTTGCTCTCACCTCAGCTTACAGGCGCGCCTATCAGTCCAGCCTGCACGGGGGATCGTACAGGGCTTGGGGTCAACCAAACAACCCAGCCCACAGTTCGGGCCTCTTTGTCTCTGCCATTGCACAGTGCCCAGGGAAGGATACTTGGATCGGAGTGGGGTCCAGTGGATGGAGGAGGAGGAGAATTTACAACTTGTATCTTCAGGCATATTCTGTGCAGCTTCTCTCGCCTCAGTTAACAGGGAAACCCATCAGGTCAGCTCTGTACGGAGGATCATGCAAGGTTGGGGGTCAACCAGAAACCTGGGCCCACAGTTCGTTTTTTTTTGTTTTCATTATTCTTATTCTTTCATTTTCGCCATTGCACAGTGGGCCTCACGGATTCCCCCCAACCCACCTTGTTATCCGACGCGTTGGTGGCTCGTCACCCTCATACCTTTAGGTTCTGTTCAGCATCTGTTTTTTTTGCCGGGTGGCCACCAGCAGCCACATGCATATACTCTGCTCCTTTTCTCCCAGGGAAGCTTGTTCTATTGTGCCACCACTTGGCCCATGCAATGAAACATGGGCGGGGTGTGTGTGTTATCGACGGGTGCGGTGGAAAAGGGAGGTACATGCTACCTACCCAGCGGCGGCCTTGCTAGGCACAGCTTGCAAGACTGCCGCCGGCACTGCGTCAATATTTGCATGTTTTATTTGCTGGTACTTGCTTTCCGAAGTGGCATTATCTATTAAAACACATTTGGATTCAGTCGTATGTGCTTTTTGTGGTGTCTTTGTTGCTAAGGTTAGTGCCAATTCGAGGGCCTGGCGGGCCTCGATTTCTTTTTTGTATTCTCGGCCTTTCTCGTTACTTACTTTATTTCCCGCGGCGCCCGCGCCCGCCAGGCGCGCCTTGACCCGAGTCGTACTATATTGTTTTTTCGCACTTCATGAACGCCACAGGGACACCTTAGGTCGGTCAAGCGTAAACAATAATATAAAAGGGGGAGGAGGAGGATGAGTAGGAGGAGGACGGGGAGGAGGAGGAGGCGGAGGAGGAGGCGAGGATGAGGAATCATAATAATAAGCATAATAGTACTACCAAGAAGGGAAACAAGGAACATGAGAGGAGCAAGAGACTAAGACAAAGAAGAAGGCGAATACGAATACGACGAATGATAATAACATTATGAATACACATGCTAGTATACATAAGACTATTGATAATAACAGCATTACAAAACGCTATAATAAGGATATGGGTGAAAACAGACGAATAATACCAAGAGGAAGAGGAGGAAGAGGAGGAGGAGGAGGAGGAGGAGGAGGAGGAGGAGGAGGAGGAGGAGGAGGAGGAGGAGGAGTTGGAGGAGGAGGAGGAGGAGGAGGAGAGGGAACAGGAGGAAGAGGAGGAGTGCGAGGAGGAGGAGGAGGAAATGGGAAAACGTTACGCGAGGATGATGAGGAGGAGGAGGAGGAGGAGGACGAGTGGGAAGAGGAAGAGGTGGGGGAAGGGGCAGAATGCAGGAGGGAAGAGGAGGTAAGCGGATTAGGAGGAGGATGAAAAGGATGAGGAAAATGAGGAGGAGGAAGAGGAGGAGGAAAAGGGCGAACACAAGAGCCAGGAGCCTCTTGAATGCCTCTCGGAGTCTCCTCGGATATCGCTCAGAAGTTTTTTTTGGGGGCCTCTTGGGGCGTCTGGGGTGGCATCTTGGCGGGCCCCGGGCCGTCTTTTGAGTGTCTTGGTGTTGCTGTTGCTGTTGTTGTTGTAGTGGTTCAGTGTGTGTGTGTGTGTGTTCGTTGCTCTTGCTGCTTCTGGTGTTGCTATTGTTGTTGGTGCTGCTGCTGACGGCGATGACGATGATTATGTTGACGGATGTGCATTTTTTTGGTGGTGATGTGGATGATGAGTAAGATGGTGGTGATGTTGCTGCTGTGGGTGCGACATGATAATATGGATGTTGATGTTGCTGCCGACGACGACGGTGATAATGCTGATCATATTGCTGATGATGAAGATGTTAGTGATGATGATAAGAGGAGAAGGAATTTGACGATGGGGACAATGACGAGGAGTAGAATGGGAGGAGAAGGAGGAGGAAGTGTGGGGCGACAGGGACTTGGAGGGCGTCTGTCGAGGCGATGCCCCTCTGCCCTCGCCCCGGCTGAAGCCCTCTGGCCAGGGACGTGCCAGTGGTGCAGTTCCAGACCTACGAGACGATCGTCGAGATCCCGGCGGTCATGAGGCAGGACGTGGTCACGGAGGTGGAGGAGCTGGGGGGGTCAAGCCGAAGCTTCAAGACGGCCCAACTGAGCCTTCCAAAAACGACGATTTCCCAAGGGAAATTCTCAAACAACCTGCTTCTGGCATCGTGTTCGATGTGTGTGTGTGTGTGTGTGTGTCTGTGCGTGTGTGGTCGTGGAGGTGGAGGAGCTGGGGGCTGGGGGGGACAGCCGAAGGAGAAAAGCAGCAGTGTCAGAACAGCTTTCGGAGGTCCGCGCTGCTTCGTCAGGTCGGCGCTGGACCCCTTCTGGCGGCGTTTCTGGCGCCTATGCAGGCAGTTGGCGCAGACCTCCGAAAGCCTGTGGCTGTGCGGTCTCTCGATCCTTTCGGGGGGGGATCGGTGCAGTCGAAGGAGGGCCAGGCGACAACGAGGCCTCTCCCGCCCGGCCCGAACCGAGCCAAGATCAGTCCCCGCACCCCGCCCGCGATCATCCTCACTCGCTCGTCGAGGTCTCCCAAGAAAAACTCCTGACCTGCCCGTCGAGGCGGGTCCAGCCGTGGCGACGAGAAGCCTCCGGGAGGCCCCGAGAGGACGAGACAACGCCAGGAAGGGCCGCTGGGGCCTCGACTGGCTGTCCTCCGATGCGGCCAGCCACCGCTCACCGCACTCGTCGCCGCTGGGGTGCTCGGGCTCGCCGCCGTGCCTGGGGACCTTTTGCTCTGCTGGCGGGGGGGCCTTTCGGTGATGATCGGCGGCGACGCGACGCACCGGCGACCACGAGGCGCTGTTTGCCGCACTCGTCCCACAGTGCACCAGATAGGAGACTGGTCTGCACCAGGTCCTTCTACGAGAACTTCTCCGCAAGCCATGGCGCCCTCACAGCTCAAGGAAGCGAGGAGCGCTGATTGGCCCGACGGACTCGTCAAGTATAGCGGATAGTTTTCGCCGATCGGACCTGCACGAGGAGTTTTGGCCGACAGCATTTTTTGTCTCCCGATGGGCCCGCCGAGCCTGGAGGCACCCGGCGAAGCCCAGAGTGGACGAAGGATGTGCTTCCAGATCTCGTACAGCACGATGTCTTATTGTATGGGACGCGACAGCGAGGCGTTCTCGAGTCGAGCTTAGTGTTTAGTCGGGTCTTTTCTCTGGCAAGCGAGTTCAAACATCGTGAACCGGCCTTTTATGGTGCCCAGTAGGAAAAATAATGTCTTATTATATGTGCCCATTGTGCCTTCAACAGCTCTCCCCCCCCGGAGAGGCGGCTGCAGGTCCGCCCACCGCAGGCAGACCCCTTTCGCGCCGTGCTGGGCCTGCTCTGAAACCTCAGATGTGCATATCCACCGTTCGGGGAACTGATTCCCAAGGGCCTCAGGAGGCAGTGGATACCCATCGGTCGTTGAAAGTATGTATTTTTGGTGCCCCAGATTCCAATCTACTTTGAGCGCATTCCTACTTCAAGAGTCGAGTGGGTTTCCCTCTTCCCTCCTCCTTCAGGAGGCGGGCGGAAACCCAATCTATTTCCAACGCCTTCCTACTTCATGTTTCTACCTACCTCTTCCGACCGATGGATATGGATATTCTCGGGCCCCCGGGGGTGGGGCCCAAGTCAAAGAAGGGGGAGGGGCCCAAATCCCGTGGGTGGGCCCAGTGCCACTGCCTCTCGGGTCTTGGACGCTGGCCCCCTCTGGCGGCAGATCTGCACCAGCTCTGGTATGAAACTGCTAGCGCAGCGGTTCGTGGAACAGACGCAATCTTCCTGCCCACCCCCTACCTCCGGTTGGCTGCACGCGACGCCCAGAGCGGCCGCGGAAACGCTGGTACGACGCCGCAGTCAACTTCAAGGACTACGGCGCTGAGGCGCCCCCGCCGCGCCCCTCGTGGGCCGTCCCCCCCTGTGGGACGACTGTCGGCGCTCTGCTCTGCTCTGCTCTGCTCTGCCCCTCCCTCCCGCCCAAACGTCCAGTTGCTCCCTTTTCTTCCTGCGTGGGCCCCAGAGGTCTGGACCACTTCCCTAGGTCCCTGGCGTCGCTCGGACGTGTGCATTTTTCCTTCGGCGAGGACCATCGAGGAACATCCTTGATCAATTGGCGAAAAAAACACGCACGAAACCGAAAAAAACGCAGGGAATGGACGTCCGAGCGATGGCGAGGGTCCGCTTTCTCGTCCTGGGCCGTTTTTCGACGGTCCCCGGGCCCGGCGAGGGCCCCTGGAGGCCGACAGCGGCGAAACAAATTACCCGCTGCAGTTTTGCTGGGAGCGTCGGCTCTCTGGGCAGACGTCTGACGCTGTGCTGTTCCAGTGATGAACCAACAACACACACCCATACCCATACAGGGGTCGGGGAGGGCTATGGGTGCGTGTTGTCGGATGGGGGTCCCCGCTCGAACGGGAGCGTTCTCCAGGGTCCGACAACCCGCACCCGTGCCCATAGCCAGTCCTCCTCCCAACGACCCCCCTACGGGTATGGGTGTGTGTTGTTCGTTCGTCATCCAGTGCGCGCCCCCCGGGGTCAGGACCTCTTTTTTGGGGGCAGCCTTCCATCCCATATCCATCCTGACAGTCCAGGGGCCCGCGGGCGGGCCCAGAGCGCCGACGTCGAGGAAACCTGCCGAGGCCTTTGAAGCCAGGTCGTCGGAGATTTTGGCTCTTCCCCTCCGAGGGTCAGAGGAGGAGAAGGTACCCGCACCTCTACCCTTCCCTCGTTGTCGCCAATACTGAAACTCCTGGGAGGCCCTCGTCGCCACCGCTGGAGCGCACCCCGGGGAAGGCTTGGGGAGCAGCGGTATCGGTACCTCTTGGCTACCGAAGAGGAGGTGCAGCACGTGGACGCGCTCCGCGAGGTGCTCAACGCGGTCGTGGAGGCTCCGCCCAGAGAAGGGTGCGGCAGCAGCGCAGGGAACGGCAGCACGGCGGGCGCCACGAGTTGTACCCGACCGTCCTCCCGGGACCCTCGTGCGTCCCAGACTTCGGCCCTCCTGAACAGATTTTCGGATCATCACGTTAGCGAAATGTCATTGCAGAGGTTGGCCGTCCGTGTTGGCTGGCTCAGGCTGATGATGCGCGCGAGTCGAATTTTTGACCAGGAGTAGAAGAAGGAGGAGGAAGAGGAGGAGGAGGAAGAGGAGGAGGAGGACCAGTGCAAACCCAAGACGCATCAACGATGTTGCAATACATCCTCCCTTCGAATTCGTATTTCATAGGTCTCAACAAGAGTTTTGTCATTGCGAACTGCCCCGTTGGAAAGCAACCGCCTGATAGTTATCAATCGTGACAAAGCACCATTCCTAGACTTGAGTGCCGCGAATACGCGTGACTGGTGCGTCCTGACAATCCTAGATAACGCCAGAACGCAATGTTTAGGATTTCAGCAAAGCGCACCAACGTGACCCAAACAAAATCACACCAACACATCATTTCTGGGATTTACCCATGCAAACCCTTGAAATTGCTGCGAACGTTCAACGCGAATATGCGCGACGCTAGGGCGAGAGCCACAGGTTGAACTTGAAGCGAAGTGGTTGCAACTTTCAAGGCACGTGTGCGCGGCGCTGGTGCGAGAGCCACAGTTTGAAAACCGCCCGCCCTCCATCTGTGAAATTGCTGCAGCTGTTTGAGACGAGTGTGCGCGGCGCTAAAAAGCTAAAACGAGAGCCACATGTTGAACACCGCCCGCCCCCCATCCGCAAAATTGCTGCAAGCTTTTAAGATGTATGTGTGCGATGCTAGGGCGAAAGTCTCAGTTCGAAGACGGCCCGCCCAGGATCCCATAATATAATTAAAACACAGGGTGAGTAAGTCTCAGGCGAAACGCCCGGCCCGCCCTACGGACACGTCTGTGGGTGCGACAGGAAAATGCCAATTTATTAGGAACAGGGATGGTGGCGGAGGAGGAGGAGGAAGATAATGGAAAGGAAGAGGATGGGGAAACGGAAGAAGGTGAGGAGGGGTAGGATGAGGGAGCGGAATGGATGAGGGGGGAGGGAAGGTAATGGAAGTATGATGGTGATGGCAACAGTGGTGATGACGATGATGATGTTGTTGATGATGATGATGATGATGATGCTGATGCTGATGATGTTGATGGTCACGATGCTGTTGACGATGCTGATGGTTGTAATGATGATGCAGCTGATGATGATGAGGGTGCTGATGATCATGATGACGTTGATGATGCTGCTGATGATGATTGTGATACTGATGCTGATTATGACACTGAGGATGATGCTGACGATGGACGCTGACGATGACGACGATGCCGATGATGATGATGATGATGATGCTGTTGTTGATGATGATGGTGATGGTGATGGTGATGTTGTTGACGATGCTGATGACGGTGGCGGTGTTGATGATTATGTTGATGGTGAGCATGATGATGGTGATGGTGCTGCTGATGATGATACCACGGCGGAGGAGGATGAGGACAATAGGGCGGAGGACGAGGAGGGATGGGAGTATGCTGATGACGAGAAGGAGGCCCAGGAGGAGGATGAGAGCAAGAACGATAATGAGGCGGAGGATGATTGTGATGATGATGGTATTGATGCAGAAGATGGTGATGATAGTGATGCTGATGAGGGTGATCAGGAGGATGAGGAGGACGAAGCCCTGGATGAATCTGATGACTGATGCTTATGCTTACTCTGATGATGGCGACGGTGGTGTCATATACGACAGTGATGGCTATAATGGTACACATTGAGGTTGCTTTTCTGATTGTGATGATGACGACAATGACGATGACGAAGACGAGGACGATAATGCTGCTAATGATAATGATGATGCTGATATTGATGGCTATGCTGATTCGACTGCTGATGCTAAGGATAACGTTGACGACGATGATGGTGATGATGCTGATGATGACCGTGGTGATGGTGATGATGATGATGACGATACTGATGATGATGCTGTTGCTGATCATGAATATGATAAGGATGATGATGCTGGTGATGATGATGATTATGATGATGATGATGATGATGATCATGATCATGATGCTGCTGCTGATGCTGATATTGATGATGATTGTGCTGCTGATGGTTATGATGACGATGCTGATGATGCTACTGCTGATGATGATGCTGATGGTCATGATGATCTGCTTCTGCTGATGCTGTTGTTGTTGATGATGGTGATGCTGCGGATGCTGATGCTGCTGCTGATGATGAAGATGCTGATGCTGATGCTGATGCTGCTGCTGATGATGATTATGATGATGATGATGATGCTGACGATGATGATGTTGATGATGATGATGATGATGATCATGATGATGATCATGATGATGATGATGATGATGATGATGATGATGCTGATGCTGATGCTGATGATGATGATGATGATGGTGGTGGTGATGATGATGATGATGATGCTGATGATGATGATGATGATGATGATGATGATGATGATGATGATGATGATGATGAAGAAGAAGGAGGTGGTGGTGGTGGAAGTGGTGGTGGTGGAAGGGGTGTCTTTTGAGGAGGATCAGAAAGATGAGGAGGAGGAGGAGGAGGAGGAGAGAGGAGGAGGAGGAGGAGGAGGGGGGAGGGGGACTGGGGATTAGTGTGCGTGAGTGAAGGAGATGCAGAAGGAGTAGGAGGAGGAGGAGGAGGAGGAGAGGAGAGGAGGAGGGGAGGAAGAGGAGGAGGAGGAGGAGGAGGAGGAGGGGAGGAGGAGGGGGGGAGGGGGGAGGAGGATGCTGAGGAGGAGGAGGGAGGAGGAGGAGATCAAGATGTGGAAAGGGAGGATGAGTGGGAGAGGTGGAACGGGGGAGGAGGTAACGGGAAGAAGGGAATGATGGGGGGGAAGGGGACAATTGGCAGGGGTGGCTCCTCCTATCAGCCCTTCCCCTCTCCCCTCCCCGCCTGCCATGCCCGCCTTCTCTCATCCTCCCGTCACCCCTTCGTCTTCTCTTCCCTCCCTTATCCCCTCTTCCCCCTTCCCCTCCCTTCCCACTTTTCCCTCCCGTTTCCCTTCCCCCACTGCCTCTGCGCTGGATCCCCTGGAGGTCGTCGACAGGGAGGTCGATACCTTCGAGACGCAGGTCGTCGAGAAGGAGGAGGAGGTGGTCGTGACCCTCACGCACGAGATGGGCATGGAGGTGCCTCCTCGTCTTTCTCCTCCTCCTCCTCCGCCTTCTCCTCCTCTCCGTCAGCCCCCGTAGCCATTTGGCTCAAGTTCCACGCGTGCGTCCCTGGCGCTTGGAGCTTGCACGCAGCCGAGGAGGCGACTCGACTCCCCACGCCTTCAGCTTAGAGTGAGCTCCTGGTGGAGCATCCATTTTTTTTGACAGTCGGTCATGTTTCCACTTCCGGTCAACTTTCATGTGAATCCACTTGATCTGCACCGCCTCGCAGGTGGCCCGCTCCGACCAGTCACAGAGTGTGTGCCATGACGACGCGAAGCGCGCGGCTTGGGGCGGGTGATATTGACGATCACGCTGATGCAGCTCAGCGCAGTCACAGCCAGGATCGCCGCCGTCCACCTGAGCGTGCTAAGCCCGCTCGTTGACAGCCACTGGAGGTACGGTCGGCCGCTGCGGTAGCCGCATGGACACGGCCAACCTACCCGACTCAGGAGCGCGAGGCTGTCGTGGTCCACCGACGAGACCTCGGGACCGCGATCGCCTACCTACCCGACTCAGGAGCGCGACCCTTATGTGGTCCATCGTCGAGATCCTTGGGCCGCGAGCGCTGTGCGAGCCGACTCAGGAACGCGAGGCTGACGTGGTCCACAGGCGAGACCTTTGGGCCGCGAGCGCCAACCCACCCGACTCAGGAGCGCGAGGCTGACGTGGTCCACCAGCGAGATCCTTGGACCGGGAACGCCAACCTACCCGACTCAGGAGGGCGTGGCTGACGTGGTCCACCGGCGACACCCTGGGGCAGCAAGCGTTGCGCCCGAGCCGACTCAGTCAGGAGCGCGAGTCTGATGTGGTCCGCCCGCGAGATCCTTGGGCCGCGAGCGCTTACCGAGCCGACTCAGGAGCGCGATGCCGATGTTGTCCACCGGTGAGACCTCTGGGCCGCGAGCGCTACGCGAGCCGACTCAGGAGCGAGGGACTGACATGGTCCACCGGCGAGACTCTTGGACCGCGAGCGCCAACCTTCTCGATGCAGGAGCGCGAGGCTGACGCGGTCCACCGGCGGCTCCCTTGGGCCGCGAGCGCTGCGCGAGCCGACTTTCGAGCGCGAGGCTGACGTCCGCCGGCGAGACCCTTGGGCCGCGAGCGCCAACCTGCCTGACTCAGGAGCGCGAGGCTGACGCGGTCCACCGGCGGCTCCCTTGGGCCGCGAGCGCTGCGCGAGCCGAGTTTCGAGCGCGAGGCTGGCGTGGTCCACCGGCGAGGCCCTGGGGCGGCGAGCGCTGCGCCAGCCGACTCAGGAGCTCGACGCCCACGCGGCCCATTGGCGAAACCCTTGGGCCGCGAGCGCCAGCCTCGCCGACTCAGGAGCGCGAGGCTGACGTGGTCCACCGGCGAGACCCTTGGACTGGGAGGCCAAGCTACCCCCTGCCCGATTCAGGAGCGCGAGGCTGACGTGGTCCACCAGCGAGAACCTTGTGACGCGAGCGCCAACCTGCCTGGATCAGGAGCGCGAGGCTGACGTGGTCCAACGGCGACACCCTTGGGCCGCGAGCGCTGCGCGAGCCGACTTGCGAGCGCGAGGCTGACGTCCGCCGGCGAGACCCTTGGGCCGCGAGCGCCAACCTGCCTGACTCAGGAGCGCGAGGCTGACGCGGTCCACCGGCGGCTCCCTTGGGCCGCGAGCGCTGCGCGAGCCGAGTTTCGAGCGCGAGGCTGGCGTGGTCCACCGGCGAGGCCCTGGGGCAGCGAGCGCTGCGCGAGCCGACTCAGGAGCTCGACGCCGACGCGGCCCATTGGCGAAAGCCTTGGGTCGCGAGCGCTGCGCGGGCCGACTCAGGAGCACGAGGCTGTCGTTGTCCAACGGCGAGACCGTTGGACCGCGAGCGCCAGCCTCGCCGACTCAGGAGGGCGTGGCTGGCGTGGATTGTTGGCGAGACCCTTGGGCCGCGTGCGCTGCGCCAGCTGACTCGGCGAGGCTGACGTGGTCCACCGGCGAGAGCCTTGTGCCGCGAGCGCCGACCTACGCGACTCAGGAGCTCGAGGCTGGCGTGGTCCACCGGCGAGACCCGTGGGCCGCGAGCGCCAAGCCGCCCGATTCAGGAGCGCGAGGCTGACGTGTTCCACCGGCGAGGCCCTGGGTCGCGAGCGCTGCGTGAGCCGACTCAGGAGCGCGAGGCTGACGCGGTGCGCTCGCGCGACTCGTGGGCCGCGAACGGTGTGCGAGCCGACTCAGGGGCGCGAGGCTGACGCGGTCCACCGGCGAGACGCGATGCCCCTGAGCCGCGAGCGCCAACCTGCCCGACAGAGGGGCGCGAGGCTGGCGGGGTCCACCAGTGAGACCCTGAGGCCACGAGTGCCGACCTGCCTGAGGCCACGAGCGCCTTAAGTTAGCTCGAAGCCAACGCAGCCCATTGGCGAAACCCTTGTGCCGCGAGCGCTGCGAGAGCCGACTCAGGAGCGCGAGGCCGACGTGGTCCACCTGCGAGACCCTTGAACGGGTGCGCCAACCTTCTCGATGCAGGGGCGCGAGGCTGACGTGGTCCACCGGCGAGGCCCTGGGGCAGCGAGCGCTGCGCGAGCCGACGATGAATGCGAGGCCGACGTGGTCCACCGGCGAGACCCTTGGGCCGCGAGCGCCAACGTGCCCGACTGAGGAGCGCAAGGCTGACGCGGCCCGCCGACGGGGCCTTTGGGGCGCGAGCGCTGTGCCAGCCGACTCAGGGTGCGAGGCTGACGTAGTCCGCCGGCGAGGCCCTCCGCCGGCGAGGCCCTCGCTGAGGTCCGACGTGGCGACGAAATTGCCACATCGTAAGTCATCGCGACCGGCGCCCTAGTCTCCATCTTTCTGCGCCGACTTTCATGCCGGATCGATCTGCGAGGGCCCCAGCTCGCAGAAAATTGCGAAACGCCCGTTTCGACAGCATTGAAAGGCCAGGATCTCGGTTTTCTGGCCGCGAGCGCCAACCTGCCAGACTCAGGAGCACGAGGCTGATGCGGTCTATTGGCGAGGCCCTTGGGCCGCGAGCGCTGCGCGAGCCGACTCAGGAATGCGAGGCTGTTGCGGCGCGCGGGCGAGACCCTTGGGCCGCGAGCGCCAGCCCGCCCGACTGGGGAGCGCGAAGCTGGCGTGGTCCAGCGGCGAGACCCCTGGGCCGCAATCGCCAAACTACCAGGCTCAGGAGATCGAAGCCGACGTGGTCCACCGGCGAAACCCTTGGACCGCGGGCGCCAGCCTGCCTGGCTCGGGAACGCGAGGATGACGTGGTCCACCTGCGAGACCCTTGTGCTGCGAGCGCTGTGCGAGCCGATTCAGACGCGCGAGACCGACGCGGCCCCCTTGCGAGACCCTTGGGCCGCGAGCGCCAACCTGCCCGACTCAGGAGCGGAGGCTGACGTGGTCCACTGGCGAGGCCCTGGGGCCGCGAGCGCTGCGCGTGCCGACCCAGCCCCTCGTCCCTTCCAGAATCATGAGGTTTCCTTTCTAATTTTCTTGGGGGAAAGGCGTTCCCTCTTGCTTTGCTTTGAATGACCTATGTAGTGCAATATGTGCGGTGTAATCTACGTGGTGCAGATTATGCAGCGTATGTAATGTAAGATATGCGGTGCAATCTATGCGGTGCAACCCGCTTGCCGAACTTGAAGTTGTCAGCTCCACTCCTCGCGCAATCATCCCATCCGCCCACCCGCAACTTTGTTTGCAAAGCCCATGCGGGAGCGATTGCGATGCCAGCTGGGTGCTGGCTGGTGCATCTCTGCGGCCGCGCTAGCCCGCGCATGCTCGCGCGCGCAGCGGCCAGCTAGCTTGGCGCGACCGACGCGAAAGCGGTGGCGCCGACCGCTCGGCGCATCCCAGCGGGCACTTCAGTGCGAGTCGGCGATTTGGGCGGGCGCGGTATCATGGCAACGGCGACAACGGTAGACACGATGATGAGAGCAGCGATGCTTGTGACAATGCTGACAGCGACCACGGGGCAGCCAGTGACGGCGCCGATGCTGATCACGCCGACGACGGTGACGGCGTCTTCGCGCCGGTGATGAAGGTTTTGGGAAACAAATCGAAATGCGCGCGGCAGATGCGCGCGAGTGGTTCGCATGGAATTATTTGACACGGATCGTGCCACCCCAGCACGCGCGCAAGGGCGTTCGAACGATTTCGACATGTGCGCGCGCGGAGCCCGCTTGACGACGACGACGACGACGGCGGCGACGACGACGACGCCGACGTCGACGACAACGAAGACGACGACGCCGACGCCGACGACGACGACGAAGACGACGACGACGTCGCCAACGAAGACGACGACGAGGGAGGAGTGAGGACGACGACGGCGACAACGACGACAACGACGAGGGAGGAGGGAGGACGGCGACGACGCGAACGACGAAGAAGGCGGAAGAACGGCGACGCCGACGACGACAACGACGAGGGAGGAGGGAAGACGACGACGACAACGACGACGACGACGACGGCGACGAAATAGGAGGGACGACGACGAGACGCCGACGACGGACGACGACGACGACGAGGGAGGAGGAGGAAGGACGACCACGGCGACAACGACGACGGAAACGACCACGACGCCAAAGAGGACGACGACGACGAACGCGAGAAAAGACAGAGGACGACGTAGGCGACGACGACGACGACGCGGGAGGAGGGAGGACGGCGACGACGACGACGACCACGACGACGCAAGAGCGCGCGCGCACGCTTTTGTTGAAAATCCGTGTTGCGAAACCTTGTGTGTTTGTAGGTTTGTTGGACACACGATTTTGAAATCCTTCCGGAACCGATGGATTTGGAAGGTTTTCGGCATACGCGCGCGACGACGTGCGCGTCTGCACTTCGTCCCACTTTTTGCAGAGGATTCTCGCGACGGCACACGCGCAAGGGCGTTCGACAGATTTCGACATGCGCGCGCGCAAAACCCGTTTGGTAGCATGTTGTGAAAATCTTGAAAACCCCATGGTTTCCTTAAGATTTCGCAAGAGCTCGCGCGGAAGCTTTTCCAGCAGATCCGTGTTGCGAAACCTTGTGTTTTTGTCGATTGCGAAATCTTTTCGGCACCGAAGGTTTTTGAAGGATTTCGGCATGCGCGCGCGACGACGCGCGCGTGTGCACTTCGCGTGTGTGTGTGTGTTGTTTCTTTTTAAAAAAGTTTTGCAAGGGAGCCGTGAAACAAGTGTTATGTTAGAACAAAAGATGGCACCGCATAGTGTTTTTTACAAAGGGACCTCAGAAGGGGGGGGACCCGGCTGGCCTGGGATAGTGCAAATTCATATTTAGGATGGACATGTGGTCATAATCATACATGATTTACATGTCCGAAAGGGGGGCCGATAACGCCGGGGGGGGGGTAGATCCTTTTCTGTTTTTAGAAGGGAGAATTAATTTATGTTCGCAGTGAGTTGTCCACTCCACTGCTCGCGCGAACATCCCACCCACTCACCCGCAACTTGGTGTGCAAAATCTCTGAAGACCATGACGGTGGGTACCAAATGGCACTTGGCAACGACAGCGACGCCGACGACGACAGCGACAACGACGACGACGACTCCGCCGACAACGACTACGACGACACCGACGACGTCTCCAACGACTTCGACGACTCCGACAAAGACGACGACGACGACACCGACGACGACGACGACGCCGACGCCGACGACGACGACGACGATGACAATGACGACGATGACGACGCCGACGACGACGACAACGACGACACCGACGACGACGACGACGTCAACGACGCCGACGACGACGACGATTACGACGACGACGACGACGGCGGCGACGACGACGACGACGCCGACGTCGACGACGACGAAGACGACGACGACGCCGACGCCAACGACGACGAAGACGACGACGACGTCGCCAACGAAGACGACGACGAGGGAGGAGTGAGGACGACGCCGGCGACAACGACGACAACGACGAGGGAGGAGGGAGGACGGCGACGACGCGAACGACGAAGAAGGCGGAAGAACGGCGACGCCGACGACAACGACGAGGGAGGAGGGAAGACGACGACGACAACGACGACGACGACGACGGCGACGAAATAGGAGGGACGACGACGAGACGCCGACGACGGACGACGACGACGACGAGGGAGGAGGAAGGACGACCACGGCGACAACGACGACAGAAGCGACTACGACGCCAAAGAGGACGACGACGACGAACACGAGGAAAGACAATGGACGACGTAGGCGACGACGGCGACGACGACGACGACGCGGGAGGAGGGAGGACGGCGACGATTACGACGACGACGACGCAAGAGCGCGCGCGCACGCTTTTGTTGAATTGTTGAAAATCCGTGTTGCGAACCTTGTGTTCTTGTAGGTTTTTTGGACACGATTTTGACATCCTTCCGAAACCGATGGGTTTTGACGGATTTCGGCTTACGCGCGCGACGACGCGCGCGTCTGCGCTTCGTCCCATTTCTTGTAAAGGATTATCGCGACGACACGCGCGCAAGGGCGTTCGACAGATTTCGACATGCGCGCGCGCGAAGCCCGTTTGGTAGCATTTTTTTGAAAATCTTGAAAACGTGTTATGGTTTTCTTAAGATTTCGCAAGAGCTCGCGCCGAAGCTTTTTTAGCAAATCAGTGTTGCGAAATCATGTTTTTTTTTGCATGTTGTTTGGAAGCTGGATTGTGAAATCCTTCCGACTTTGAAGGGTTTCGGCATGCGCGCACGACGACGCGCGCGTGTGCATTCCGTCATTGTTTTGCAAGGGATTCGCGAACAAGTGTTATGTTAGAACCTTAAATGTCACCGCGTAGGGTTTTTTACAAGGGAACCTCAGGGGGGGAACCCGGTTGGCCTGGGACATTGTGAATTCATATTCAGGATGGACATGTGGTCAGCATCGTATGTGATTTACATAGGACGCGGGGGGGTGGATAACGCGGGGGGGGGGGTAGAGTTTGTTTTTTAAAGAAAGGAGAATGTATGCGATGCAACCAAACTATTGCGCATATGCGGTGCAATGTATGCGATGCTATTAATTTCAGTTTGCAGTGAGTTGCCCACTCCACTGCTCGCGCAAACATCCCACCCACCCACCCGCAACTTTGTTTGCAAAGCCCATGCGGCGGCGATTGCGATGAGTGCTTGGCGTTGGCTGGTGCATCTGCGGCCGCGCCAGCCCGCGCGTGCGCGCGCGCAGCGGCCGCCAAGTTTGGCGCGACCGACGCGGCCGCGGTGGCGTAGACCGCTGGGCACAACCCAGCGGGCACGTCAATGCGTGTCGGCGACATGGGCGGGCGCGGTATCATGGCGTCGACAACGGCAGGCACGAGGATGATGGCAGCGATGCTGGTGACGATGCTGACAGCGACGGCGGCGCGGCCAGTGACGGCGCCGATGCTGATCGCGCCGGCGACGATGACGGCGCCCTCGCGTCGGCGATGAAGGTTTTGAAAAGAGTTCAGCATGCGCGCGCGGCCGACGCGCGAGATTTGCCGCATGGCATCATTTGCTGCGGATCGTGCCCCCCCCCAGCGCGCGCGCAAGGGCGTTCGATTACTTTTGGAGTGCGTCGCGAGGGGCCCGTTTGGCAAAATTCAACGACAACGTTGGACAACCTATGGGCTTCTTGAGATTCCGCAAGAGTGCGAGCGCAGGATATTTTATAAACGGATGTTTCGAAACCAGTTTGTTTTCTTATATATATATATATTATATATATAAAAAGAAGATAATATATATATAAGGTTTCGGGACACTCGGTGTTGAAATCCTTGCGAGCCAGTGGTTTTTGATTGATTTCGGCACGCGCGCGCGACGACGCGCGCGCGTGCACATCGCTTCAGTTTTTGGAAAGGGTTCTCGTGACCGCTCGCGCAAGGGAGTTCGAACGACTTCGGCATGCGCGCGCGAACCTTGCTGGGTCGCATGTTTTGAATATGTTGGAAGCTCAATGGTTTTGAAGAGTTCGCAAGAGCGCGCAAACTTTCTTTGAAAATCAATACTGCACAACCATGTTTTTTATATGTGTTTGGTCGCCCTATATTGCACTCCTTGCGAAATCCAGGGTTTTTTGAAGGGCTCCGGCGCGCGCGCGCGCGACGATGGTGTTGGGTCCTCGTTTTGAAAAGGCAGCGCCCCGCGTCTCCCTCCTCCTCCCGCTGCCCACTCCCTCCCCCTCTCACCATCTTCATCGCCATCGTCATCGTCATCATCGTCATCATCATCACCGCCATCACCAGCATCGTGGGCACCATCGTCATCGTCGGCGTCATCAACATCGCCATCGTCAGCGTCGTGCCTCTGTTCTCCGCGTGCCCACCAATTCGGCACACCCATCGCAAGTTTCGTGGCCCCATAGGGAGCTCCACCTGGGGCCCCGATGGGAAAGTTCGCATCGCGGCCCCGCCCCATTTCGGCACGCCCCTCACACGCTTCGTGGCCCCATAGGGAGCTCTACCGGAGGCCCCAATGGGAAAGTTCGCATGGCAGCCCCGCCCCATTTCGGCACACCCCTCACACGCTTCGTGGCCCCATGGGGAGCTCCATCTAAGGCCCCAGTGGGAAAGTTCGCGTGGCGGCCCCGCATCATTTCGGCACGCCCCTCAAACGTTTCCTGGCCCTTAGGGAACTCCATCTAAGGCCCCAGTGGGAAAGTTCGCATGGCGCCCCCGCCTCATTTCGGCACAGCCCTCACGCGCTTCGTGGCCCCATAGGGAGCTCCACCGAAGGCTCCAGTGGAAAAGTTGGCGTGGCGGCCCCGCCCCAGCTCGGCGCACCACTCGCGAGGATCGTGGCCCCATAGGGAGCTCCACCGAAGGCCCCAGTGGGAAAGTTCGCATGGCGGCCCCGCCCCCAGTTCGGCGCACCCCTCACGAGGATTGTGGCCCCATAGGGAGCACCCCACCCTTCCCCAGGGGTTAGCGGGCCACCTTGTCGAATTGCACGTTGCATGTGGTTCTGCTCCATCGTCCGCCCTAAACGTGAATTCACAGCATCCCAGACGGGCTGTTATCGGTCCCCCAGTTCTCTGCCGCAGATCTTATGCGCGCGCGCTCGTTTGTCGCCGATAATGTGTACCCAGTAATCGCTTGCACAAAAAGGGGCGACGTGCACTCGCGCGCGTCGTCGCGCGCATGCCGAAATCTTTCAACAACGTGGAGTTGCGTAGGGGTTTCGAAATCGAGAATCACGAAACCAACTGAAAACCATTCGTTTCGCAACAAGGGCTTTCACACGAAAAGCCTGTGCCCGCGCTCTTGCGAATTGTTGCCGCAACCACAAGTTTCTCACACGTTTCATGATCTGCTACCAGGCGGGCCTCTCGCGCACGCATGCCGAAAAAGCTCGAACGCCCTTGCGCGCGTGCTGTCGCGAGAATCTCTTGCACCATATGAGACGACGTGCGCGCGCGGGCGTCGCCGCGCGCGCTGCTGAAACTTTTAAACTACCTTCGGTTTCGCACGGTTTCCTAAGTCGAGTGTCCCGAATACAAGCATGGTTTTGCAACATCCGTTTTTAAGAAAGCATGCGCTCGTAGCCTTGTATAGTCTTAAGAAGATCGCCCGTTTTCAACCGTATGACAAGTTTTTGCCAAACGGAATCCTCTCGCCGCATGTGGAATTCCTTCGAACGCCCTTGCGCGCGTGTTGGGTGGGGGGGCCCGTGTCAAATAGGCTCACGTGAGCTACTCGCGCGCGTCGGCCGCGCTCGCGTGTCGAAAAAACCTTCATCGCCGACGCGAGGATGTCGTCATGGTTATCGGCGGTCGTGGTCCACATCGGCGCCGTCATTGGTTTTGCCGTCGTCATCGCCGCTATCGTCACCAGCATCGCTACTAACACCATCGCGTCGGTGGGCGGACAAAAAGTGTCCACACTTGTCGCGCCAAGACAATTCGTCGTTTAATCACGTCGAGCGAATATGTATACCCCCCTTTCCCCCAACTCAAAGTTGGCGGGGTTAGGCGGCAGGCCGTGCGCCAGGGACAAAATGTGGACACTTCAACTTTGGGTTTCGGGGGGAGGGGTGCGAGGCAAGTGCATCATGCTGTTGCGGTTGTTATCACGTCGCAGTGTCTTGCCGCCCTGGGTGTGGACACTTTTTGTCCGGGCACCGTCCGGGTTAGATGTGTTTGGTGGTTTCATGGTGTTATCGTGCTTACATGTGTGCGTGCATTTAAGTGTGTGTTGGTGCGTGCTTATGCGTCCAGCACGACACGCAATTAGGTGACGATGTGCGCGTATGCGGAACCACGGGACACCCGCAGCATCACCGCGGGACAACCCATGCGACAACCCGCGGGACCACCACGGGACAACCCACGGGGCAGCCCTTGGGACAACCGTGGGACTACCCACGGGACAGCCACGTGGGACAACCGTACTCCTCAAAGTCGGCGCCCTTCGCGGTCCGCGTTGCGGACCGCGAAGGGCGCCGACTTTGAGGAGTGAGGCCTGGCGCGCTTCCCCCCCCGCCGTCGCCTCCGACGGCGCGGAACTGGTATAACTGGGTAGAACTGGTCAGAACTGGTCATAGAACTGGCCCATTAAAAATAGGGCCTGGCCTAGAACTGGTCGCATTTAGAAGAAGAGTTATTGATATTCTTAATTTTCTTTAATTGGACCGACCAGTTCTAGGCCGGACCCTATTTTTAATGGACCAGTTCTATGACCAGTTCTATGACCAGTTCTATCAGTTCTATCCAGTTCTATCCAGCGGTGCCAGCCTCCGCCCGCTCCACGTCGGGGCGCGGGGCGCGCCGGCCGCCGCCCTCCGCGAACTCTTCCGCCGTCCTCCGCACCTCTCCTCCCCCCTCCGTCCGTGCTCGGGCTTTCGCGCGAGACGCACTCACGTTTACGGTGCGGGCGTTGTTTAAGGAATGCGCCCAGGAGGCATCAGACCCTGGAGGATTCCTTATCCGATGAGGGCGGTGGCGATGCCCATGGCCGATCCACAATTGAAGGTCCATTGGCTTCGAGACCTTGGATTCCTCATCCAACGATTCCTTATCCAATGCCCTCGCCGTATTGCAGCACCAATCAAGAGCATAAGAACCACGTCCGGGTTAGATGTGTTTGGTGGTTTCATGTTGTTATCGTGCTTACATGTGTGCGTGCATTTAAGTGTGTGTTGGTGCGTGCTTATGCGTCCAGCACGACACGCAATTAGGTGACGATGTGCGCGTATGCGGAACCACGGGACACCCGCAGCATCACCGCGGGACAACCCATGCGACAACCCGCGGGACCACCACGGGACAACCCACGGGGCAGCCCTTGGGACAACCGTGGGACTACCCACGGGACAGCCACGTGGGACAACCGTGGGACTCCTCAAAGTCGGCGCCCTTCGCGGTCCGCGTTGCGGACCGCGAAGGGCGCCGACGTTGAGGAGTGAGGCCTGGCGCGCTTCCCCCCCCGCCGTCGCCTCCGACGGCGCGGAACTGGTATAACTGGGTAGAACTGGTCGTAGAACTGGTCATAGAACTGGCCCATTAAAAATAGGGCCTGGCCTAGAACTGGTCGCATTTAGAAGAAGAGTTATTGATATTTTGTAACTTTCTTAATTGGACCGACCAGTTCTAGGCCGGACCCTATTTTTAATGGACCAGTTCTATGACCAGTTCTATGACCAGTTCTATCAGTTCTATCCAGTTCTATCCAGCGGTGCCAGCTTCCGCCCGCTCCACGTCGGGGCGCGGGGCGCGGGGCCGCCGCCCTCACTCCGACTCCCTTTACCTCCCCCACACTCCTCCCTCCCCATCCGCCCTCCTCCTCCTCCTCCTCCTCCTCCTCCTCCTCCTCCTCCTCCGCACTCTTCCCCCTCCCTCCGCACCCCTTTGGAATCATCCCTACTCCCTCCCATTCCTCCGAACTCTTCCGCCGTCCTCCGCACCTCTCCTCCCCCCTCCGTCCGTGCTCGGGCTTTCGCGCGAGACGCACTCACATTTACGGTGCGGGCGTTGTTTAAGGAATGCGCCCAGGAGGCATCAGACCCTGGAGGATTCCTTATCCGATGAGGGCGGTGGCGATGCCCATGGCCGATCCACAATTGGAGGTCCATTGGCTTCGAGACCTTGGATTCCTTATCCAACGATTCCTTATCCAATGCCCTCGCCGTATTGCAGCACCAATCCAGAGCATAAGAACCACGGTGGGCGGACAAAAAGTGTCCACACTTGTCGCGCCAAGACAACTCGTCGTTTCATCACGTCGAACGAATATGTATACCCCCCTTTCCCCCAACTCAAAGTTGGCGGGGTTAGGCGGCAGGCCGCGCGCCAGGGACAAAATGTGGACACTTCAACTTTGGGTTTCGGGGGGAGGGGTGCGAGGCAAGTGCATCATGCTGTTGCGGTTGTTATTACGTCGCAGTGTCTTGCCGCCCTGGGTGTGGACACTTTTTGTCCGGGCACCGGTCCACCGCTGTCGGCGTCGCCATGATACCGCGCCCGCCCAAGTCACCGACTCGCACTGAAGTGCCTGCTGGCAGCTGGAGACACTGGCTACTGTATCAACGATGCCAGGGAAAGGCCTCTTTCGAAGTTGCTGCGCGAGGCGAGCTCGGAAGGCAAGACGAAGCCGATCTCTCCTGGGGATCCCAGGCACTTTGAAAGGAAGTGGTATACACTGCAGACTGGGTCAAGCCACAGAAGACAGATGTCAGTTGGTCAGTGGGAGTGGCAAACAGTGGAAAAGCAGAGCAAGCATAGCACGCAATCGACCATCGGAGGAGGCGAGAAAAAGGCAGGAGGGAGGCGACTAATGAGCGGAAAGGAGCGTGCTTCAACGACAGGGCATTCAAGAAGGTGCAGGAGGGTGTCACGTTAGAGCGGTATGCCAACAAAATAAGCACAGTTTCGTGCGACCACGGCACCGGCCAGAGGTGCACGATGCATGGATGGAGGTACGAAGAGCTGACGCCACGACAGCATTCGGGATTTTCGAGGCCATCCTCTGGCACGTCCTCAACAGCGCGTCCAAGTCAGTCTCGCTGGTAAGGGCCCAGTGCTGCGTCCGCGCCGCGGAAGTCGGACGAGGACTGACAAAAACCATGCCCTTCAGAATTCGCAGCGTCACCTTCTGCAGCGAGGGAGCACCGAAGCAAGGGGAATTAGGAACCCGAGACACGACGCGCGGGTTGCTATCCAGCCGCGCGCAAACCGAATTCCTACACCACGGATGCCGACGATACAAATATACACACTGTCGTCGTCGCTATCGAATCCCTCCAGGAGGGTCTGGGCAGAGGCAGCGGCAAAGGCGGAGGACGAGAGGGCAACGCGATAGGTGGCCGCACCCTGTTTTTTCTCCATTTGACCTGCTCTGACCTCCTCTTGTGGCAGTGTTACTCCTCCTCCTCTTTGTCCGTCTCCTCCTCCTACCTTCTCCCTCCTCCCCCCCTCCTCCCTTCTCCTTCCCCCTCCTCATCTTCCCCCTCCTCTTTCCTCCTCGTCCTCCTCGTCCTCCTCCCCTTGGAGGTGCCGCAGGCGCAGATGGTTGAGGTCGTGCGCGAGGAGATTGAGCCCGTCATCCAGGAGGCCCAGGGCGCCACTATGCGCTGGGCATCGTCGTCGTCCTCCTCGTCGTCCTCGTCCTCATCGTCGTCGTCGTCGTCGTCCTCCTCCTCGTCCTCGTCCTCGTCGTCGTCGTCGTTGTCCTCCTCGTCGTCGTCGCCGTCGTCGTCGTCGTCGTCGTCGTCTTCGTCGTCGCCGTCGTCGTGGTTGTCGTCGTCATCGTCGTCGTCGGCGTCGTCGTCGTGGTTGTCGTGGTCGTCGTCGTCGTCGTCCTCCTCCTCCTTTCCTACTCGTCCTTCTTCTCCCACTCCTCTCACTTTTCCTCTTTTCCTCTCCTCCCTCTCATCCTCCTTCTCCTCCTCCTCTTTCGACTGGATGATTTGGTGCACCGGCTACCTCGAAGACACCCTGCGTTACCAGACTTGCACGGTACTCATGCCTGTGACGCATGCTGCTCAAGAACGGCTCCAATTGGCGGCCGCGATCTGCTTGGCTGCGTGGCACGGGTCTGCCATGGGGAGGCACAGGCTGCGTGTGCACCTTACGTGCCCTTGGCCCAAACGAGGCTGAGATCGCTTGGTGGCTGCCCGACAACGCGCTGAGGAGCACATGCTACAGCGGTGGCGGCGAGCCGACCCCTCGAGGATGTCACTTGAGCAGCAGAGCGACTTCAACTTGCAGCAGCGAGCACCACGCCTCCCGCTGGCCCCTACGCTTCATCAAAGCCTCCGTGGAGTTATCCCGCCTGGACCCTGGTGCCAGTCTCGCGGTTTTCCCGACGGACTCCGACCAAGACGACGAGGCAAACCTTGCTGAGGAAGCGGCTGCTGATGACCCTATTGAAGAGAGGTCGTCCGCTGGTGAAGCTGCCTCCTCGGGCGGTGTGGTGGCCGCGGGGGCTTCTACGGATTATCCCTCACCCACCGAGCTCGACATGCGGATGATGCACGACTCAGTCGCTGATGACGTCGACCACCTCGGCGAGGACAACATCAGCGAGCAGGTGCAGGTTTTGGCCTACGGCGAGTACTTGACCTTCTACGGGATCTCCCAGGACGTCATGGTCCACCCGCTCCCGTCGCTGTTCGCGCCTTCCTTGTCCGATTCGGCTGCGTCCTCCCCCTCGGAGAGACTGCTGTTCCCTAACGGTGCTCCCACGACGCCGCCGGCTAACATCCACCCGACATAGATATGTCCCGCTGACGGTTGACGATAGCTCAGATGACGACGAGAAGTTCGACCAGCTCATGGCGCTGCACGCTGTCTCGGTCATCTATCCGACCGGCTCGCTTGGTGGAGCAGCTTCCAGCACGGCCGCGGCTCCCTCACATGCGCCTGCTGCGCCTGCTGCGCTCCCTGCGCCTGTACATCCTGAACCTGACGGGCACGCTGGTCTCTCTTCTATGCCCCTTGGGAATGGGACGGGGCTGGGGGCCTTCCTCGCGAGTCCGCAAGGGCAGCGAGCACCTCCCTGACATCGAGCACATTCTGGACATCAAGGCTCCCGTGGGCACTTCATCAATCCCCAGCCTCCAGCTAGACTGGCCTCTGGGCAAAGTACACATCGAGCGCCTTCTGGACGAGGACTTCGACCCGTTCCGCTGTTTCACGCCGCTGACTCGCTTGGGATTGCCATCTCGCCCGAAGACCCTGTCGACGGAGCACGGACGGAGGGCAACCTGCCCCCGTGCACAGAGGCGGCTGGGGCTCCCGCGGGACAGGGGATTCAGCCCCCACCCCGGACGCATGTGGCGCCGCATCCGTCTGCCTTCACCGTCCATGATGGCGCCGAAGCTCAGCCACGCCCCCCTGTCCCTGCTCATCCTGCCGATCATGGGGCTCCTGCAGCTCTACCGCATGGACTCTGGGTCCAATGTGGGCTTCTCAACGAAGGCCGTGACCTTCGGTGTGCTATGTGTGGTCGGCCTCTCGACTCTGTCTACCCGCACGCTTTTATGCTCCAGATGAGGTTGGACTACCACCTGATGCGGAAGATGCTCATGCTGAATCTCCTGGTCTGGCCGTCTTTCCTGACGCAAGTGGCGAGGACTTCGTTTTCCTCGACGAATAGGAGATGGAGTGCGAAATGGCGATGCTCCTTACTGCGATTGCAGTCGTGGGCTTGCCCATCACCTCTGACCCTTTTGACGTGGTGCGCTGGCTTTTGTAGAATCCAGGCGACGCTCTCGAGCACCCTGAGCGTGAACCTACGGAGCCTGAAGCGGTTGATGGTGCGGAGACGCCACCAGCGTCACCTGCCGATCCAGGTGAAGAAGTGCCTGCTGATGACGACCCGCTCGACGAGCATGCCACCTTCCAGCAGGAGCTTGACCACATGGAGGACGACAGCGCCGAGATTGACGCGTACACGGTGGCGCTCGCTGCGGCGTCTCCGTCATCGGCAGCTTCTCTGGGCGGCCCTGGCGCCGTCGTCGACATGGCGGTGGCTGGGGTCAACTTCCACGGCGACTTCGTCGACCACGACGGGGCCCTTGAGGAGCCCATGAAGTCGGGCCCCGCGGGGGCCGCGGGCGGCGCGGCGGGCGCGCCCTGGTGAGGAAGGAGGACGGTGCGCACCTCAGTGGCGTGGGCTCCTCCTCCTCCTCCTCCTCCTTCGCCTCCTCCTCCTCCTCCTTCGCCTCCTCCTCCTCCTCCTCCTCCTCCTCCTCCTCCTCCTTCTCCTCTTCCTTCAAGAACGCAAGGTGCGGTACCCTCGCATCTCCGCCTCTGCATCCGCACGCGCGATTCCGCGCGAGCCTCCTGCAGTCCTCCCGCGCGCTGGTTTCCCTGAGGGCGATCCCGTCCGCGCGCGCGATCCCAGTTCTGTCTCTCGTGGCTGCCTCCTGTCCTCCACCCTCCTTTCCCCCCCGCCTTTTCTCGCCACGACGTTCTGTGAGGATCAGTTTTTGGGGATTCCAGCCTTTCGATTTTGGAATTCCTGGGCGGGGAGCGCTGGAAGTAATTATCCCCGCATGCTCTCTCGTCAGTTTGTCGCTGTATCACCTGCTGGGCGGAGCTCTCTTGGGCGGTTTCTGGGGGCCCCCTCGGGGTGTCTTGGGCCTTTGGGGCCGTCTTGACGCCAGCATTGGCAGTCTTAGCGCGGGCTCGGGATGTGCAGGGGGCTTCTCGCACCGTCTGAGGGCTTCTTGGGGTCTTCCCTTTCCCGCGCCCCCTCCTCCTCCTCCTCCTCCTCCTCCTCCTCCTCCTCCTCCTCCTCCTCCTCCTCCTCCTCCTCCCCCTCCACCTCCTCCTCCTCCTCCTCTCCTCCTCCTCCTCCTCCTCCTCCTCCTCCCCCCCACCCCCCTCCCCCTCCCCTCCCCTCCCTCCTCCTCCCCCTCCCCCTCCTCCTCCTCCTCCTCCTCCTCCTCCTCCTCCTCCTCTCCTCCTCCTCCTCCTCCTCCTCCTCCTCCCCCTCCCCCCCCTCCCCTTCGTTCTCCTCCTCCTCCTCCTCCTCCTCCTCGTCCTCCTCCTCCGCCTCCGCCTCCCCCCCTCCTCCTCCTCCTCCTCCTCCCTTCTCCTCCTCCTCCTCCTCCTCCTTCTCCTCTCCCCCCTCCTTCCCCCTCCCCCTCCCCCCTCCTCCTCCTCCCCTCCTCCCTCCTTCTCCTCCTCCTCCTCCTCCTCCTCCTCCGCCTCCGCCTCCGCCTCCTCTTCCTTCTCCTCCTGCTCCTCTTCTTCCGACTCCTCCTCTCGTCCTGGGGCTCCGAAGCTTCGGGAGCAGTCAAGCGGGAAGCCCCCAGAAGCACGCGGGCACACGCAAGCCCCGAGATTGCCCAGGAGCGCCCTGAAATCGGGGCTGTCGGGCTCCTGCATGTTGTTGAACGCGTGAAATGGAAAAGACTGGGGGCTGCCCAGGAACGTTTCCTTGGCGGGTCGCGCCGCAGGTTCTGGCCCGCCAGGCTGCGGCGCAACACGCTAAGCGCTTCCCAGTGCCCAGGCGTCAACGCCTTCGGCTATTCCTCGCCTCCCTCCCCGCGGAGCGGAGCGACACGCTATCCGCTTGCAGAACCCGCAGCGCGTCGTCGGTGCCGCCGCTGCGACACATTAAGCATCAGCTTCCCCACCGAATATCCAATACTCAAGACACAGGACTCCAAGGGAAGGGACCCGAGGACACTCCACTTCGAGCATCGAGGCGCGGGGGCGGACTTGCCAGTACGAGCTAGTCCATCGGACTGCCAGCGGCTTTGTCCACACTGCCCGCCCATCCGGGGCTTCCCAGCACGCCCGCAGGCCAAACAGCTTTCACCAGAGACCAGTTCGGGCCCATCGGCGGAGGGATACCTCCATCCAGGGCTGACCCATTGTGGACCGCCGATGGGGAACCTTGTACTGATAAGACTTTGCCCCGCACCCTTTCGATGTCTCTCATTATTTCGGCCGCACCTGTTGTTTCGGCGTTCTCCTTCTGGGAAGTTATGGCTTGCATGGTTTTCCCTCGGGATTGCGACCCCTGCGTTTATTCTGTGCCTTTTTCGGGTCAATGATTTAATGCCAGGTCTTGCTGCTTTTCTATGTTCCAGCGCGGTAGCTTGGTGTTCCATGTCTGCCTTTTTGACGTTGAGGCCATTAATGTTGTGTGGAGGGCCGCGTCATTCCTTTGATCACAACAACTTCCGCACTTGAAGGGCGAAGTCTAGAATACCAGGATCAGGGGCCTATGCAAAATACCGTTATCATGTCTACCCGCAAGCGTACGCATTGGGTGCCGTTACGTATATCGAACATCGGGTGGAATACGTCTATAGACACATTCTGCGTCGTTGCGTTTATAGACACATTTGGGTGGGATGCGTTTTTTTAGACACATGTGTCGATCTGCAGATGCATGGCTTTGCTAGGATTGACACTCTCCTTGTGTGGGCATTCCTGTAGACACATTTGGTGCCATGACATCTAAAAATACATGTGGGTGGGATGCGCCTATAGTCAAAATTGCTGTCGCTACGTCTATAGACACATGTGGGTGGGGTACGTCTAAAGACATGTCACACACTTGGGCTGTATACCTCTACAGACGCCGCGGCCGGTGACTTCGGCGCAGTTAGAGGTCGGAGCAAGGGTAGCTCCGTCTACGGCACACTCCTTTTCTAGAGCAGGTGCCACATGGTACTCCAAGTCCGAACAGGGGAGGGGGGAGGGGGAGAGGGGCCCGAGAACGGCAACAGGCCTCCAGGGCCCCGGTGTATCCCCCCCCCCCAGTGGACCCGCCTCCTCCACGCCCAAAACCTGGCCGCCCCCGCTCCGCAGCCCGGCCCACGGAGCGCGCGCCCGGGACCCGCCCTGGCCGCCCGCCCGCCCGCCTCCGACCCCGCAGGAAGCATCTCGACCCTGCCGATCCGAGTCCAGGCCTCCCAGATTGGGGTCGGGGTAGCTGGGGGTCGGAGGATCGCCGAGGCATCGCCGATGCATCGCCGAGGCGGCTCGATGTGCAGCCCGATTGGCGTCACGTCGACGTCGCCGATGCATCGCCAACGTCGACGATGCATCGCCGGTGCATCGGGCATCGCCGATGCATCGCCGATGCATCGACGATGTATCGCCGATGTATCGGCGATGCGGCGCGATCCTCCGACCCCATCAACTCCGACCCCATCTAGGAGGCCCCTATCCAGTCGGTTCGGGCGAGGGGGCCTCGATGACCCGGACATCCGGCGCCTCGAACAGAACAGAGGCGGCCGATCTGTCGACACGTTTTGGCCTCTGGAGTCCAGTTTCGGGCCTCGAGGCCGTCAAGAAGTGACCTGGGGCAGGGGGTCGAGACGTTGGCAACCCACGCGCGGAAAGAGTTGCAAGCGCCGGACGTTGGGTACACACGGGCCGCTCCTGATCAGGTCCATCCTATGCTCAGGATGTGCCTGGCCAGGGCCATGTGAATCATTCTCTTTGTTCTGTCGGTTCGTGTTCGAGGATTTCGATCCCGATTCGATTTGATTCCGAACTACGACTTCGGCTTGCGCTTCGTTGTGTGGGCCTGGCTGGCCTCGGGCCAGTGGGCGTCCGATTCCGATGCCTTCCGATCAACCTGCCGATGTTTGCCCGTTCGATGTAATTACATCGATGACCGATTCGATTTTGCGTTTCGAGTTTCGATGTTCGGTCATCTTGCCCTGCGTGCCCGGAGGTCGAGAAGGAGGTGCCGAACATCAGCATCCAGTACATCGAGCTCGTCGTCGAGGTGGAGTCCCGCGTGAACAGAGAGGCTGGAAGCCAGCAACCGTGCATCGTCCAGGGCGCACGCGAACGGGGATCTGCGCCAGCTGGGATCAGCCAGTCCCCCAGGGTCCTCTCTGGCTGACCCGGGCTTGGGAGCAGTGTGGCGGCGACGCCCCCTCCCATGCCTCCGCTCGCCCCAGTTTGGGAGCTGCGATGTGGTCGGATGTTGTGCGCGACGCGGCCTTGGCTGACGCGGGTTGGCGCTGACCCGACCCCAACCCAACCCGAGGGCCTCATTTTGCCCTCCATTCCCAGTGGGGGGAGGGTCAGGGAACATTGAAGAAACGCGCGTGGAGCCCGTACCCCCCCAGGCCCGAGATTCGGGTCTTCGGTTTAACTGGTTGTCGAGTCAGCGCGCCCCCTGCATCGTGGGGCGGGAAGCGTCTCCACATCTTTTCGGGCCGCCTCTCTCGGGCCGCGGCCTCCTTCTTGGCTGAATCCCCGTGTCCCCGGAGGGCTCTCGGCGGGGCGCAGCTGCGGGAGGACACCGCCAGGCCCGAGGGCTGTCGGGAGCCCCGGAGGCAGCTTCGAGAATGTCTCCCTTCCGTTCGTCTGGGGGGGGGCGCACCTCGGCATCCCATTTCATTTCCCCCGGAGGGCGACTCGGCGCAGCCGGAGTTCGAGCGCGAAGGCCACGCGGAGCCGTCGCGCCGGGGCCTCCTGTACTCCGAGGTGCAGCGCGCCCAGGGTCCGCCGCTCCACACCCAGCTGGCAGGAACGGGCGAGGTACAGTCTGGAGATGGCAGCGCGCATCGAGGAGCAGCCGCGAGTTCTGACGGTGCTCCTCCGCTGGTCACCAGGGGCTCGGAAGCAAGCCAGGCGCAGGGCGCCTCTCGCGAAGGCAACGTGCTGTCCAGCGGAAGCAGGGTCGCGAGGAGCACCGAGGCAGGCCTTACGCACGAGAGCACGCATCGAGCCAGTGGCGGACCTTCGAGCCATGTGGAGGCGAGCTCCCAGCAACGCAGCAGGAGCACCTTCGGGGCGGATCGAGAAGGAAACCTCGTGCAGGAGGGCGCGCTGCAAGGCGGAGGTGGCGGTCTGCGCAGCGGTGCGCCCGGCAGCCCTGAGGCTGGCGCGCCGCGGGTCATGAGAGGCCCGGAAGCAAGCCAGGCGCAGGGCGCCTCTCGCGACGGCGGCCTGCTCTCCAGCGGAAGCAGGGTCGCGAGGAGCACCGAGGCAGGCCTTACGCACGAGAGCACGCGTCGAGCCAGTGGCGGACCTTCGAGCCATGTGGAGGCGAGCTCCCAGCAACGCAGCAGGAGCACCTTCGGGGCGGATCGAGAAGGAAATCTCGTGCAGGAGGGCGCGCTGCAAGGCGGAGGTGGCGGCCTGCGCAGAGGTGCGCCCGGCAGCCCTGAAGCTCGCGCGCCGCGGGTCATGAGAGGCCCAGAAGCAAGCCATGCGCAGGGCGCCTCTCACGACGGCGGCCTGCTCTCCAGCGGAAGCAGGGTCGCGAGGAGCACCGAGGCAGGCCTTACGCACGAGAGCACGCGTCGAGCCAGTGGCGGACCTTCGAGCCATGTGGAGGTGAGCTCCCAGCAACGCAGCAGGAGCACCTTCGGGGCGGATCGAGAAGGAAACCTCGTGCAGGAGGGCGCGCTGCAAGGCGGAGGTGGCGGCCTGCGCAGAGGTGCGCCCGGCAGCCCTGAGGCTGGCGCGCCGCGGGTCATGAGAGGCCCGGAAGCAAGCCAGGCGCAGGGCGCCTCTCACGACGGCGGCCTGTTCTCCAGCGGAAGCAGGGTCGCGAGGAGCACCGAGGCAGGCCTTACGCACGAGAGCACGCATCGTGCCAGTGGTGGACCTTCGAGCCATGTGGAGGCCAGTTCCCAGCAACGCAGCAGGAGCACCTTCGGGGCGGATCGAGAAGGAAACCTCGTGCATGAGGGCGCTCCGCAAGGCGGAGGTGGCGGCCTGCGCAGAGGTGCGCCCAGCAGCCCTGAGGTGGGCGCGCCGCGGGTCATGAGAGGCCCGGAAGCAAGCCAGGCGCAGGGCGCCTCTCACGACGGCGGCCTGTTCTCCAGCGGAAGCAGAGTCGCGAGGAGCACCGAGGCAGGCCTTACGCACGAGAGCACGCATCGAGCCAATGGCGGACCTTCGAGCCATGTGGAGGTGAGCTCCCAGCATCGCAGCAGGAGCACCTTCGGGGCGGATCGAGACGGAAACCCCGTGCAGGAGGGCGCGCTGCAAGGCGGAGGTGGCGGCCTGCGCAGAGGTGCGCCCGGCAGCCCTGAGGCTGGCGCGCCGCAGGTCATGAGAGGCCCGGAAGCAAGCCAGGCGCAGGGCGCCTCTCGCGACAGCGGCCTGCTCTCCAGCGGAAGCAGGGTCGCGAGGAGCACCGAGGCAGGCCTTACGCACGAGAGCTCGCATCGAGCCAGTGGCGGACCTTCGAGCCATGTGGAGGCGAGCTCCCAGCAACGCAGCAGGAGCACCTTCGGGGCGGATCGAGAAGGAAACCTCGTGCAGGAGGGCGCGCTGCAAGGCGGAGGTGGCGACCTGCGCAGAGGTGCGCCCGGCAGCCCGGAGGCCAGCGCGCCGCGGGTCATGAGAGTTTCAGCAGCAGGCCAGACGCAGGGCGGCTTTCGCGACGGCGCCTTGCAGTCCAGGGGAGATACTCTCACGAGGACTGCACAGGCACGCCTACCGCACGAGAGCACCCTGCGAGCCGGGGGGGGGCCCTCAGGCCATGTGCAGGGTAGCGCTCAACGGGGCGACACGAGCACCTGCGGCGGAGGTGCAGGAGGAGGCGCCGTGTGGGAGGGCGCGCTGCAAGTAAGAGGCGGCGGCCTGCGCAGAGGTGCGCTGGGCAGCCCCGAGGGTGGTGTGCCCCTGGTCATGAGAGTAGAGGCGGTTCACGCGCAGGGCGGCTCTCGCGACGGAGCCCTGCTGTCCGGCGGAGGCACGACCGCGAGAAGCGTGGAGCGGGGCCTCCCGCACGAGAGCGCCCTGCGAGCCGGAGGCGGACCCTCGGGCAGCTCGCAGGCCGGCGCCTGGCAAGGCAGCAGCGCAGGGGAAACTACGCAGACACCAGCTCTCACCAGGCCGCATGTTGATTGTTCGGCCTCCTGGTGGCCCTGGGCAGCCCCGGAGGGCCTCGTACATCTTCGGCGGACAGCCTCGGATTGCATCGGCTGGCCCCGGGAAGCCCGGAACCTCCTCGACTGGCGCGGACGGCTTGCTCTTGAAGTGGGGCGGATGGGACCCCCCAGATTTCAACGCAGCTCCCTTCCACCCCACTGGGCCTGCAGTCGGCATCTCTCTTCTTCCACCCGTCTCTCCTCTCCCTGCTGACCTGGCTCCTGCAACCTCCTCCCGGTCCCCGCCCCTCGTCAGAAAGGGAAGGCATGGCATCTGAACCTCACCTTTTCTGTCCCGCCTTCCGTGGGCCGGCCTTCAGTCGGAATTCGGAAATCGCGCACACACGTAACATCGTGGAAAATTGCGACCACGGCCCTGGATCGCATTTTCCTGCGGCAGTTCTCAAGCCGGGTCCATCTGTGAGGGTCCCGCGGCCCGAAAGCGGGCGAAGACGTATACTGTGTTGAAACAGACTTCCACGCCCAGACCTCAGGGCTGCCCCGCCCCCCCTCTCTCCCCTCCCTGCCGGCTGGGCCCCTGCAAGGCAACAGGCCCGCCTCGGTAGTCAGCGCGTGCTCGGGCCGCACCATCGACCTGACGCCGCGGCCTGACGCGCAGGGCGGCGGCGGCGGCGCAGGCGGCGTCCCGCACCCGAGCTCCAGCAGCTCTGCAGGCCCCCCCACGGCTCCACGGCCCCCGGCGGCCCTCGCCGGCCTTCGCGCGGCCCTCGGCGGGCCGATCGGCGGGCCGATCGGCGGCCTCCGGGGCGCCCTTCGGCGGCGGCCCTCGGCGGCGGCCCTCGGCGCCCCCCCCCCGCGGTGCGATGCCGCGATCACTTCAGCGGGTGTCCTCCTCTCCGCGGCGTGCCTGGGGCCGCGCACCACGTGCGGCCGTTCGAAGAGCGCGTCCAGGCGGGAGGCCGGGGCCGGCGGGGCGAGGCTGGCGTCAGGAGGGAAAGAAACACACAGACACAACTGATCGTCGATTCCCCAGAACATATGGGCAAATATGGGAAGTGGGGGGGAAGACAAAAACCTAAAACATATGGGAAAATATGGGGGATCTTTTTATTTGTGTGTATTAATTTGTGTGTCCTGGGGCCCCTTCATGGCGGGCAGGCATGCGGGGCGTGTGCGGGTGCTGCCAGACCCTGGCCGAATGTGTCTCTCGCCACCACCCACCAAACCACCCCAACCCAACCCGAGAGCCTCAATTTGCAACCCGTTTTTAGTGGGGGGGGCCGGGGAACATTGAAGCAGCACATTACGGAACCCGTACCCCCCCCCAACCCGAAATTCGGGTCTTCGGGTTGGGTTGGGGCGGTCTGGTAGGTAGTCGTCTCGAAGGGAAGAACACGGCATGAGCCATGAGCTTCTGGAGAGGTCCGCGCGGGATTCCCTGGCTCTGCGCTGGGCCCCCGCGCCCCGGCGCACGCTCGCCGCCCACGAGCATCCCCAGGATTTCTCCACAGGGGCCCCCGCGGCCTCCAGAGCCCGAACGAGACCCCGAGGGCGCCCCATGGGGCTCCCAGATCGGGCGGAGAGCTGGGAACGCTTTCGGCTGGGGACAAGCACCCCAAGATAGGTGGGCGTGCTCTCCACCACCACCACCACCACAAGTTGGAGGGGGGGGGTCCTCCTCCGCCTCCTCCTCCTCCTCCTCCTCCTCTTCGTCCTCCTCCTCCTCGCCCTCCTCCTCCTTCCCCCTCCAACTTATGTGGTGGTGGTGTTGGAAAACAGGCTCATCACAAAATAGGCAGCCCGATGCTGGATGGTCCACGCGGTGTCAGAAACTTGCGCCGACGTCGTCGCGGCGCGAGCCGTCCGTAGCTATCAACTTGTGTTCCTGTTGCTACATGGCGCACGCCTTGCGTTGCCGTGCTCAACTGCAGATTCCGCCAGGTTGCTAGTCCCCGCTGGCATCCCGCTACGCCACGACGACCACACCTTGCTGAATTCCTTGCCTGCTCCCTGTAGGATGCACCCCCTTCGTTTGATTGTCACTGCCCCGGAGGCTGCGGCCCGGACAGTCCTTTGCATTGTTACCGTGGGGGCGTTGGTTAAGGAAGGTGCCCAGGAGGCTACAGAACCTGCGGGATTCCTAATTTGATGAGGGCGGCAGTGATACCCATGGCCAATCCACGATTGGAGCTCCAAAAGCTTCCAGACCCTGGGTTCCGTGTTCCTTATCCAATGCCCTCACCGTTCTCCACTGCCCAGCGGCCTTGCGCCATTCCCGCCACCATGCCTGGGCTGTGGGTCGAGGCGCAGCGGATGTGACCGAAGGCCGCTCTGCGTCTCCCGGCCACGTTCCTGGAGGGCCCTTGCGGAGCGATCCCTGGGGTCGTGTTCGGGAGCCCGGCTGTCTGCTGGGATGGATGTGGTCCTCTGAGGAGGGGGGGGCGGGGGAGGAGGAGGAGGAGGAGGAGGAGGAGGAGGAGGAGGAGGAGGAGGAGGAGGAGGAGATGGGGGGGAGGGGGGGGGGGAGGAGGAGGGGGAGGAGAGGAGGAGGAGGAGGAGGAGGAGGAGGAGGAGGAGGAGCAGGAGGAGGAGGAGGAGGTTCCAGAGGCTTCTCCCCAACCGTGATGGCTGTCTACTCCCGAGGCGCTTGCCCCTCCCCCAGGTATGCCCCCATTCTCAAGGGGCTCCCGTCCAGGGTAAGGGGCGTCCGCGCTCAGGCGGTCGTCTCGGCGCTTGCCTGCGCATTTCTCGCACGGCCTGCTCCCAGCTCTGTAGCTGATGATGTCGGGCGCAGCCTTCGCCTACCACTTCTCGCACTTCTCGCTGTGCGTCCGGCCTCCTCGAGGATCTCTTCGAGGATGTCCTCGTTGTAGCTGACGACGTCGGGGTTCGGCTTCGCCTCATTCTCCTGCTCGCGCTGCCACCTGCTCGGGCCCAGCCACTTGCGGGAGATTTCGGCTCGCGCCCGCCACATCGCCATGCTTGTGCAGCTTGGCTCTTCCGTCTCGAGCTTCGCCTTCTCCTTCTCGCACTCCCTAACTGCGGCGCTGTAGCAGATCGCGTCGGGCTCCACCTTTGCTTCCGTCTTCGCGCACTCGCTGTTCTCAGAGCTGTGAGTCGGGGTGTCGGGTTCCAGCTTCGCATTCTCCTTCTTGCCGCGCTGGTCCCCGCGCTGGAGCTGACGATGTCTGGCTCCAACTTCGCCTCCCGCTTCTCGCACTCCGTTTTTTCGGATCCAGCCGTGGCGACAGGGGAGTCGAGGGGGGGACGTTAGTGATATTGGGCTCCAGCTTTGTCTCCGCCACTATTGCCCTGATCGCGGCGTTGTAGCTGATCGTGTCGGGCTCCATCTTCGCCTCTGACTTCTCGCGCTCACCGTTCACAGGGCTAGGGCTGTGTATGTCGGGATCCAACTTCCCCGTTCCTTCCTCACACGCCTTAATCGCTTCGCTGTAGCTGGTCACGTTGGGCTCTATCTTTGCCTCCCATGCTCCTCTCTCGCTCGCTGCGCTGTAGCTGATCACGCTTGGCTCCAACTTCGCCTCCGCAACCGAGCCACATGCCGTTTTCACTGATCCAGCCGTGGCGACGAGAGGTGACGAGGGGAATACGCTAGTGCAATTGGGCTCCAATTTGGCCTCCGCCATTGTAGCCCTGATCGCAGTGTTGTAGCGGATCATGTCGGGCTCCAGCTTCGCCTCCGACTTCTCGCGTTCACTGTTCACAGAGCTGTAGCTGGGCTCGTCGGGCTCCAGCTTCGCCGTTCCCTTCTCGCACGCCCTGATCGCTTCGCTGTAGCTGGTCATATTGGGCTCTATCTTCGCCTCCCGCTTCTCACAGTGGCTCGTGACGGGCTCTGTCGTCGCCGTCTGTGCCTCGCGCCCGCTGTTTCCAGCGCTGTAGGTGAGGATGGTGGGGTCCTGCTTCGCGTCCCACGTCTCGTTCTCCATCCTCGCCTTCGTCCTCTCGCACGCCCTGATCTCTGCACTGTAGCTGGTCGTATCGGGTCGATCTTCGTTTCCCACTTCTCGCACGCGGGTTCCTGCAGCCACCCTTCGACGAATCCGTAGTCAAATGGCGAGGCTGGCCAGGAGGTGCAGAAGTCCAGCTCGACCAGTCCGAGATCCAGGGCGGCTTGCTGGCGCACGTGGAGCATTAGACGTCTGCGGGCTCTCCTGCTGGCTTTGGACGGGCGCCTCATGTACACATCATGCTGGGCGCACTCGGTCCACGCCATCCAGGTCGCCCCGAATGATGCTCTCCACGTCTCCAGGTCACTTCGCGTTCTCGGCGCTGGGGGCTTCCATTGTCGCGGGGCCGCGGCCGCCCGAGGGCAAGACGGCTGCGCGGGCCTTCGCTAGGGAGCCAGCCTTGGAGGAGGAGGAGGAAGAGGAGGAGGAGGAGGAGGAGGAGGAGAGGGAGGGGGAGGAGGAGGATTACCCAGGATTACCCCAAGCCGACGCAGTCGGAAACGCCTCTGGAAGGGGGCTCACTTGCGAGGCCTACCCTCGGAGAGCCGGTGTAGGACCCACAGACCCATCTCAGTGGGGGGCTCGCCCCGCTCACACTTTACACTCCTTGCCGAGATCCCTACTGTGGCCCACCCCCGTCTGCGCCCTGCAGCCACAGCGCGTGCACACCCAATGCGGCTCATAGAACGCGAGGGTGAGTGACCAGTGCACAATGTGGGGGCCGATGGCTATACGAGCACGCGCTTGGGGTTGGAGCGAGGGGGGGGGCAGGGCACTCGGTACAAAGCCAATTGTGCAGCACACGATTGGATGCACTTGTGCTCACGCTGCTCATACAACGCATACATGCCCAACGCGCGCGGCCCTCCTGCACGAGCTTGTGCGAGGAGGATTCCTGTGCGCGGGATAGTGCCGACGGCTTCGACCTGCGGAGGAACCTCCGCTCCTGCCGCAAGGTCGGGGCGGCACGCTCCTCGGACTCAAACGCACACAAAGTGGCCCTCGCAATGCGGCGCCTGACCAACGCCAGCACAGCATTCACCCACTTGAAACAGTCAAGCTGATTCTTCGGGATGGCGTGTGCCTCGGCGGCTCTTGCCGCCATTTCATCTGCAATCTGGTGCCCTACCCAGGCCAAGACTGGGACCCCACGGGCGATGGCCTCCTGGGGGGCTAGGTGGCTGTTGAGGAACTTGACAGTAACCACCGTTGAGCCTCTCGAGCGCCACTCTGAGCCTAGGGATTCCCAAAGGTCTCCGTTCACTGACCAGCTGGCTGGCTTGAGGTGTCTCCCCCTATTCCAGCCCTTGAAAAGAATGTCACTGTCTGTCCAATACTCTACTTCTCCGCTGGTGTGCTGAAGGACGGAGAGGAGACTCGTCATTTCAGCACGATTGTTCGTCTGCCTGTGCCTTGCGAGGGGGCCACACGCTCCCCCCTTCAGGGCTGGGCTCTCTGGCGGGCCCTCCAGTAGGCACCATCCCCAGCCGCAGCGGCGGTACCTCGGGTCGGAGGCCTCCTCGCCTCCGCTGCCATCGCCACAGGCGAAGTGGCGCTCCGCCTCGGGCGCCAGGCGAGCCCCGCTAGCCACCGCCCCCAGCAGCCTCGGCTCGTGCCGCGTGGCGCAGGCCGGCGGCACCGTCGAGCTGCGCGGCGCCAGGCCGCGGAGCCAGAAGACGGGGCAGTCTTGGTGGCCTCTCCCCGCGCGCTCGCAGAGGCTCGCCGTCTTGTCGAAGTCCTCGTGCTGCGGGCGGCAGGGGCACTGGCCCCAGATGCGGTGGAAGTCATCGGCGATCTGCCCACAGGCGCAGCGGCCCTCGCCAGCACGCTCGGCGCCCAGGACCTCGCTGCACCAGGAGGAAAGGGAGGAGGAGGAGGAGGAGGAGGAGGAG
>CAUYUJ010003337.1:287681-290181 GCA_963575745.1 Prorocentrum cordatum
GGAGGAGGAGGAGGAGGAGGAGGAGGAGGCGGAGGATGAGGAGGAAGAAGAGGAGGAGGAGGATGAGGAGGAGGAGGAGGAGGGGAGGAGGAGGAGGAGGAGGAGTTGGAGGAGGCGGGATGGAGGAGGGGGAGGGACAAACTAGGTGCGCCCGCTTCATAGCTGACGTCCTGCCCCTTTCCTCCCATTCCTTAGCATGGCCTATACCTCCTTTCTATCCGCACAGTCGGGTGCCGTAGCAGGGCATAGCATTGCATGGCATATCATGGTGTTGAAGATCAACGCGTAGCCTGACGCCCCAACGTGGGGGGTGGCTTCGGCGGCCCCGAATCGGCACCGACTGTGTAATCACTACCGATGGTTGCTTCGGGGTGACCATTCCCTAGTTTTGGGGTCCGATTTGGAAGGACCGAAAACCATGCCGTGGCAAGGCGCTGGAAATACTGACGCCATCGCTGCAGCGGGAACACGATTCGGAACGAGCGGAAACGCGGACTTAAGGCCAGCGCTGCAGCGGGAGCACGAGTCGGAATGGGCGGAAGCGCGGAAATGAAGCCAGCGCTGCAGCGGGAGCACGATTCGGAACGAGCGGAAGCCCGAACATGAGGCCAGCGCCTCAGCGAGAACATCATTTTGAAACCAAGCACATGCGAACTCCCAACTCGCCGACATCCAGTGTGGAAAAAACAATACGCGAGGGGGGGCGAACACTCCGAGACATACTCCGCCACATATTCAGGGGAGAGAGGATAATAGTATTCATATGGGGTAGTTGTGGAGGGGGGAGAGCGGGGAAAGAGGGAGGAGGGAGGAGTTCGGAGGGAGGAAGGAGGAGGGAGGAGGGAGGAAGGAGGAGGGAGGATGAAGGAGGAGGAGGGCGGAGGAGGAGGAGGAGGAGGAGGAGGAGGCGGAGGGAGGAGGAGGACGAGGAGGATGAGGAGGAGGAGGAGGAGGAGGAGGAGGAGGAGAGGAGGAGGAGGAGAGGAGGAGGAGGAGGAGGAGGAGGAGGGAGGAGGAGGAGGAGGGGAAGGAGGAGGAAGGGAGGAGGCGGAGGAGGAGGACGAAGAGGAGGAGGGGGAGGAGGAGGAGGAGGAGGAGGAGGAGGAGGAGGAGGAGGCCCGGGCCTGCGTCTGCGCGCGCACGGCGTTCGAGGCCAGACGGGCGCGTGGCGCGCTGCCGCGCAGCCGGCGGGAGGCGACGACGGCTCGGGCGCGGGCAGCGCGCTCAGGCAGGAGCTTGCGCTGCAGGCCTACGGCAGCCAGGCTGCTCCCAGAGGTGACCCCCTTCTCCTCCTCCTCCTCCTCCTCCTTCTCCCTTTCTTCCTCCTCCTCCTCCTGCTCCTCCTCCTCTTCCTCCTCCTCCTCCCCCTCCGCCTCCTGCTCCTCCTCCTTTCCTCCTCCTCCTCCTTTTTTCCAGCACCCCCTTCTCCTCCTCGTCCTCCGTCCTCGTCCGGATGTGTGCCGCCATTGCCTTTCCCCTTTGTCTCACCCTTGGTATTATCTGTTCCTTGCTCGCCTCCTGCGTTTTTCCCTGCTCGTCCTCTTCCCTGCCATCTGTTGCTGCTGCTGCTGCTGCTCTTCATCCCTCCGCTACGGTCACTTTTCCTCCTCCTCCTCCTCCTCCTTCTCCTCGTCCTCCTCCTCCTCTTCCTCCTCCTCCAGCTCCTCCTCCTCCTCCTCCTCTCCCTGCCTCCTCGCTTCGAACAGTTTGAAGCAACACAAAGGTGACCCAAGACAAGCTGGGCATCTCAGAGAGGATCACCAGCAGCACGGCCATGGTCGGCATGGATGTGGCGGTGCTTGCAGCTCGGCGGCGCCCCGTGGCGCTTCTATGGCCGTGAGGCCAGGCGCGGTGGCGACACACGGTGGTGCTTCGATGTCCGTGATGCCAGGCGCCGCGGCAGCATACGGTGGTGCTTCTGTGTCAGTCATGCCAGGCGCCGCGGCGACCCTCGGTGGTGCCTCTGTGTCCGTGATGCCAGGCGCCGCGGCGACACATGGTGGTGCCTCTGTGTCCGTGATGCCAGGCGCCGCGGCGACACATGGTGGTGCCTCTGTGTCCGTGATGCCAGGCGCCGCGGCGACGCACGGTGGCGCTTCTATGTCCGTGATGCCAGGTTCGGCGTACGGTGGTGCTTCTACGTCGGTGATGCCAGGCGCGCCCTACATGCCATCGAGCAGCAGTGCATCTGTATCAGTTGCGGCTCACCAGGGACATCGCTATGGGCAGCCATATATGGCTGAGACTCACTGGTCTGAAACATATGGCGGCGCTCCGATGGCCATGATGCCAGGTGGTGGCGCTTCGATACCCTTGTTTCCAGGTGGGACTTCTGTGTCTTCAGCCAGCATGTCTGTACCATTTGCTGCTCATCAGCACCAAGTCAGTGGTCTGGTTGGGTCGGAACACGATCGCGAATTTGCAGCATCTGGTGGCGCTTATTTTTGTGGTGCTCGGGAGGCCCAAAGTGCATTCCATCCATGTGATTGTTCAATCCGGA
>CAUYUJ010003337.1:295181-305181 GCA_963575745.1 Prorocentrum cordatum
GTGATGATGGTGATGATGCTGATGATGCTGATGATGATGCTGCGGGTGCGGATGATGGTGCCGCGGTTGCGGATGTTGATGATGATGGTGGTGATGATGATTGCGATGCTAGTGATTATGATGATGATGATGATGATGATGATGATGATGATGATGAGGAGGAGGAGGAGGAGGAGGAGGAGGAGGAGGAGGAGGAGGAGGAGGAGCAGGAGGAGCTGGAGGAGGAGGAGCAGGAGGAGGGGAGGAGGAGGAAGAGAGGGAGGAGAAGGCGAAGGAGGATGAGGAGGGGCATGAGCAATGCGCTTGGATTTCAAATGAGTTGCTCAAGCCTCACATCACACAACTGACAAAGAACTCTGCGCGAGCCAACTTCGAGGAATCAGGTTAACCTTAAAGAAATGGGTGACCCCCACTGGCAGTACCAGCACCGCCCCCGAACGGCGGCGATTCCTCAGACACCGCGCAGGCATGCACGAGGGGACGACCTAGGGGACCGACTCACGACTGGATCCGCGACCCTTACTACCCATTCCGTCTCCGTGGAGCCCGTGTGAGAGCAACCACGAGGATGTCGAGGAGGAGGAGGAGGAGGAGGGGGAGGAGGAAGAGGAGGAGGAGGAGGAGACGGAGGAGGAGCCCCACAGGCGGGCTGCTCGCCGCCTGGCCGCATATGCGATCAGCGGAACAGTGCGCCGTACTCACAGGAGGATGGGGGAGAGGCGTAAGGTGACGTGATGGGGGCGTTGGGGAACCTTGCCGTCGTGGGCTCCTCCATGCCCTTGCAGACTTCTCCGATCTACAGCCTTTCGTTGCCCGTCTGGTTCCCGTTCTGCACTCACTGCTCGTATAGTCGTGTCTTGATCCAGCGCGTGTGCATCCACTCGTCCCAGCCCTCCTCTGTTGGGTTCCCGTGTTGATTGTTAGCCAGCGTGGAGCCCAGCCAGTGTGTTTCTAGCAAAATATGTGGTGACCCCTGTGTAAAACAATCTTTGTGGTGCCACCAATGTGGAGCACCCGATGTGGTGACACCTCTCTGCGGTGCCATTGATGTTAACAAACGAGCTGACACATCACATGCCTTTGTAAACATCCCACATACCCACCCGCAAGTTGGTTTGCAAAGCCCATGCGGTGGTGATTGCGATGCATGCTGGGCGTTGGCTGGTGCATCTCCGCGGCCGCGCCATCCCAAACGCTGTCAGCTAGTTTGGCGCGACCGACGCGGCCGCGGTGGCGCTGACCGCTAGGCACATCCCAGCGGGCACTTCGCTGCGAGTCGGCGACTTGGGCGGGCGCGGTATCATGTCAAAGTCGACAACGGCAGACACGATAATGATCGTAGCTGTGCTGATGACGATGTTGACAATATCGACGACGGCGCGGCCTGTGCGGGCGCCGATGCTGATCACGCCGGCGACGATGTCGGCGTCCTCGCGTTGGTGATGAAGGTTTTGGGAAGAGTTCGACATGCGCGCGCGCGGTCGACGCGGGAGAGTGGCCCGCATGATGTGATTTGACACAGATCGTGCCCCTCCCCAGCACGCACGCAAGGGCGTGCGAATGATGTCGGCATGCGGTGCGGGAGGCCCGCTTGGCAGTAGTCCATGGACATGTCGACAACCCGGTAGTTTTCTCAAGCACTCGCAATCGCGCGAGCGCGTGCTTTTTGAAAACTGATGTCGCGAACCCGTGTGTTCTTGTATGTTATTTGGACACTCGATTTTGAAATCCGTACGTCGCCGAAGGTTTTTGGTTCATTTCGGCATGCGCGCGCGACGACGCGCGCACGTGCACTTCCTCTCCTTTTTGCAGCAGCAGGATTCTCGCGACGGCACGCGCGCAAGGGCATTTGAACGATTTCGACATGCGCGCGCGAAGCCCGTTTGGTAGCAGTTTCTGAATATGTTGACAGCCTATTTTTGTTTTTGAGAATTCGCAAGAACGCGCGCAGTTTATTTAAAAAAACCATGTTGCGAGACCTTGTTCTACATGTATATGTATATATGTATATGTGTATATATACATATGTATATGTATATGCATGTATATATATATGTATATATATATATATATATATATATATATATATATTTATATATATATATCGGACACTCGTATTGACATTCTTACGAAGCCGACAAATTCTGATCTGGCATGCGCGCGCGACGACGCGCGCGTGTGCACCTCGTCCCGATTTTCGTGTGAGAAAACAAAAAACGAAGTATTCGGACACTCATGGTTTTGATATACGAGTGTGCGCGCATTTTTTGTTGCAGAGGGTGGCGGGGGGGGGGCGATACTGGCCTGGCTGGGATGGTATGGGCTCATACTTACGATGGACGATGGGGCAGAATCATTTGTAAATTGCGAGGCGAACAAGGGAACCGAAAATCCCGGGGGGGGGGGGTGCACGGATAATCTAGGTTGTGCAACCAATGTTGTGCAAACAGTGTACTGCAACCTACGCGATGCAAGCTGGGTGGATCAGTTTATGTGATGCAGTATTTGTGTCTATGTGATGCAAGCTATGTGCAGCGATGTACGTGGTGCAATATATGTGGCGCAAATTCACTTTGACCGTCTTGAAGCTGTCCTCTCCATTGTTCGTGCAAACATCCCACCCTCCCACCCTCAACTTGTTCGCAAGACCTTTTACGACAAGACCGCAACGGTAGGTACCACATGGCACTTGGTCACGACGCCGACGCCGACGACGACAACGACAACGACGACGACGGCGCCGCCGACACCGAATACGACGACACCGACGACAACGATGACGACGACGACGCCGACGACGACGACGCCGACGACGACGACGACGATGACAACGCCGACGACGACGACGACCACGGCGACAACGATGACGCCGACGACGACGAAGACAACGACGACGACGACGACAACGACGCCGCCAACGAAGACGACGACGACTGCGGCGAGGGAGGAGGGAGGACGACGGCGACAACGACGACAACGACGACGGAGGAGGGAGGACGGCGACGACGCGAACGACGAAGAAGGAGGGAGGACGGCGACGCCGACGACGACAACGACGAGGGAGAAGGGAAGACGACGACGACGACGACGACGACGACGGCGACGAAATAGGAGGGTCGACGACGAGACGCCGACGACGGACGACGACGTCGAGGGAAGAGGGAAACGACGACCACGGCGACAACGACGACGGAAACGACCACGACGCCAAAGAGGACGACGACGACGAACACGAGGAAAGACAGAGGACGACGTCGGCGACGACGACGACGACGCGGGAGGAGGGAGGACGGCGACGACGACGACGACCACGACGACGACGACGACGCAAGAGCGCGCGCGCACGCTTTTGTTGAAAATCCGTATTGCGAAACCCTGTGTTTTTGTACGTTTTTGGACACGATTTTGAAATCCTTCCGAAACCGATGGGTTTTGAAGGATTTCGGCATGCGCGCGACGACGCGCGCATCTGCACTTCGTCCCATTTTTTGCAAATGAGTCCCGCGACGGCACACGCGCAAGGGCGTTCGACTGATTTCGACATGCGCGCGCGCGAAGCTCGTTTGGTAGCATTTTGTGAAAATCTGGAAAAACCTTCAGGTTTCCTGAAGATTTCGCAAGAGCTCGCGCGTAAGCTTTTTAGCAAAACAGTGTTGCGAAACCACGTGCTTTTGCATGTTTTTGGAACCTCGATTGCGAAACCCTTGCGACACCGGAGGGTTTTGAAGGATTTCGGCATGAGCGCGCGACGACGCGCGCGTGTGCCTTTCGTCTAATTTTTAAAAAGGATTCGTGAAACAAGTGTTATGTTAGAACAAACGATGTCCCCGCGTATCATTTGTTGTTGGTATCGTTTTTTTTTTCCTTCTTCCATTTTTTGTTTGTTTGTTTCTCTCTCTCTCTCTCTCCCTCTCTCTTTTTCTTACATATATAGTAAAGTGGAGACACATATCTGGTTAATTGTTAAAACAAGCAAGGGAACCTTAGGGGGGGGGGGACCCCGTTTGGCCTGGAACATTGCGATTTTATATTTAGGATGGACATGTGGTCAGAATCATATGTGATTTACATCGGGCGCGGGGGTCGTGATAACGCCTGGGGGGGGGGTTAAGTTTATTCTTTTTGTAGAAAGGAGAATCGATGTTGTGCACACTATAATGTGCAATCGATATTGTGCAATCAACCATGTGCAAAAGTGTGGTGTAATGTACGAGTCGGCGATGGGGCGGCGACGACGAAAATACAGCCGCCAGACCGACAGACAGGCCCAGACGACGGGCTGCGACGAGGCGGCGACGGGGCGGCCACGACGGGCGGCGACGAGACGGCGGCAGGGCGACGACGGCAGCAACATAGCCGCCAGACCGGCAGACAGGCGCAGACGACGGGCGGCGACGAGGCGGCGACGCGGCGGCGTCGGCGGCAACATAACTGCCAGACCAGCAGACAGGCCCAGAAAATGCACGGCGACGAGGCGGCGACGTGGCGAAGTCGGCGGCAACATTGCCGCCAGATCGGCGGTCAGGACCAGACGACGGGCGGCGACGAGGCGGCGGCTGGGCGGAGACGGCGGCAACGTAGCCGCCAAATGGGCAGACGGGGCCAGTTCCCTAGAGGATAAATAAGTAAGTGCACGCATTGTTTGAGGAATCGTGCGCTATGGTCTACAGTCCTTCCCGCCTTCATTATCCTTTTCCTCCTCCTCCTCCTGCATCTTTCTCTTCCGTATCAATTTTGGCTCAAGGCCACATGGCGTTCCATTCGCTGGCTTCGCGGGGTAGTTTCTCGAGAGGTCCAGCACCCAGTCGTTTGCCGCCACAATCTCGGGCTAGCGGCCGCCTATCCAGATTGCCGCCGCAATCACGGGCTAGCGGCCGCCCATCCATATTCGCTCCCTCGCTGGGCAAATTGCTGTCCTTCGTCGCGCTGTGCTGCACGGAGATCTTCAGTACGCTGGCTTACGAGCCAGGCTGCCGCGGTCAGCTCCCGCCTCCTGGACCTGTTCCACAACCGCCACGTTCTGGACAAGAGTCGCTGCAGGTGCTTGGCTTCCAGCTCCCGCTCGCAATGCGACCATCTACTTCGACATCATGTCGGCAGCGTCACCAAACCGAAATCATTTCGCATCGAACGCATCCACGTCTCGCAGCCGACGCGAAAACCGCCAACATCGCCGCGAAGAGCCTCGCCGCCTCGAACGTAGTGACGACCGCTAACCCCGCCGCGAAGAGCCTCGCCGAGGTGGTCGACGTGCAGCTCGCGAACATCTCGGACAGCTGGCGTTCCCTCACGTGCTTCCGGACGTAGCGCTGCGAGACCGCCTCGCGCCTCGGCGCGTACCTCAGCCAGATCTGGAGGCCGTGCCGCTGCCGAAGCCACCCCCGTGGCCATGGAAGAGGAAGATCTCCCACCGCATCGTCCTCCTCATGCTGACCCGCTCTTGGGTGCCGCCGACCCCTGGGCCAACTGCAGCATCTGCTCGCAGCTCGTGCGCGACATCGAGTTGTCTCCTACATTCCCATCTCAAGAAGTTGCCGCCGCAGCCGTTGCACAAGCCGCACCAGCACATGGACGTGCCGCTCTTACTACAGAGCAGCATTCTACACCTCCTGAACGAAACGAACCGCTTCCTGGAATACCCGAGGATCTTGACGTCGCCCTTCGTGAACTTATGCAGCGCCAAGCCGCCGCAGCCGCTACTCGTCTCCAAGCTCAAGCCGACCAGCTACTCGCCGAATCTCGTGAAAGCTCCAGACACCTGGTGCAGCGACAAGCCATCGCCACTGAACGCAGAGGTGACGCTCCTCTCGACGAAGTTGCCCGCGCCCGCAGAGAACGAGACTGCCAAGCTGCTGAACATCAACGCATGTGGCAACATATCGACCAGGCGCGCTCGCCCTCGCCGAAGCCCAGACGGCGAACGCCGACCTCGACCGCCTTGCCGAGTGGGGCCGACAGCCCGGCCCGACGCTCTTCGCGATTGGTGGCCAGCGCCTCATCGTGCCAGACCTTCTGCACAACGACCTCCAGGCGTGGATCGCAGCTGCCAATCTTCAGTCAAGCCATGTCGAAATTCTCGGCGACGAACCTTCTCGCCGCTTCCTGCTACAAGTCAAGGGTGACAGAGCAGTTGCAGTACTGCGCGCCCCTGAATTATCGCGTGCCCCCCGAGGCGCCGCTGGGAAGTGGAAGAGATTCACCTCGACGGGCGTTGCTGGGCAGCACTGCGGCACATACCTCAACCCCGACAAGTCGCCCATACAGATCCGCACTGAAGTTCAAGCGAAGAAACTCCTCCAGCTCATGCAGCAAGGATACCCAAGAACGAGATGGGGGGCGTTCAGGGTCAAAGGCGAAATGCACGCTGACTCAATGCCCATCGTCCAAATCCTTGTCAGAGGTCTAGCCGATCCGTCCATTATCCAGTGGAACGACCAGGCCGCCAACCACCCGCAGTTCAGCGCATCGATCGCGGCAAGATCACCACCTTCTTCCAGGCGCTCTCTGCGGGCGCGGAGTCGGCCACGCGGCGTTCCTAATCATTACTGGGCTCCGTGGGGGGTTGACGGCGCCGCCGAGCCGACCGCAGTCGCCGGGTGGAACGCCAGAGCCCTCATGTGCTACAAGAGCACGCGCCGCCGTCGTAAGCAGGCTGCCCTTACGAAGTATATGAAGCGCAAGTGCGCCATCACTCTGCGGGGGGCCCACGGCTCGGGGGCGCTGCTCCGCGCCTGGGTCGACGCGCAGCCGTGCCCCTATAAGCTCTTCTGCTCGGAGTTCTCGCGCGGTGACAGCGTCGACCCGGATGCCGCGGGCGGCGTTGCCGCGCTCGCCCCCATGGTTTTCCCCGATGGAGCTCGAGCGACTGCAGCCGAACCAGCCCCCGCTATTCGCTCGTGAAGAACTCGTTCCTAGCGACCATGCCATCATCTGTTTCTCCATCGGCGTCAAGCCGCGCACCCCGAGGGACGAGCGGGCCGTCCACCCATCGATCTTCTGCGACCCGAAGTGCGCTATCTACTCCCAGAAGCGCCTGGGCGCCACCAGCTTCGACTACGTATCGATTGACAGCCGGTGGCGCACCCGCGAGCGCCTCGCGGCGGAGGCCGCCCAGCTGGTTCGCGGCGACAGCGAGCTACTGGCGACAACAAGATGGGCCCCCTGGCCGGCAGGGTCTACTCGTCGCGCCCCATCTCGCGCGCCATCTGGCGCCAGGACTTATAACTGGCCCGCAGGGTCGCCCCCGCCACCGAACTCGGCGCCAAGTTCGTCAACATCTTCAACGGCATCATCGCGATCAACGAGCCTGCCGTCTCTGTCAGCCTCGCCCTCGTAACTGAACCGCGACGTCGAGGCGCGGCAACTCTCTCTCGCGCAGCAAGCCGCGCAGCGCGCCCGGGGGCGCGCTGGCGCCCTGGGCCCTGGGAAACTCAGTGAGTTCATTCGGGCCGCCCAGCGTCGGGCTCGCCGCTGGTCTCCCTGGAAGCGCCGCGTCGTCCTCCAGGGAATCAAAGTCACGGGTCCAGATGGGCCCAAGCTAGCGAGAGAGAGAGAGAGAGAACACAAAAAAACAAACACAAAAAAAGAGTGGCACGATGGTCGCCGCCCTGCGCGACCACTGGCAGCCCGTCTTTGCCGCCGAGCCCGTCGACGAGTCCAAGGTCGCCAATTGCGTCCACGCGCGCGCGCCGAAGGGCGAGATCCTGGACATTGGGCCCCCCGCGGAGCCGCAGATCAAGGCCTTCCTGCAGCGCGCTTCGCCGTCAGCACCAGGGCCCGACTGTTTGCCGTGCTCCGCCTGGCTCGCGCATGATGCTTCGTTGTCTCTCTTGGAGGACGTGTCCTTCTTCTTCTGCTGTGGCTAGTATTACATCCGCGACTTGAACGATTGCGCCTTCGCCTTCCTGCCGAAGGGCGACAGCGCCGTTGGCGCGCTCGCCGCAGACCGAGCACCTGAAGACACTCGCCCGGCACCGCTGCAGAACGCTGACATTAAGGCCGTCGCTGGGGCAGTCAACCACCTCATCAAGAGCGCTGTGGCAGGGCGCACCCACATAGCACAATAGGGCTTCGTTCAGAAGCGCAACTTCACCAAGCACACCGCTCGTTTCGACGCCGAGATGCGGCGCGCTGGTCTTCTCCCTGGAGCTCTTCAGGCCAAGCCCGTCTTCGCGAGCTTCGGCTTCTCTGCCGCCCTCCCGTCCCTGGGGCTGGTTTGGCTCTTCGCCGCGCTGGGTCACTTCGGGGCCCCAGCTGGCCCCGTGAACCCCTTCCGCGCGCTGTGGTGTGCGCCCAGCAGTCGCATCAAGATCGACGGCGTCAGGCACGCCATGTTCGCCATAGAGTCTGGAGTTGCGCAGGGTTGCCCTGCTTCGGGCTCGACATGGGCCATCGCCATGGACCCGCTCATCCGCCGCCTCGCCGCGTTCGTGGAGTACCGCGACGGCGCGCCGAATCTGGACGCTGGCTACATCGGTGCCTGCGCGGACGACATCGGGCTGCTGGCATACTCCTTCGACGCGCTGCGCCGCGCATCTGAGCCCTTTGCTGCGGCCGGGGAGCTTGCGCTCCTTTCGCAAAAGCATCGCACATGTTTCATCGTTCCGTTCTGGGCCGCGGCGGCCCCAGTCACCATTGCCCAAGCCGCGTCATTTTTGGCCGAGCTCTGGACTTCCTGGGGTGGTTTCTCGGTTGCGGGCTGCGCCGCATATCTTGCCACGTTCCTCTGCCCCGAGGCCTCGCTGGCTGCGCAGTGGCTTGCGCCGGGGCAAACATGGTGGCAGCGGGGAACTCGTCCTCACCTAGTGCATGGTGGCAGTGATGCCACAGTTCGCTTGTCCATTACCTCAATCTTGTAGCTATGTTGCCCAGTTATTCCCGCTTCAGCCGCTGATCGCTCGCCGTGAACTGCATGTGTTCCATGCGATGCTTAGCCCCCCCCCCCCGAACTCACTTCGCAACGTTGGCTTCATAGCCATGGCGTGGTGGGGCCCACCGCCCGCCCCACAGTCCGCCCAAGACATTTCTGTCGCTGCCGCTGCCCGTTCTGCTGCCGTCGCTCTCGCGGGTGACTGGGGGCCGTTTGCCGAGCGCCTCGCTGGCGCATCATGGGGGGAACCACCCTGCAGAACGCTCCTCGCTGGCAGGCTGGCGAGTGGTCGCCCGCTTTCTGGTCGTCTCAGCTGTCTACCGTGCAGAACTATCGCTCCCTCATCGGGACCCAGCCTCAGAAGCCGCTTTCCCGCCCAGCAGTCACAGCCGCCTTGCGCGCCGCGCGCCTCTAACTGCGCGATGCTGCAGCTGCTGTCCCACCACGTCGCCCGAAATGCCAGCGAACGTTCGCGCGCAAGCTTGCTGAGCAAGCTTCGCTTCGCCATTTTCCGTCACTCTGCGCGAACGCATCTCGGCGCGGGGCTTCCAGGCGCCGTCGGGGCCAGGAAAGCTCCAAAAGCGCTGGGCAGACCTCGCGGAATCGCTCAAAACGGTGCGCCCCAGCTGGCGATGGGCCACCTTTACGACACTAAGCGGTGGCTGGACCACCATTGGACGTACGCACGTGCTCGCCCCAAAACGATGCGTTTTCGGGTGCGGGAGTCAACCGGATTTATTTCCCCACTTCCTCACTGGCCCCTCGCTTTCGAGCCTCCTCAGGTCCCCTGATCCTCCCCTCCTCCGCTCGACACTCGCTGCCTGTGGCCTCGGGCCCGCGGTTGCGGGCCCGCCCGAGAGTCAGGATCCGTTCTCGTTGCGCTCGACGATTGAGCGCATAACGGTAGCGTTTCACAGTTATAACAAAATTAAGCATCACACTGGCCCAAGCTCCCGCCCTGCGGCGATGGCCGCAGCGAGCCGAGCCGCCAACGCATTACTTGACATGTGAGAGAATTAGCGACGGGCGCCGCGGACGATCATCATTTGCCCTCGTCTCGCGTCGTACCCGCTTGCCCTCGTCTCGTCTCTTTCAGGGTACCTTAACTCCTGCCTCTTTCTCTCTCCTCTC
>CAUYUJ010003337.1:307681-375181 GCA_963575745.1 Prorocentrum cordatum
CGGTGCGGGGGCCGGCCCGTGGCCGGTCTTCCCCCCGAGGCTGGGCGCCCGGCGTGGTGGCCGAGCGGGTCTGCGCCTTATCTCTCGGGAGGAGTTGGGAGGGAGGGATGAGGACGCAGGGAGGCAGGACTAGGAGGTATGAGGACAGAGGACAGGAGGAGTAGGAGGATAGGCTCTCCTCTTCTCCTCCTGGCGGGGTCCTCTGCGCCTCTGGCTCTTAGGGTCGCCTGGGCCTCGCCCCCCCGCTCCTCCTCCGCCCCGAGAGTAAGGATAGCACGGGCCTTCCTCCCCCCTCCTCTGTCGGCGGCCTCGGCCGCCGCGTTGCGCTGCAGGGCACAGACCTTCATGGCGCGTCAAATAGCGGGAAATAGCAGAGGACAGGAGTTGTAGGAGGAAGATGATGATGATGCTGATGATGATGATGACGATGATGATGATGATGATGATGATGATGATGATGATGATGATGACGATGATGATGATGATGATGAGGAGGAGGAGGAGGACGAGGAGGAGGAGGATGATTATGATGCTGATGCTGATGATGATGAGGAGGAGGAGGAGTAGGAGGAGGAGGAGGACCAGTGTATGCACAAGACTCATCAAAGGCGTTAGATGACACCCTATCTCCAAGTTCCCTCTTCACAGGCCCCTACATGGGGTCTTTCCACTGGTGCAAGTGTCCCGTTGGGGGACAACCGTGTGAGCATCCTGAAGCGTGCCACATTCTGAGAACTTCAACGCCTCGAGTTATCCTGACTGTTACGTCTTGGCGATATCAATGTAACTGCTGTGCCCTGCCAATTCTGAACCGTTCCAAAACACCATTTCCTGATACGTGGCCCATGAGAATCAGTGAAACGCTTGCGAATGTTTGAAACGAGCGATCGCGGCGCTACGGCGACTGCCACGTTTTGGAAAGATCCGAGCTCAATCCGTGAAGCTTTTCAAATGTTTAAAGCGAATGTGCGCGGCGCTAAGGCGAGAGGCACACTTTAAGACGACCCGCCGTCAATCCGTGAATCTCTTGCAAATATGTTAAACAGCTATGCGCGGCGCCAAGGCGAGAGCCGCATCTTTGAAACGACCCGCATTTAACCCGTAAGGCTCTCGCAAATGTTTTAAACGAATGCGCGCGGCGCAGGCGAGAACCACATTTCGAAAACGACCTGCCCTCAACCCGTGAAACTCTGGCAAATGTTTCAAACGAATGTGCGCGGCGCAAAGGCGAGAACCGCATTCTGACAACGGCACGCCTTCAATCCGTGAAGCTCTTGCAAGTGTTTCAAACCAGTGTGCGTGGCGCTAAGGCGGGAGCCACATGTTGACAACCACCCGCCCTCCATTTCTGAAAATGCTGCCAAGTGTTAAGTCTCGGGGCCATTCACTGTGAGGAAGTCTCAGGCGAATCGCCCGGCCAGTTTTTTCGACCGGCCTCGGAGCTCGACACGGAGGAGTTATTTATACGGGCAAAGAATGGAGGAGGAGCAGCAGGAGGAGGGAGGAGGGGGGGGATGAGGAAGAGGAGGAGGAGGAAGAGGAGGAGGAGGAGGAGGAGGAGGAGGATTATGTTATGCTAGGGAGCCCGTTGAGACCTGGTCAAGCCTGGACACGCTTCACATTCAAACCTCAACAAACGACTCCTTTTTTGGGGGAAGGCCCCTGGAAAATCGAGAAAGCACATCATGACCAGCTTTCGTGGGAGGACGGTCGAGCGCTTTGCACGCATGGCCCAGGCCCTGGTCTGCAATAGCGGAGTGCGCGCCACATCTCCCACAGTAAGTGACGCCACTACATCTCCTGTATATTACAATTACCTGCACAACACGGATGCAGTGGATGATGCATCGGATCATTCCTGGACAGGACACGTGGGCCAGACCCGGATACAGTGGATGATGCGTAGGGCCAGAGCAGGGCCCTGTCCAAGAAGCTCACGATGGGCCCTCTGCGACGGAACCCGCGCTGGCACGTGCGGCATCGGAGCGTGTCGCCCCGCTTCCTGTGGTTACCTCCCCGCGTCCTGGTGGGGGGTTGCAGGAGGAGGAGGAGAAGGAGGAGGAGGAGGAGGAGGAGGAGGAGGAGGAGGAGGAGGAGGAGGAGGAGGAGGAGGAGGAGGAGGAGGAGGAGGAGGAGGAATGCTGTCGGGTGGCGAAGGAAGAGGGAGAGCACGCGGGCGCGGGCTGGGCCTCCCCGCGCTGACGGCCGCAGTCCTGGGGCCGGGCTCGGCGACCTCCATGCTGACAGCCAGCTGGCGGCACAGAGCGCTGCGAGTCTTCGAACCTGCCTGCCGGATGGCCTGGACAGTGGCCTCTGGTTCCGCAACCTTGTTAGCAGCCCGGCCATGAAGAACGCAGCGCACCAGTTGAGAAACAGTTTGCCTCTAGAAATCCCAAAGCGGCCCAGAGTTCCCAAGGACGCGTGAGACCTAATCCTCGAAACGGTGACCCGACTAGGACCCCGACCATCGATTGCACCCTAGATCAAGACCTAAAGATCGGCCATCGTCGTCGAGCTTCTCATCTGAGCTCCTGACTTACGCATAGCACGGGCGAGCGGCAGAACATCAGTAAAGACGACGGTATCACCAGTAGTGTGCCGCACTGCCATGAGGAAGGCGTAGAATTCGGCTCGGGGGCTATTCTGAGCAACCGTAGGGAGGGAAACCCACACCGTGTCCAGTCGAAACTTGTAATCACCATCACCTTCATCACCATAGTCAAGTCTAGCAGAGTTTTAAGGCGAGAGCCTAACCGTAGCGCAAGTACACCGGCGAAGACGAGAATATTTAGCACGAGGGCCTCCAGATCCATCGAGGCCCCAACTTCCACCGTCAACCCGGTTATCATGCAAGAAACGACCCCACCCCCACGCCAAAGACTGGGGGTCAGGGACAAGACCAATAGTATCCTGAGAACTAGGAAGCCCACGGTTCCAGAACGCAGAGTCGGGGTCGGCGGCAAGAGTTTCCTGTTTCAAATCATTGGTGATGAGGGCGGCAGTGCTGTCCATGTTCGCATTACTGGGGCAGGCCCAACATATGTGCTGGGATGTCCCAACCTCGTCGGCACAGCATAGCCACTTCCAATGCTTACGATTGCCTGAGTCACGTACGCGAGCCTCTGGCCAGCATGCACCAACGACGATGGTGACTAACATGCCTGCACGCTGGTAATCCAAAGCTTTCAAGAGAGACTGATGCAGGCGGGGGAGACTGCAACATCTGGAGCATCCTACACTGCTTAGGCGCAGTAGTGCTCAGCTGACTTAGACCAAACCTGGGATGAGACAGTGGCGCGTACACGAGTAACAAGATGAAACCGAAAATCAGGATCAGTCCACCGTAGAGGAGGGGCTCCAACAACCTTCCAATTATCGACCCGACGGGGCACCCAGCCGACATCCAGGAGGGTCACATAGGTAGCACTGAGCGTGACCTTTGGAGGAGGAGGAGGACGAGGAGGACGAGGAGGACGAGGAGGAGGAGGAGGAGGAGGAGGAGGAGGAGGAGGAGGAGGAGGAGGAGAGGTGCCGAGGGAGGAGGGGAGGGGGAGGAGGAGGAGGAGGAGGAGGAGGAGGAGGTGGAGCAGGAGGAGGAGGAGGAGTAGGAGGAGGAGGAGGAGGAGGAGGAGGAGGAGGAGGGAGGAGGGAGGAGGAGGAGGAGGAGGAGGCGAGGGAGTGAGGAGGAGGAGGAGGAGGAGGAGGAGGAGGAGGAGGAGGAGGAGTACAATAGACCCAAGATGCATCAACGGTGCTGCAACACACCCTCTCGTCCCAAGTCCTCTCCTCACAGGTTCCTGCAAGCTATCTTTCTCACTGCATGAAGCGTCCCCTTGCAAGGCCAGGCCCGCATGGGCTTGAAGTTCAGGCGAGAGCCCCAAAGGAGCTGCGTTGCACCTTTCAGCGAGTAGCAAGGAGCACGAAAAGTTCTGATCATACAGTTCAGCGAGGTGTCCATCGAGGTCTTCGTTTCGAAAAGGGACCACGCCCCTTACATCAAACGCAGCTGTTTCACAATGTTGCGTCTCCGGCCATCAACTTCGAAGAAGTCTCAGGCGAGATCCCCTATCCAGAAAATGGACCTGACTCCATCCGCGCAGCTGTCACGTGTGTGTGTGTGTGTGTGAACTTCGGGTCTTTGGATGAAGCGAAGTTTCAGGCGAGAGCCCCATCTTAAAAAAGAGTCACCCTCCATCCTCGTGCCTGGTGCAAGCTGTAAAGAAGAATGCGCACGGCGCTGAGGCGTAGTCCCCTTTTTTTGAAAACGATACCCTCCTCCTTCGAAAGTGCTTCAAGCTGTGAAGACGAATGTGCACGACGCTGAGGCGAGAACCACCCTCTGACCCCCCCCACCCGCGTACAGTCGGATCGAGGTATAAGACCGAGGCCGGTTCGGGGAGGGTGCCTTAATGTTTTGTTTGTTTGCTGGATGTGTTTGTGCACCCTGGGGGAGGGTATCCTCGAATGCTCTTCATTTTGGCCGGCGGAGAGTCTCATATTTTTGAAGGATGTTCTTCTGGCCTAGGTACGACTGTAGCTGATGCACATGGCTCTGGGATCACAACCAGTGCGGATGTCTTAGGCGAGGCGCCTGGCCCTCCCTGCCGACACGCGTCGGGGTGTGGCAGGGGGAAGTTATCTAGCAGGACCATGGGGTAGGAGGAGGAGAAAAAGGAGGAGGAGGAGGAGGAGGAGGAGGAGGAGGAGGAGGAGGAGGAGAGGGAGGAGGCGTTCGATTTGTTTGCTTGTTTGGGTTGTGTGAGTGTGTGTGTGTGTGTGTTTAGCCGCATCTGGGAAGCTTGCTCAGCCACGCCATTTCGCAAGGACCTTCGTGACCGTGGGCGTCGCCCACCATTGTGGCTGCCCGCCGACTGGAGACACGGGCGCGGCGGAGGCAAGCGTGTGCTTAGCTCTTTTTGGGGGGCCTCTGGGAGCCTCCTCGCCGCCACTGCCGGATCCGCCTGGAGCTCCTGGCCGGGGCGCACCTCTGGAGAGGTCTGGGGGCCGACCCTTGCGAGGAGGGAAAAAGGGGAAGGAGGAGGAGGAGGAGGAGGAGCAGGAGGAGGAGGAGGAGGAGGAGGAGGAGGAGGAGGAGGAGGAGTGCGGAGAACAGGCGCGTAAGATGTTCGGGGCGAGTGACCGGGGGGGGGGGGCGGAACGGGGAGATCTGCTGCGTGCAGCTGGTGTCGGCCCCGCCGCGGGGCGCTCTCTTTCCTTGAAAAACATGGGCGCTTCCGGTGCCGAGTGGGCGCAGCAGAAGCGCAACCCACCCCACCGTTGCTATTCTCTCCCGTTCGTCCGCACCGAGAAGAGGGGGAGCGCGGAGGAGGAACTCGGGCGGGGCTAGGGCCAGGACGCATCCATTCCAGAGCGTTCCGCAACGCTCTCGGAGCGTTCCGCAACGCTCTGAGAAGGCTGAGGGCCTGAGACATCCTCCAGAGCCACGGGATCTGGGAGATTCTCGATTTTTCCTCACGCAATGTTCTCCTCGTCTTGGCTTCGTCGCAGGAGCGCGCAGGAGGAGGAAGACACAGGTCTCTGCTGGACTCTGCAATCCATTGGTTAACGACGAGTTCCCACTGTTGTCTCGCTAACCTTGCCATCTGCAGCCCAGCAGATACGTGCAAGCTTCTGTGTACGGATCAACTGTGCCATCTACACCTCTATTGCGACATCCGTGTGACATCTCGCCTGCGCACGCGTGGCTTGAACCGACTGCACTCTATCTCCTCAAATCCCGGAGTCGCTGCGAAAAAAGGAAATTCAGACAGGATACACTGTATGCTTACGAAGCTGGGCACAAGTCGATCGATGGTATACAAAACGAGCATGCGAGGGTAATTCGGCAGACGACCCGATTGCTGCACTTTTGAGCTAATGTGGGACATGCTGGCACACTGGACGGTCATGTATAATGAAAGGCACCTTTGCCACGCTTGGAGGACATAAACCCAGTCACTGCAACTTTGACATGAAGTGTGACACTGTAGAATGTGCAGCAAAGTGCAGGCACGCGTGAAATAGCAAATCATTCCGTTGAAGTTCAACAACAACCGCACCAGCGTGTACCTTGCCTGCCCCGTAGGTCATTGGCTTCCTCACCGCTTGCCCCCCCTCCCAACTTGGCCGGCAAATGGCCGCCAGCGCGCGTACTCTGCCGCCACACCCAGCACACGGCTGCAAGTGAGCCACCTTTGTTTACAGCGAAGATGACGAAACAAGGACGGCTCTGACCATCAGGAGGGACTCATTTTCGGCCGGTTTCTCATTTGGAACCGATTCGTTGACGAGGCTCGCTGTGACCAGGGAAACCCGATCTCGTAGGCGCACCACATAGGCGTATCCGCGGTCTTGCGGGCTGGCCCCCTGGGCCGCGACTCCGCGGGTACGGGGCGCTTTTTCGCCGATGCCCCGCGCAGGACGTATCAGTGCGACCGCGTATCCGCGGGATCGCGCCCCGGAATCCAGATCGCGAGGGCGCGGATACGGGTACCCTCGCCTCTCGTGGCGAGCGTGTTTTATGCAGCGTCCATGCTGCTGGCACGATGGCGGTACCTCGGCCACGATCGCGCTGCGCGGCCAGCCCCGCGGTTGCGCGTGGTGCACACCTCTGCCTCGTCGGTCGGCGGCTGCCGGGCCCACCCCGCTGCTCCCAGTGGGCACGTCCGCCTCGCTCGGGGCCGCACCCGCCGGGCGCCGCCGCTCCCGGCCCCAGCCGTCCCCGACGACCTGACTTTTCCCAGCCCTCGGCCCTATAGATCGGGGGTGGACAGACCTCCTATCCTGACACGTCGATTAAGGAATTGGCCGTTTTCGGTTCGCGAGAGGGCGTCGCGGCCGTCATTCTTGCGGGACCAGGTCCGTCGGTTTCGGTCCCAGGCCGCTTTCACTAAGGGGAGGTCTACTAAAGGGAGGTTTGTCCACCGCCGAATAGAGCTCCCGAGCGAGCCCCTCCCGGGGGGCAGCTCTGTCGGCCCGGCTCCGTTCCTCGGGGGCTCCCGGCTGGCGTGGTGCCCTCGCCGCGTGGCGAGTCCGTGGGGGCTCGGGGCCGCCGCACGGTTTTTGGCGCTCGGGCCGTTCTCCGAGGACGTCTGGGGCGGCCAGGGCCTGCGAGGTCCCAGGACCGTGCGGTGGCGGACCGTGCGGTGAGGTCGCTGGGGATTCCGAGGTCACCACGCGGTCCGTCGCCACTCGGTTTTTTGGGGCCCGAAGTCTTTGATTGCCTCTTGGGCCCAGTCACGGGCCCACGAGGCCGATGCCGAGGACGGAGGCCGAGACCGAGAGGGAGACCGCCGGGACCCTGAGGTCCAGGGAGGAAGAACCGCCCAGACCCGACAACTGGCGTCTGCGGAACGGCCCTGGGCGTTCATGAACTGAACGGCCCTGCCCTGTTCGATTCCTTCCTTGGGTGCGTTCACTAGAACGGCTTCGCTTGCGGGGGTGATCATGACAGTCGGGGCGCTGAAGAAGGAACCCTTTTTCGTTTGGGAGGGGCTCCGTGTTCCTTGGTTGCTTTGCGGTACGCCTGAGGTGTTCCTCCGGTTTCCGGTCGGAGTTCGAAGTGGAACTTCTGGAAACCAGGGGCCCGGCCATTATTTAGGGCTCCGTAGGTCAACGCCCCGACTGTATGGGGGGGGGGAGCTTCTGCCCTCTGCGCAGAAGCCGTGCCGCTTGGGACCTTCAGGGGGGCCCCCCGCGGCCGGGCGGTGCAGATGTGCCCCCCCCCTGGCCGGGCGGGGCCGCGCCCGAGACGGGCGGGGCGTGGGAGCTCTCCCAGGCGGCGGGGGGGCGCGGCGGGGGCGGCGCCCCCGCCCCTTTGCACGCCCGAAATGGGTACTGAAAGAATGGGTACGATGCCCAACAGCAGTTCCTGTTCATTTTGAACAGGACTCGCTGTCCACGCCGCCGCGGCCTGTGTCCATTCGAGGCAGAAGGTCGCCTGCCCAACAGCGGCCGCTGTTGCTTTGGGACAACATTTGTTGTTGGGCATTGTACCCATTCTTTCGGTACCCATTTCGGGTGTCCAAAGCCCCGAGTCCAGCGGTGGCGAAGCGTCCTGGCTCGCCTGTGGCCCTACCAAGCAGTGTTCTGAGAGCCTTTTTGCGGCTCCCACGAGCTCTTCTTGGAACCTTTCTGGCCGTGAGCGTCTTCTTGGAACCCATCGGGTGAGTGCTCTAAGGACAGTGTTTTGGTTCTGAGAACATTGTTTGGGTTCTGTGAACATTTCGTGGTAGGACTATACGAGTGCCGGGGCGGTCGGTCCCTGCTCAACTGAGAGGGGCGGCTGAGCCAGGGAGCCGTGCAGCTCACGAACGGTTTGGCCACGGTCGTTTCGTGCGCAGCGTGCTAAGCTCGGCGGCGAGCCCAGGGGGGGGAAGCGAGAAGGAGAGGGCCTTCTCAGAAGGCGGCGGGACTCCTGAGAGGCCCTCGCGCCTTCTGGGACGTTTTCGGCGTCTTCGGAGAATGTGCTCAGAAGGCTTCCCAGGAGGTCCGGGGGGGGGGCTTCCGAGCCCTCTCAGAAGGCCTTCTCCCTCTCGCGTCCCCTCCGGTCTCGCCGCCGATCTAACTGGAGTGGGGGACCACGCCAATGGGGGGGGGGGCGGTGGGAGGTGCCGCAGTCCGCTCGCACGAACCCTTGCGCGAGCTGCTGCTGGGGGGCACGAGCTATAACAAGGGGCGTAGGCTACTCCGGCCTCAAAGCGTGCCCCCTGTCCTTCGGCTCCCGGCCCCAAAGGGCGATGCTCTCTCGGTGGGGTGCCCGCTGTGGCAACTGGCCTTCGGTTTCCTGGCCCGTCACGGCCCGCTGCGTCGGTCGTCCTCCCCCCCATCCCTCTGCGGAGGCCTGCTGCCAGGCATGCGGCTCCGGCCGCCATGCACAGGTTGAGCTCGGCTCATGCTACCCTGTTAGGCTTTATACAGATTGCAGCTCCCGGGAGGGCGGATTCGGCATCGGCGCCGGTGTTTCCTCGGGTCTGGTTCAGCTTGGTCCTGCTCGATCCGGATTGTTCCGGCCTGATCCTGAAGTGATTGATCTTGCTCTCCTTCCCAGTCTTCTGCTGCCCTCTCTCTGTGTCCGTCTCCCTCCTCCTGAACGACACGACCGTCATGAACATACGCTTTCGGAGGTCCGCACTGTTTTTTGGTTGGCGTTGGGTCTCCCTACATACGCCAGGAATGGGGGAACCAGCGCCGACCAAAGAAGTCCGCGCGGGCCTCCGAAAGCTCATGCTTGGCATCGCTCGGACGTGTGCATGTTTCTCTCGGCGAGGACCATCGAGGAGCATCCTTGATCATTTGGCGAAAAAAACCACGCACGAAACCGAAACAAACACAGGGAATGGACGTCCGAGCGATGCCGAGTCGTGTTAGTGATACTATATGAAGCTGTTCGTTTTTTCAATCCTTCCTGCTTCCTCTTCCCTCTTCCCTGCTCTTTCCTCCTCTCTCTCCCTCGTGCTCCTCGTCCTCGTCGTCTACTCGTTTTCGATGTCCCGCTTTCCCGCAGCTTTGCTACCTGTCTTCTCGTGCAGGGTGTAGTGCCGTTTAGGGTTTAGTTTACTTCTCCGAGCGGCTGTGCAGCATGTCGTCTCAGATGGAACGTCTGGATTGTTTGGGTACTCTGAGGGTGTCGAGGCCGTGGATAAGAGGAGGGGCACGCAAGGAAGTCTCATACGTTTCGCCAGGTGGTGGAGCGACTTGCTGTCGGATGCTGTAGTATACAGCCATCAGAAATCTGGCGAGAAACCATGATTTCTCATGGACTCCAGATTTCGTTCAAAAGAACCAAGAGTCTGGACTGGATCCTGTGGCGTTTTCTTGGAGCTTTTTCTCCGTAGAATGTTCGTGCATCTGGACCTGGACTAGCGTTTAGGACACGCTCTGAGTGAAGTCCACTTTCTTAGCGTAAGATGTCCTTAATTCTAAACTGGGGTGCCGCTGCGCGGACCGGCGCAGCATCGAGCTGCATGATTGGCGTTTCTGCCGATGTCTCCGAGCGTGCTCGGCAGAACCATCTTCGGGTTGTCTAGGAAGCGGTTCCACGGTGATGTAGCGCGGCGCCGCTGTAATGTTGCATGGTTTTGTCGGCTTCTTGGATGCCTCCTGGGGGGTTCATGGCCCCTTCTTTGAGGCCTCTCGGGGGCCTCTTGAGGATCTCGCGGGGACCGTTCGACGACCTGTGGTGGGTCTCGGGGCAGTCTTGGGCGCGATAGTTCTGCCAAGCTCTCCCGAAGGGCTCGGTTGGACCATCTGGGGCCGTCTGGCCGGGGCTTGGAGCTGTCCCAGGGCTCTCCTTGGGAAGAGGCCCGAAAAGGCGGCTAGAGGCTTACAAGAGGCGCCCGAGAGACGCTTCCGAGAAGAGGCCACAGACAACGCGAATCGTGATGGCATCGTTCGCCAGCGTCTTGCCTAGGATGCCGTAGACACGCTAACGGCGATGTAGGTAACGGGGATGCAGGTTTCGTTACTGTAAGGGGGGGGGTGGTTCGTGGCCAACCCGATTATAGGAACGCGTTGTTCGTGTTTTCCTACAACTTGTTCTGCTAGAGTTCGGCGTAGCAGAAGCCAGATGCCCAACATCGCCGTTAACCAACATCGCCGTTAGCGTGCCCTCAGTCGCCAGCGTCTTGCCCAGGCTGGCTCCAGGACGTGACAGCAGGTGACATGGTGCTTCACCCGGCCGAAAGAGAGCCCCAGAGGGGGCCAAGGCGGCCCAAGCAGCCCGTAAACGCTCCTAAGACGCACAAGGACGGCCCAAGAGGGCCCACCCGCTAAGAAGCCCCCGTGAGGCCGCGAAGACGGCGCAAACGGGCGCCCTTGCGTAGATTTCAGACAACCCACGAGGGCTCCCAAGCGAGCCCCAAGAGCCCCGGGCGTTCCAACAGATGTTTAGCAGAAGCCCATGAGATCTTTATGATACACCCGCGCACGCACACACAACACACACAAACACGCTTTTTGACCTCGCGGCCCTGTGTGCGGCGACAGGGTGGAGAAGGTCGTAAAGCAGCGAACGCACGCTCGCAGCCACACGCACAAAAACACTCACACAGACGCACGCACCCACGCACACACACAAACGCACACACACGCACACACACACACACGCACACACGCACACACGCACACACGCACACACGCACACACACACACGCACACACATATACACATACAAGCACAACCACTCATGTATACTCGTACACACATAAACACATACACATGCACATCCATACATACATACATGCATGCATGCATACATACATGCAGACGGGCAGACATACACACATACACACATGCATACATACATGCACCAATACACATGTACATGTAAACATATGTTCATGTATACACACATACAAACACACAGACTTCACACATATCAACATCCATACATCTGTACGTACATACAGGCATGCACATGTTCATACATACACACAAGCATACAAACAACCGTATACACAACCATACATTCAGTCGTTTACCTATGTATACATACATGTGTACATACATTCAACCATACACACGTACACACATACATACGCACGTAAAACGCACACGTACATCCATACAAAGATACATACACACACGCATACATACATGCACACATACATACATACCTGTATGCATACATGCGTACATGCATACATGCATACATACACATATGCATACATGCATACATTCATGCATGCATCTGTACGTTCAGCCATAGCTATATACATACATCTATGCATACATGCATCCATGTATACGCGTGCATTCATTCATTCATTCATTCATTCATTCGTTATATCACTCATTATGTCATTCATTCATGTATTCGTTCATTCTTACATGTGTATACATACACACATACAAATGTACATACATACACACGTACATGCATCCATCCATACATGCACACGCATCCGTCCATACATACATACATACATACATACATACATACATACACACATACATACATACATACATACAAACATACATACATATGTACATACATACATACATACATACATACATACATACATACATACATCCATACATACATACGTACATACATACATATATACATACATACATACACACACGCATACATGCATACATGCATCCATACATACACACACTGCGCACAACATCGTTACGCTATTCGATGTTAGGATGGTGTTTTGATTACCGGGTCCATGGATTACGACTCATCGGTTGCATTGCCGTGTCACATCGGTCCCCTGAATCGTTTTAACGAGTTCTGACCCCACCCAATCTCATGATGGCTTGTGGACATGTGTTGCACGGGCCTGTCACGTCGGTGCCCCGATTCTTTTTCAATGAGTTCTGACCCCGCCTAACGAGGCCACAAAGGGCCCTAAGGGACACCAGAAATTAGGCTTGTCGTCACAACGCCATCCCGCCTACTGTGGACCTGCGGGGAGCGCGGCTACGCCACACATGATCTTGACGACGTTGCACATTGTTGCGTTTTTCATCGATATCGCGCGCGTCCCGTTCACGCTAAGAAAGGGTGTCTTGGTCTGGGCTGGCTTGTCGACCCGTAGCTCAGCACAGCTTTCTGCAGCCTGCCCTGCTTCTGGCCTAAGCTGGCACGTGCGCGGCTCATCGCAGCCCCGCGTGCTCCATCCCGCGCCGCCGGCCGGATCTCGTCGACACCACAGGCCATCAGCCCATGACGCCGTGACGCGCTCCCCATCCCAGCACATCTCGGCACACCTGCAGGGACCCGCGGGGGAGCTCGAGCCTGCCATGGGCCCCCCGCGGCAGCTCGTCGAGGCCGCGGGCAGCGGCGCCCGCAGGGGGAGCCCGCCGCGGCCGCCGCCACGACCTCGGCGGAGCCGGAGCCGGAGCCACCCCGCCCCACCGCGAGCCCCTGGCCCGCGGGAGCCGCTGCCCCTGCCGCCGCGCTGGCGCGGCAGCGGCTCTGAGGTTCAGCATCGTCAGAGCAGCCGTCGAGAGGAGGCGGTGCAAGAGTTCAGCGTGGGGATCGAGGGGGGTGGGGGGCTCCAGCTTTCGGGCCGTTCCTGGGGTCCGGGTCGGGGGCTCTGCTCGTGGCCGAGGCTCGCAGCGGCCAGAAGAGCCACTTCGCTCCTCACCTGGCGTTCCCCTCGGCATCACGATGACTGCACCCCCATCCCCACCAGGAGGTCCGCAGGTCCGCTGCCTGCCCTCCCCCGATGGGTGAGGCACCGGTGCTGTCCCCCTCGTGCTTCCCGGCGCCCATGCCCCGCCTCGAGGGTGGACCAGCTGGTGGCGCCAGGCCAGTGAAGCCCCGAGCGGCGGTGACGGGGATGCGGCCGTTCGAATGTCTGCTTAGCGTGTCACTCCGCCGGTTCTGGCCAACCACTCAGGGGAGGAGACGGTACCCATACCTCTGCCCTTCGCCCGTTTGCCCCTTTTTCAGCCTCCTGGGAGGCCCTCGTCGCCACCGCTGGATTCGCCTCGAACTTCTGGTCAGCACGCACCCCAGGAGAGGTCCAGGGAGTAGCGGTATCGGTACCTGTTGGTTTCCCCAACCACTCTTCGGCGCGACGCGCTCACCGCGTCCCCATTTCCTTGCGTCAGCGTCCCCGGCCCTTCCCAGCCCTCCCGCCCCGCGGAGGGGAGCGACGCGCCACCAGCTCCGCAGGGCATAGCGTGTCGCCGGGGCCGCCGCCGCGGCAAGCTGAGCAGACGTTCCTGACCGTGTGCCTGGCGATGCCGAGAGGCTCGCGGCGGCCGCGGCCGGGTTGACCTGCGCCCAACGGCGCCCAGTGTCAGCCCCTCGCCCGACGGCAGCCGGCGCTCCTCCCCGGGCGGGGGCCGCAGCAACACGCCGCTCCCGGGCAGGGCGGCCTCGCCGGGCCCCGCGGGGTGGGGGCTCCGCTCGCCCGGGCGCGCCCCAGCCAGGGGGAGCGGCAGGGGGGGGGGTGCCAGTCCCAGGCCCCAGGGGGTCGGCATCGCTCGGACGTGTGCAGTTTTCCTTCGGCGAGGACCATCGAGGAGCATCCTTGATCATTTGGCGAAGAAGCCACGCACGAAACCGCAAACAAAACACAGGGAATGGACGTCCGAGCAATGGCCAGGGGGGTGCATGTTGCCAGCCTGAAGCGTATCTTTAGACGCTGGTCGTTGACAGCAGGTCTGCTTTGGCCGCCTTCCTGCTGCAATCACCGAGTGCGTTCCCCTCTTCCCTCCTCTTCAGGGGGCGGGCGGAAGCCCAATCTGTTTCCAGCGCCTACCTACTTCCTGCTTCTGCCCACTTCTTGCGACCGACGGGTATTCCTGTGGCTCCAGGCCTCTCAGAGGGGGTCCGAGTGGATTGGGCCAGAGGATCGCGCCGTATTGCCGATGCATCGCTGGTGCATCGCCGATGCGGCGCGATGTGGAGCCCAGTTTTCTCCACCCCGACGTCGCCGATGCATCATCGATGCATCGGCGATGCGGCCCGATCCTCCGACCCCATCTACTGGGACCCCATCTAGGAAGCCTCCAATTCTTGGAATCACCTTATCTCGCGGCCGAACTGAAGGACTCCCTCAGTTTCTGGGGGCGCATCCTCAAGATTGTCATCGCCTTTGGGCTTTACATCTTAGGGGCAGGGATCATGTCGAGGCTGCTTGGGGGGAGGGCATCGGACCAGTCGCCCATTCCTCGCAGATCAGGGCCTGGGGCCCCCCGGGCCAGGGCCCGAACACGTCGATATCCACCGCACCCGGGGTCTCTCAGGCTTCGCTGCCTAGATGCGCCCGTGCCCGTGCTCAGAACGTCCGTGTCGATACGCGGCATGTTGGCTGAGCGTGTTGGACCACGTTTTGGCGAACGTGTCGCGTCAGACCTGCGTTTTCAGTCTGCGTGTTGAGTTAAGTATCAATGCGCTACGTATTGCGTGTGGCGTGTCGGGGCAGCTAAGTAGAGGAAAAAATGAAGCATCGCAAAACATATCCGGAGCTCTGGACCCCGTCCTTCTGCGTCATTTTCCGAGCCAGATCGATATGTAAGGGTCCTTGGGCCCGAAACCCGGCGAAATTTCCCATTGCGAAGGATCGGAAGGATTTGTTGGCGTTGCATCCTCGAGGCAAGGCCGCTGCCTACTCAGACATTCGATGTCCCGATTTTCTCAGCACGGGATCCCTGGAAGCCCCGACCCTTTCACCGGGACGGGGTTTTCATTTTGTGTAGTTGTTTGACGGTCCTGGGGCCTGGCAAGGGCCCCCAGATGCCCCAAACGGGCAAAACCTCCTGCCCTGATTTTTTCAGGTCGCGAGCATGTCCGGGGCTGCTTCCTCCCCTTCCCCCTCCCGAGCCTCGCCCGGGCGTTGACAGCACGCCCACCTAGACAAGTCGACTGAGGAAATCTGCACCAGTTCACGCAACGTACTGGCAGGTGAGTGTGCCGGTGCATAGCGGGCCACAAGCGAACCCTGCCCCTACCTCCCACGGTTTCTGAGAGGGAGGGTGGGGTTCATTTCGTCTGGGGGCTCCCGAGCGAAGTGAACCCCGCCCTCCCCCTCAGAAATCGTGGGGGATAGGGGTAGGGTTCGCGTGTGGCCCCATACAGTGAGCGGCTTGAATAAGGAACACTTACTTTTCAACAGGGGCTCGGTCGTTCCTTAGGCTTCCATGCGTTATTTACAGTTCCTTATGCGTTATTTGTTACTTATCGTTCCTTATGCGTTATTCCTTGGGATAAAAAAGGGGCTTCGTTCCTTATTTATCGTTCCTTAGGTCAAGCCGATGACTGTAGTGCAGTCCCCCGTCGGTTTCGCGAATCAAGGTGCGTCGTGTTGCCGGATGCATTGGCTCGTCTTCGGATGCCGATTGGCTACCCCGCTGCGGTGCATCCGGAGGGAGAGGGCCGAGCGCACGTGGAGCGCCCCTGGCAGGTTTCGCTGGAGGGCGCGTTGTTCAAAGGGGGTTTCTGCCCACCTCCTCCTCCTCCTCCTCCTCCCCTTTACTCCTCCTCCTCCTCCTCCTCCTTCTCGTCTCCCTCCCCGTCCCCTTCCCCCTCATCCTCCCCCTCCTCCTCCTCCTCCTCCCCCTCCTCCTCCTCCTCCTCCTCCTCCTCCTCCTCCTCCCCCTCCTCCTCCTCCTCCTCCTTCTCCTCCTCCTCCTCCTCCGCCCAGGTGGGCTCGAAGTAGGTGGGGTCGGAGAATCTCGCGGTATCGCCGATGCATTGGCAACGCCGCTCTCTGCGGAGCCCGATTTTCTCCATGCCATCGTCGCCGCTTCATCGGCGAAGTTGCCGATGCATCGCCTATGTGCATCGCCGATGCATCTCGGCGATGTGGCGCGATCCTCCGACACAATATTCTCGGACCCCGTCTGGGAGGCCTCTCCAGCTGCTTCCCCTCGCAGGCGAATTTTTCTCCCCCAATCCATGAGTTTTCTTACCAACGTTCCCAGGGTTAACAAGTTTTCAGGATTTGGCTCAAGGCCCAGGATGAACAAGTTCTCTTATCTGTCACTCCTACACGATTCCTTCCACTCTCGAACCACCTTTGTGGGCCGTCATGTCTTCTTCGGGTACAGGTGACGCCGCGCGCTCCCCAGGCACCCCAGTGCGACAGCTGTTCGCGGCAGGAGCGGATCGAGCAGGACCAAAACGACATGAGCGACCCTTTGGCCACGCTGCTGCGAAAGAGTGCCCTGCAGTCGGCAATATTGCTAAGTCCGATAGCACCTATGGACCACGATACCGCAGAACAGCTTGAACGTGGTGTTCAACCTCGTGAGTTGGATCTCGCTGGAGGCGCTACCTCACCAGGGACAGGCGCGGTCAACACCGACGACGACGACGAAGATGATTTGGGAAAAGGCGGTCCGGTCACGATCAAGGCTATGCAGACAATGATCGAAATGCATCTTGCGCCTACCACGCGGATGGTCCGAACCCTCGGGCACAAGTTGAGGCAACTCCAGGAGGCCATCAGTTCCGATTTCCGCGGCTTCAAGACGTCAGCCGAAGCAGAGGTGGAGGAGCTCAACATCCAGGCCACCACTATGGAAACCGATTTGGCAGCAGTTCGAGCTGAAATTATTCCTATGCAGACCAGCCTTCGCGAAGGAATCAGTGATCTCAAGGATACGCCCAACCACGCGCAGACTACACCGAGGTCAACATCATCAACTGCGCAAGGGGGAGACGCGTCGACACTCATTCTCGAAGGGCTTCCTCAATATTTCCTTCCCGATGCTGAACGCTGGGCGCAACAAGCTCTCACAGACACGCGCCTCGTCGCAGCCAAAGCATACAATAAAGGATTCCCGAACGATAGCTCCAAGGACATCACGTTCCTGCAGTTTGACACGCCGGGGATGGCACGACAGGCCAGGACGCATCCTCAAGAGGTTACTGCCAGGCCGCCCCAATCCAGGGCCGGCAACAACAGACTATGGTGCAGCCTCGGCGCCATGATTGAGACACGAATCGTTTCCTCATTACTGCTAGGCTTGCGATACTTGCTGGCGTAGTGGGGATTTGAAAAGTCTTACCTTAAACTTGACTCGGACAGCGGCACCGTCAACGCAGGGGGCAAGAACATCTTGCGTGCGACCATCGAGGCTGACACCTTGAAGATACTTTGGCAGGATGTGGAGTGGGAGTCCTGGGCCGAATTCCATAGTTCACATGGGCGGCAGTCCAAGAGAAAGTCAACTTTCGCCTTGCACAAAACAGAGCTCGAGCAAAGGCGCCGGGAAAAACCAGTCGGAATGACGCCGCCAGGGGCGCAGGGCCAGAGTGTCACCAGGTTTTCCAACCAGTCCATGTGAATCAATCGATCGCCAGTGGGGCGGGCCGGGCAAAGATGGGATGTGTCTTTCGGCGGACGGGGGCGGGAAAGGGGAAATAAACCATCTCCCCCTCAGACAAGTCCTTCATACATGCCGCAATTCGTCAAGGCCTCAAGCTTGCAACGCGGAGCGCACGGGGCCTTGCAGATGTCAAGCTCGTAGAGATTATTGCGCACATGCGGAGGCGCGATTTCCACATCCTATGCTTGCAGGAGACCCGGGCTACCAAGGCGGAAGAGTACGTGGGCGAGAACCGTCGGTTCTACGTTATACTGTCTGGCGCGGACACTGAAAGGCGACATTGGTTAGGAGTTGGAGTCCTTGTGGCGCCAACCACGGTTCATAGCATCAAATCCCACAGACAGATTTCGGACCGAATGGTTCAAGTGAAGCCTTGCGTGGGCAAAGATATCTTCGCGGTCTACTGCGTTTGCGCCCGCCGCAACTTCCTACCGTTGCGGGAGAGGAGATGCTGCCATTTTACAGCGACCTCGATAGACATCGCGGGGCGCGTTCGGCCTATGCCGCATGAGAACCCTCTTGGCTAATCAGGAAATAATCCACATCGTCGTCCTCGTGATTGTTGAGGCGTCCTTCCTGTCTCCTCTGCGTCATTATCCTCCTTCTTTTTTTCCATCCCTCGCCACCCCCTCCACTTTCTATTGCGTGGGCGCGCGTGCCGAGTTTCCTCGGCGCCGTCGCTGCCTCGGCCAGCGCGGGCGCAATCTCTAATTGCCACATTGTACCGCAACCGTTGGGGTAACCCCGCGAGCCAGGCCGTCGGGGCTGCCCCGCGAGCCGCTGGCGCGCGAGACCATGTCGTTGGGGCGGCCCCGCGGGCATTGAGCTGGGGGCCGCCGCGCTCCGGCGGGGGGCAGCACGAAGCCCAGCTCTGCCGCGAGCTGCCTCGCCTCTGCCCTGGAGCTCTCCGCGAACTCCAGGGGCACTTTCCGCGAGGATGCCGGCGGTCCTCGCCCCGGGAACTCTCGCGGCGGCGGCCGCAGGATCAACGTGTTCCGCATGCGCGTGACGCGGGGGAACATGACGTAGATGTGCAGCCACCACTGGTCGTCCAACGTGCCTGTGCGGCCAGCGTCCTTGCCCCTCGCGCAGTCGATGGTGACGCCCTTGCGCAGCGTCTGGCCCTGCGACAGCGCGGGGGTGAGTTAGGGCGCGCGCGTCATGGCGAACCCCGAGCGGTGCGCGGCGTTCGGCCCCGGGCATTGCCGCGCGAGCTCTTGCTCGCTGGGCCTGAACATCAGCAAGCTCCGCGCCCGCGCCGCAGCCTGGCCGTCGTCGGCGCCTTCGGCGCTGTGTCGCAGCAGCTCGGCGACCCCCTGGTAGATCGGGGACTCCTTGGGGCCGTGCACCTGCAGCCAGATTCCCTACGGTAGGAAGCGGGGGCGAAAGAGCTGGCCTGGCGAGCGCTCCTTGTACCGCTGCGCGTTCTCGGGGTGGAACTCGAAGGACGCGATGGTGGCCCGTTGCTCCCGCGCGGGCCCCAACTTCTTCTTCAGCTCTTCCTGCGCTGCGGTGAATCGCACCTCCATGCCGACGTGTGCCAGTAAGGCGCCGTGGATGTCCCCCGTCTTGTGCAGGTTCGGGACGTTCAGAAGGCGCCGACCCGCGTCGGGATCGCCCTGACTTGCGTTGCACTCGCCCACGGCCTGCAGGGAAACGAGGGGCGCGCCCGGGCGCCGTGCGTCGGCACGAGCGCGCGTGTTGATCCACCTCGACAGCGTCTCCGAGTAGATGCCCATTGCCGTGGCCGAGTCGAAAGTTCCCGTGCTGGTCCCGAGGGTCCAGGACGCCGTGGTTGTCCGAGGCCAACGTCGTTTCCCAGGCGGACCAGACCTATGACGGGAAGGGCTTGCCCTCGCGCATGCAGCCCAAGAGCGTGAACATTGGGCCCCCTGGGCTCGAAACGCTTCGTGCCCTTTCAGCTCGAAGACGCAGGGGATCTGAGAGAAGACTTTGATGGCGTGCTGAATCTCCACCGTCGGCGACTCCGCGTACTTGTGCGACCCGCCGTCCAAGAGCTCGCTCACGTCTGTTAAGAGACCGATGCTGCCTGTGGGCTTCAGCTGCGGGAAATCGCCGAGGTGCGACGCGATGGGGGCGCGCCCGAAATGGTGGTGCCCGTTTGTGGGTGAACTCCTGCACCTCGTGCGCGTCACTGCGGCCGTGGCTGGCGCGAAGGTCCAGCGCGTTTCACAGAACAGCCGCCACCATGCTCACTTTCTCGATGACAAGAACGCGCCCGTGCTCGCACTACTAATTCAACCTCTTCTGCGCGCCACCTGGCCTCAGCGTCGCGTTGATGTACTCCTGGACTCGCGTGGCGCAAGCGTTGTGCAGCTTCCTGGTCTTCACCGTCTCCGCGGAGATGTTCTTTGCCTGCGCGTTCGAGAAACCCACGACCAGCATGCTGGTCGTGTCCAGCGCCAGCGAAGGCCACACATACTCCACGATTGGGAAGACGATCTTCTGCACCACGCGCGTTTTCTCCGAGCCGCCCTGGCCCAGCAGGAGGACATGCTTTAGTTTTTTCATACTGCAGGTTTTTTGGGGGGACGTCGTCCTGCCAGGCCTCGTCGCAGGGCCCAGGAGCCCAAACGCGACGACAACCACAAAGAGTCCGATGACCCGCTTCGGATTCGAACTTGAAGTTCGGGCCCCATACGGAGGGGGCTCCCGCCTGAGACTTCCTCGCAATTCGCTCACAGACGAGGCTCCTGCCTGACACTTTTTTCAAAACCAGGCCTCAGGGGCACAGAAGTGACGACACTTACAGATTTGAGGATGGCCCGCTTCGGATTTCGAGCATGGGTTGCGGGCCCCATAGACAGGGCGTTTCCCGCTGTAGACTTCCTCGCAAGTCACTCACAAACGAGGCTCCCGCTTGAAACTTCCTCCATACTCAGGCCCCGGGAACCCAAACAATATGACATTTACACGGTTCCGATGGCCCGCCTTGGATTTTAATTTGAGCTGCGGGCCCCATAAGGCTGAGGCCCCCGCCTGAGACTTCCTCGCAATTCACTCACAGACGAGACTCCCGCTCGATACTTCCTTATATTCAGGCTTCAGGGGCCCAAAAGTGACGACAGTTACAGGTTTACCGATGACCCGCTCGGATTACAAACGTGAGCTGCGGGCTCCATAGGGCGAAGGCTCCCGTCGGAGGTTTCCTCCCATTTACTAAGAGACGAGGCGTCCGCTTGATGTTCTTCCTTACTCAGGCCTCAGGGGCCCGACAGTGACGACAGTTACAGGTTTGAGGATGACCCGTCTCGGATTGAGCTGCGGGCCCCATGGGGAGACTTCCTCGCAATTCACTCAGTGACGAGGCACCCGCCCGATATTTCCTCCGTGTTCAGGCCTCAGGAGCCCAATACAGGGTTCCGATGGCCCGGTCGGATTGCTAACGTGAAGTGTTGGCTTCATAGGGAGGGGGATCCCGCCTGAGACTTCCTCGCAATTCACTCACAGATGGGGCTCCCACCCGAGAGACGACACACAAGCAAGCAAGTGATGATGATGATGATGATGATGATGATGATGATGATGATGATGATGATGATGGTGAGGAGGATTATGATGATGTGAGTGATGATGATGATGAGGGTGAGGGAGGAGGTGGTGATGGTGTGTGAATGATTGGGTGCGCTAGAGAGCCACTCAGGAGACGTGAGCGAGCGAGTGAGGGAGTGCGTAAATTATGCGTGACTAAGAGTGATCGAGTGAGGGTGTGATGGTGATGTGAGTGTGTGGGTGTGTAAGCGAGAAGAGGCCAGAGAGACCGTCACCAAGAGAGACCGTCATCACGGGGGACGACGATGAGGCTTGATGGTGCTGATGGGATGGTGGTAGTGGGTAGTGATGATGATGAGTAGGATGATGATTGATGGTGGTGTTGATGACGATCGGAGGAGCGGGTGTGAAGAGATGGTGTGGGAGGACTCCGCGGGGTGCCCAAAGAAAACAAAAAAAACCGCTTAGGATATGGGGAATCACCTCGGGCGACTTCAACGCCAGGATCGGCCACGCAGACCAGCGAGAAGAACATGTAGTTGGAGGTTTTGCTTGGGGCAGGCAAGCCTTCGGAGAAGTGGGCACCCCTGACGGGGACTTTTTCGTGGAATTCTGAATTGGACGGCCCGCGCTTGTAGCAAATGCGTTTATCGATCAACCAGGACATCAAACAAGTAACCTTCATGGAAGCAAGCGCGGTATCCGGAGGTGAAGTGAAATATTTTGGATCTGCTTCTGCGCGATTGAGTCGCCCTCCACCGCGCCCCTGAACTGCGAAGCCACAGGGGGGCCGCCCTTGCAACAGACCATTATTTGGTTACGGGCACTATGCGACATCTCGACGAAGAGCAACCGCCAAAACGAGTCCAACGGAAGGACAAAACTGTTCTCAGGGACCCAGGAGCTCAATCATTATTCGCTTTCTGGAAGCTGTTCGCTGCGACTCCCGCGGCGGCATTGCGGGGTGGGTGGGGAATCTTTGAGAAAGCGACGTAACAGCAGCGATTGCTGCAGAGCAGTTCTCCTTTCCCTTCGTTCTGACAAGCGGAAGCCGCGGACATACCGGCGCGCGCTGGAGTTGATCGATCAGCGCAGCGCCGCGCGGAGCCCGCACAATCCTGCGCAATCGAGTGAAAGAGAGGCGTCTTTTGAAACTAGGGGGGAAGTTCAGTCAAAGATGACAAACCAAATTGGGTTGATTCTGTCATCGCAACCTGTAGCTGGGACTCGATGCGAAATCATTGCATACCGAAGCCGCGGAAGCAAGGGTGGCTCAAACATCTCAATGGGGCACCTGTTGAGAGCGCTGACTGGGCTGATGCAGTGGCCAATTTCTTAGAGCAGGTTCAGTGGAATGTGAGGCCTGGGACAGTGACTGACGAACCCCACTTGGCGACCTACTGCTGGTGGACGAAGCACCTCTCTCGACGCAGGAGGTTGGCAGGACAATTTCCGGGCTGAAATGGAAAAAGCAAGTGGCCCAGACGACATTCCCGCAGAGTGCTGGACATCGGTTTCTCAGAGTCCAAGGGGCTTGCCATGCCTTGCAAATGTGTGTAACGTCTGCTGGGGAACATGTGCGGCTCCGGAGAACTGGAAAGAGCCAAACATCAGCGCCAACTGCAAGAACAAAGGCGCAATGGACAGTTGTGACAAGTACAGGCCGATCAGATCACGATGCGTGGCTCGCATAATATTGGCATCCCTACTGCTGGAGGGACTTCAACAAGCAGGGGCGTTAGGGCGTCTTACTTCAACGCAGTGCGAATTCAGACGTGGACGATGCGCATAAGATGGGATCCATATGGCACGAAGGCCAATCGAGGCGGCCGAGTGGGCCAAACACGGGAAGATTACACTCGTCGCCTAAATTTGGAAGAAAGAGTTCCATTCGATCAACATTGTCGCGACGATCGCAGATTAGCGGAGGTACGGAGTCCCACAACAAATGCTCGTGATCATTTAAGACATTTACAGCGATCGCCGCTTTTACATATATGATAGGCACCGGGCGTTTAGACAACAACGACAAAGATCATGCATTGATCGAGGTTGCCCTCTGTCCCCGCTCTTCTCTGCGATTGCAATGACAATGCGAATGACAGATGCGACGGACAAGTTGGGGCAAGAAGCGAGGGCAGATGCGGAAATGGGCAATATGTCAATCTCATTGTGCTCCGACGAAACCCTAACCGAGGGTAGGTCCCAACACTGCTTGCGAGAGCAGATGGAGGCTGCTGCGCGGGCTGGGGCACGAGCCGAGACGGAACTGCATTGGGACAAGTTCCAGTTGATCCAAATATGATGCGACATTCGTTTACGAACCCGTGAAGACCGCGAGTTCCCTGCCCAAGATCATTTGTCATACCTAGGGGCCACCTTGTGCAGTTCAGGTTGCGCTGCGGAAGACTAGGGGTTGCTTGCTCCGGGCTTGTACAATACGAATGAGCCTGGAAGCGCGCAGCCGTAGGCAAAAACAGAAGCATCGAAATGATTTAAACCCTGATCACAAGAAAGGTCTTGCATTCACATTTTCACTCGTGGGTGAACCAGTCAGAAACAAAGGAGGCTGGATGTATTCCAAGCCAGGTGCCTCGGAATAATCTTGCACAGTCCGCCTTCTTCCTTGTCGCTCGTGTCAAACAAGGCCGTATTGCAGCAGTCCTGGCAGGAATCTCACAGCGCCCAGCTTTTGCGGAAGCAGCTCGCACTGCACGGAAAATAGGTAGAGCATCGAACCAACATTTCCTTAGACGAACGACTTTTCAGCCGGACGCGCTCAAACGCAAACGTGGGCGGCCGCAGCGGGAATCGGTAATTGGATTGTACAGAGTGATACCAACGAATTTCAACTCGCACGCTTTGCTTTTACAGGGCGCTCGGGAGCAATGGGATGCCTTTTTACAACGCCACGCGCAGCAGTGCGGCGACTCCGACGGGCAACTTTGACTTCGGTATTTGCTCTACTGGCCCGCGCGCCCCTTCACAGCTTGTCTGCAGCTTGCGGCTGGAAGCGTTCCATGCAGAGTTCGTATCATTCCCCAGCTGGTTGTCCTCGCTCCTTCTTCTCCTCTCCTCCTCCTCCTCCTCCGCCTCCTCCTCCTCCTCCTCCTCCTCCTACTCTTCCTCCTCCTGGCGAGCATGTAGGAAATCATGCGACCGCCGTCGTGCCTTCGCTCCCGCAAATCGGTGGGAATAGTCTGGCCGTGTTTTTTTGTTCGCCCACGTGCTCCGGCGCATGGCATGAGTGGGAGGGTGAGTCCACGAGCTCCGCCCAGAAAGTTTGACCTTTCCGAAAAATGTGGGGGCCTCTGGGTGCACCCCGAGGGGGCTATTCGGACGCACCCTCGTTGAGGATGGGCGCCCCACTATCGTGTATCGCAGGGTTGGGCCCAATATTCTTGTTCCAGTCGAAAACCCACGAAGCCTGGGTCTTAGGAGTCGGCGTATCCCCTGCTGCCACCCTCCCTCCCGCGAGGATGACCGCGCCGTTCCTAAGGGGGCCGCCTTCCAGCGGGCACGCGCGTTTCGTCTCTTGGCGGCGAGCCCGGGGGTGAATTGAGAAGCAGCAGGCCTTCTCAGAACGCTCGGGAGCCCCCCCGGCCTTCTGGGAAGTTCACCATGCCTCCCTCGCAGACGCGGGCCTGCTGAGAAGCCCCGCCGCCTTCTGAAAAGGCCCTTTCCTTCTCACTCCCCCCGATTCGCCCGCAGCCGAGTCTCTTCTCGTCTTGTCCCGAAAAAGTCGGCGGCGATCCCGGGGGGGAAGTGAGAAGGAGAAGGCCTTCCCCGAAGGCTCGGAAGTCCCCCCGCCTTCTGAGAGGCTGTCCAAGCCTTCCCCGAAGGCATATACAACTTTTCAGAGGGCGCGGAGGCTTCTGAAAAATTCTGCCGCCTTCCGAGAAGGCCTTGTCCTTCCCCCTTTCCCCCTCTCGCTCGCTGCCGAAAGAGAGGCAGCAAAGATCGTCTCGCCCATCCCCCCCCCCGAGCTGGCTAGCCCCCCCCCCCCTGCGCGCGCCCCCCCATCCGCAGACGGCCGGCGGAACGAGTCTCGGGGGCCGCCGCAGCGCGCGCCGCCGGGGCGGCGCGCCGCGGCGCCGCTGCGGCGGGAGGCCGCGGCGGGCGGCGGCGCGAAGGCATTTTGCGGCGGAGGGCGGGTCGTAGCAGGGCAGCGCGGGGGGAGGAGGAGGTAGGCGAGAAATCATGACGGAAGTTCTCTCGCTATTTTTTGCCTCTGGAGGCCCTATCCGGGCCTCGGGACCGTCAAGAAACGGCTCGGGTTGCAGACGCGGTGCCGGGGAACAGACCTCTGGGGGTCGATGTTATGAAAAAGTTATGATTTCGGGGGTCTGGGAGGGGGGGGATGCACCGATCCCCGATCGCCCATTGATCGCCGATAGCGGTCTAGCCCCACCCCGCTCAGGAAGGTGCTGTTTTTCGCCATCGGGTGCATATCGCTAATTTATCTGCGACGTATCGCGGATTTCAGGTCGACGCATCCCCCCTATGCCAGTCCCCCCTATCGTTACCCCTCGTCGTACCGATGCCAGGAGAATTGCAGCGAGTCGTCGCTCCTATGCCCTTGCCAGCGGCGCGGCTGCTGCACCTCAGGTGAGCGGCTGGCCAGGCTGGGCAAGAACTGCGAGCCTCTCGCCGAGCCGCAAAAGGATGCGAGCCGGCTGCAGCTCGGGCAGAGGGCCCCGTCCGATCGGGAGCGGGGTCGCAGTCGAGCTGTTTTTGTTGGGGCCCGCTCTGCTGGGGCCATGGACCGTGGATGCCAAAAACAGGCAGAAAAGCGATGTCAGGACCAGGAGGGAGGAGGAGGAGGAGGAGGAGGAGGAGGAGGAGGAGGAGGAGGAGGAGGAGGAGGAGGAAGAGGAGGAGGAGGAGGAGGAGGAGGAGGAGGGAGGAGGAGGAGGAGGAGGAGGAGGAGGAGGAGGGAGGGATGGGGGGAGGAAGAGGAGTCAAGGGAGGAGAAACCACCCGGACCCGACAGTCGACGTTTACCAAACAGCCTTGGGCGTTTACTAAGCAGCCCTGCCCTGATCGATTCCCTCCCTGGGTGCGTTTACTAAACGGCTTCGGTGTCGGGGTGGTCCTTCTCGGGGTGGATCGTCTGCCCTCTATCAAGAGGAGAAAAAAACACACACACGCAAGTAGTCGTCGATTCGCAGCAAAACATGGGAACATATGGGAAGTGGGGGGCGGCCAGAAACCCAGAAAATATGGGACACCGTCGGGCATCCTGCTATTCGTGTGTCCTGGGGCCCCTTCGCTCTCTAAGGAGGGGGGCGAGGGAGGGGCAGGCCGAGTCCCCATCGAAAGGTGCATGAGTGCACCGTCCAGATGCGGTCGGCTCCAGAGCAGGGAGCCACTGGCTGAGACACCCGGGGTCTGAAGGTGGGGAAACGAGAGGGAGGAGGCCTTCTCAGAAGGCGGCGGGACTTCTCAGCAGCCCTCGCGCCCCTCTGAGAGGCTTCTGTTGTGCCTCCGGGGGAGGCTTGGACAACTTGCAGAAGGCCAGGGGGCTTCCGAGCCTTCTGAGAGGGCCTTCTCCTTCTCACGTTCCCCCCGGGCTCGCCGCCAACTTTTGCTGCCGGCGGCGATTTGGGGCCAATGCAGCCAACAGCCGGACGTGTACCATTTTTTTTTCTCGGCGAGGGCCATCGAGGAGCACTTTGGGCCATCGTGCGAAGAACTGCACGCACGGAGCCGAGAGGTGCGCCGGAGAAGGGACGTCCGTGCGGTGGCGAGGGGTGTCGAAACGAGGACCACTTTGGGGTCTGGAGGGGCTCCGGTTGTCAGGCCGCTCCTCAGATCCAGGTCGCAGGGCCCGTTCGTGGCCTCGGCCCAGCGTGGCCAGAAAGGGCCCCTCGTTCCCCATGGCAGCGCGCCTTTTGGTGGCACGGCTGCTGTAGTAGGCGGTCACACACGGCGTGGGACGCACGGCGGGCGACACAAGGGAAGAAGACAGAAGGGACCTGGCATCGCTCGGACGTGTGCATTCTTCCTTCGGCGAGGACCATCGAGGAGCATCCTTGATCATTTGGCGACAAAGCCACGCACGAAACCGGAAAAAGCACAGGGAATGGACGTCCGAGCGATGGCGAGAGGAGGGCGACGTGGGCAGCGCCGAAACATGCGCTGGGGGCCCTCGTGAAGGACTGTGGCCCAGGAGACTCCAGACCCTGGAGCTGGAGCCGGTCGGGTGCCCGGGGTGGCCCAGCATTGGTTGCGGGCGAGCAGGAAGGGCGGGCGAGGTTCCCTCCTCCCTCCTCCCTCCTCCCTGCTCCCTCCTCCCTCGGCTTACCTCGGCGGAGCAACTGGACCGAGGCCGCGGAGCAACTGAAACCAAGCGGCGGAGCAACTGACACCAAGCGGAGGAGCGGCGGAGCAACTGAGCCAGTTGTTGGCCCAGTTGCTCCGCCCGCCCATCTCAGTTGCTCCGCCCGCCCCCCGTCCCCCCTGCGCCTCTGGGGCAGTATCAGTTGCACCTGGGGTGGTTGCAGTTGCCGCAACAGAACCCAAGCGGCGAAGGGCGTGGAGGAGGGGGAGGAGGCGGAGGAGCGGAACGAGGAGGAGGAGGAGGAGGAGGAGGAGGAGGAGGAGGAGGAGGAGGAGGAGGTGGAGGAGGGCTATCGGAAGCGAGCGGGCGAGAACGCAAATAACATTGATTTTCTATGGGTGTTTGAAAGTTTTTGGCTTCTTGAGCCTCCTTGGGAAGCTTTTTGGACTCCTGGAGCCGTCTCGGGGCGGTCTTGGGCCCTGTTGGAGCGTCTTCGGGGCCATCTTGAGGAATCTTGCGCCATCTTGGGCGAAACAGTACCCTCTGGCACCTCGCGGGGCGCCTCTTGGGCCCGTCTTGGGGTGCCTCTGGGCCCCTCCGAGGGCCCTGGGAAGGGTGCTAGAGGGCCCCTAGAGGGCTCCCAGAGGCCCCCAAGGGGGCTCCAAGAGGCCCCGAAGAGGGCCCAGGAGTACATTATAACACAAGCTGTTTTTATAAGCTGGCCTGGTGCCCTCTTGGGCCCGTCTTGGGGCGCCTTTGAGCCCCCCCGAACGCCCTGGGAAGAGTCCAAGAGGGCCCCTAGGGCTCCCAGAGGCTCCCAAGAGGGCTCCAAGAGGCCCCCGAAAGGGTCCAGGAGTACTTTATAAAACAGGCTGTTTTTATAAGTTGTCCTGGGGCTCACTTGGGCCCGTCTTGGGGCGCCTTTGGGCCCCTCCGAACGCTCTGGGAAGGGTCCAAGAGGGCCCCTACAGGGCTGCAGGAGGCCCCCAAGAAGGCTCCAAGAAGCCCCCAAGAAGGCCCCGGAGTACCTTACAAAGCAAGCTATTTTTATAAGTTGTCCTGGGGCCCTCTTAGGCCCGTCTTGGGGCGCCTCTGGGCTTCTCGGAAGGATATGGGAAGGGTCCAAGAGGTCCCCTAACGGGCGGGTCGGGTCGGGCCGGGCGGGACATTAAAGTATGATGCATCATCGAGTTGGCACGCGAGTACCCTAACGGGCGGGTCGGGTCGGGTCGGGCGGGCGGACCCTAACGGGCGGGTCGGGTCGGGTCGGGCGGGACATTAAAGTATGGTGCGTCACCGAGTTGGCACGCGAGTGCCCTAACGGGCGGGTCGGGTCGGGTCGGGCGGGCGGACCCTAACGGGCGGGTCGGGTCGGGCCGGGCGGGACATTAAAGTATGGTGCATCATCGAGTTGGCACGCGAGTACCCTGACGGGCAGGTCGGGTCGGGTCGGGCGGGACATTAAAGTATGGTGCATCACCGAGTTGGCACGCGAGTGCCCTAACGGGCGGGACGGGTCGGGTCGGGCGGGCGGACCCGGCCTCGGGAGGCCGTTTTCGGGCTCCGGGACTGAGGCGAAAAATTCCGTTCTGGGGGTGCTGGAATCGCCACGAACGGCCGCCGGAGAGCCGACGGCGTGTCGCTGGGGAGGCGACGGCGGCGGCGGCGGCCCGCCGCGGTCCGTGTCGCTGGGGAGGCGACGGCGGCGGCGGCGGCAGTGGCGACGACGACGACGACGACGACGATCAAGACGACGACGACGACGACGACGATCAAGACGACGACGGCGACTACGAGGGAGATAATGATGAGCGCGTTTTTCCCGGCCGTAAGCATCCTTACGGCCTGAAAAAAAACACGACGACGACGACCACTACGACGACCACGACGACGACACGACGACGACGACGACGACCACGACGACGACGACGACGACGACGGCGACGGCGTCGACGACAACGACGACGACGACGACGACGACGACGACGACGGCGGCGGTGACGGCGACGGACAACTGGTGCGTTTGGACCCCGGGAGGGATCTGGGGACCCGTCTTTGGGCCCCTCCGAGGTCTCTGGGAAGGGTCCAAGAGGGCCCCTAGAGGGCTCCCAGAGGCCCCCAAGAGGCTCCAAGAGGCCCCCAAGAGGGCTCAGGAGTACGTTATAAAACAAACTGTTTTTATAAGCTGTCCTGGGGCCCTCTTGGGCCCGTCTTGGGGCGCCTCTGGGCCCCTCCGAGGGCCCTGGGAAGGGTCCAGGAGGGCCCCTAGAGGGCTCCCAGAGGCCCCCAGAGGGGGCTCCAAGAGGACCCGAAGAGGGCCCAGGAGTACGTTATAAAACAAGCTATTGTTTATAAGCTGTCCTGGGGCTCACTTGGGCCCGTGTTGGGGCGCCTGTGGGCCCCTCCGAGGGCCCTGGGAAGAGTCCAATAGGGCCCCCAGAGGGCTCCCAGAGGCCCCCAGGGGGGCTCCAAGAGGCCCCGAAGAGGGCCCAGGAGTACGTTATAAAACAAGGTGTTTTTATAAGCTGGCCTGGTGCCCTGTTGGGCCCGTTTTGGGGCGCCTTTGAGCCCCCCCCGAACCCTCTGGGAAGGGTCCAAGAGGGCCCCTAGAGAGCTCCCAGAGGCCCCCAAGGAGGCTCCGAGAGGCCCCCAAGAGGGCCCAGGAATACGTTATAAAACAATCTGTTTTTATAAGCTGCCCTGGTGCCCTCTTGGGCCTGTCTTGGGGCGCCTTTGGGCCCCTCCGGACGCCCCGGGCAGGCTCCGAACGTCTTGGGCCTGTCTTGGGGCCGCCTTTGGGCCCGTCGGAAGGCTCTGGGAGCCCCCCGCCCTCAGTCGAGGCCCCCCGCGGCACGCGCGGCCCCGGGTGCAGCTGGGACCGGAGCGTTGCTCCCTGCAAGGGTCCAGGAGGGCCTCTCTCGGGCCCTTCGCGGAAGCCCTCTTGGCGCATGGGGCAGCCTGGGGCAGTCTGGGTCAGTCTGGGTCAGTTGGGTCAGTTGGGTCAGTTGGGTCAGTTGGGTCAGTTGCTGGCCCAGTTGCTCCGCCCACCCGTTTCAGTTGCTCCGCCCGCCCCCCGGCCCCCTTGGCAGTCTGGGGCAGTCTGGAACAGTCTGGGGCAGTCTGGGGCCTGTCTGGGGCAGTCTGGGGCAGTCTGGGGCAGTCTGAGGCAGTCTGGGGCAGTCTGGGGCAGTCTGGGCCAGTTGGGGCACTCTGGCAGCCTGGGGCAGTCTGGGGCAGTGTGGGGCAGTCTGGGGCAGTCTGGGTCAGTTGGGTCAGTTGGGTCAGTTTGGTCAATTGGGTCAGTTGGGTCAGTTGGGTCAGTTGCTGGCCCAGTTGCTCCGCCCACCCGTCTCAGTTGCTCCGCCCGCCCCCCGGCCCCCTTGGCAGTCTCTGGGGCAGTCTGGGGCAGTCTGGGGCCTGTCTGGGGCAGTCTGGGGCAGTCTGGGGCAGTCTGAGGCAGTCTGGGGCAGTCTGGGGCAGTCTGGGCCAGTTGGGGCACTCTTGGGCAGCCTGGGGCAGTCTGGGGCAGTGTGGGGCAGTCTGGGGCAGTCTGGGGCAGTCTGGGTCAGTTGGGTCAGTTGGGTCAGTTGCTGGCCCGGTTGCTCCGCCCACCCGTCTCCGTTGCTCCGCCCGCCCCCCGGCCCCCTTGGCAGTCTGGGGCAGTCTGGGGCAGTCTGGGGCAGTCTGGGGCCTGTCTGGGGCAGTCTGGGGCAGTCTGGGGCAGTCTGAGGCAGTCTGGGAAGTTTGGTGCAGTCTGGGCCAGTTGGGGCACTCTGGGGCAGCCTGGGGCAGTCTGGGGCAGTCTGGGGCAGTCTGGGGCAGTCTGGGTCAGTTGGGTCAGTTGGGTCAGTTGGTTCAGTTGCTGGCCCAGTTGCTCCGCCCACCCGTCTCAGTTGCTCCGCCCGCCCCCGGCCCCCTTGGCAGTCTGGGGCAGTTTGGGACAGTCTGGGGCAGTCTGGGACAGTCTGGGGCAGTCTGGGGCAGTCTGGGGCAGTCTGGGACAGTCTGGGGCAGTCTGGGACAGTCTGGGGCAGTCTGGGGCAGTCTGGGGCAGTCTGGGGCAGTCTGGGGCAGTGGGGCAGTGTGGGGCAGTTGGGGCACTCTGGGGCAGTCTGGGGCAGTCTGGGGCAGTCTGGGGCAGTCTGGGGCAGCCTGGGACAGTTGGGGCGGTCTGGGGCAGTGTGGAGCAGTCTGGGTCAGTTGGGTCAGTTGGGTCAGTTGCTGGCCCAGTTGCTCCGCCCACCCGTGTCAGTTGCTCCGCCCGCCCCCGGCCCCCTCGGCAGTCTGGGACAGTCTGGGGCAGTCTGGGACAGTCTGGGGCACGCTCGGGCAGTCTGGGGCAGTCTGGGGCAGTCTGAGGCAGTCTGGGGCAGTTGGGGCAGTGTGGGGCAGTTGGGGCACTCTGGGGCAGTCTGGGCCAGTCTGGGGCAGTCTGGGGCAGTCTGGGACAGTGGGGCAGTTGGGGCGGTCTGGGGCAGAGCGGGGCAGTCTGGGGCACTCTGGGTCAGTTGGGTCAGTTGCTGGCCCAGTTGCTCCGCCCACCCGTCTCAGTTGCTCCGCCCGCCCCCCGGCCCCCTAGGCGCCACTGGGGGCGGTCTCAGTTGCAACTGGGGTGGTTTCAGTTGCTCCGCCAATTGCTTCCCCTCCCGAGGTTCTGGGCTCGACGAGGTCTGTCAGCACTTTCGGTCCCCGCGGGGCCGCTTTCGGGCCCCGGGGCTGTCAGAAGCCGATCCTGGGTGGAGAATGGAAGCAGATGGATCCTGGCAGGGGTCCAGGGACCGATTCGGATTTGGTTTCCTCCGCCCTGCTGGCCGACCTTCTGGGGTCCCAGCCAGTTCAGACCCTCCCGCCGCCTCCAATCCAGGAGGCCTCAGACCCTGATGACTCCTTATCTGATGAGGGCGGTGGTGACTTCCGTGGCCTAGCCTCTGTTGAGCGACGGAAAAAAACGGGGTCGTCTGCGCCGACATTGGCTCGTAAGCTGCCCGCGTAAGGTCGCGCGTGAGCGCCCTCGTCTCCAATGTGGCGTGTCGCGCTGGCGGCCCGCGTAAGCCACCGCGCAAGGTCGCTACGCCATTTCGCGTAAGACCCGTTCGTGATCGTCGCTCAGTTGGTGTTCCGCCAGTCTCCAGGCCTTGGGTTTCTTATCCAATGGTCCTTGCTCTGCATGGTGCACTTATCAATCGAGGGGCGATGGATCTTCCAATGGTGCTGGCCCCTCCCTCCCTCCTCCCTTCCCCCCCCCCTCCCCCTTTCTCCTCCTCTTCCTCCTTCTCATCATGTTCCTCCTCCTTCTCCTCCTCTCTGGCTCTGGATGGGGTATTGTGGCAAGGGGGAGGTGATCGACCTTCCGACGAAGCTTGCCCATCCCTCCCCCCATCCCTCCTCCTCCTCCTCCTCCTTCCCCCTCCTCCTCCTCCTCCTCCTCCTCCTCCTCCTCTTCCTCCCCCTCCTCTCTCCTCCTCCTCCCCTCCTCCTCTCCTCCTCCTCCTCCCTCGTCCTCCTCCTCTCCTTTCTTACGCAGGCTGCCGAGCGCACTCGCTCGTAGCGTCCTCCTCCTCCTCCTCCTCCTCTCCTCCTCCTCCTCCTCCTACAACTCCGTCCACCCGTTCCGACAGCACCTGCCCCCCCCCCCCCCCCCCCCGCGAATCCAGGGGAGGGCGATTACTGCCCCACCCGCAGTGAAGGTACCGATGCTGTGTGCCACCCCAGTCGGGGGCGACGCGCGCGCTCAACGATTTTGATACTTTAGCAGCAGTAACAACACCAACAACATCAACAACAACAACGACACCAACAATGCAACAAGCATAATCCTCATCACGGATTCTTTATTCAGCCACGTACCCAGGGACAATGAATTACCGTTCGGCCCCCTCACTCTGACATGCTCGGTGGCGGGCGCTTTCTGGCCATAGCGCGTGGGCAACGATATGCCACGATACACTCATGCTGCTGGTTTGGTTTGGAGGGCCACATCCCAGGGGTGTGCAGAGTACTACGGCCCTCCGCGAACTCAAATGCAAGTTTTCTCTGCGACGTGGCGGCCCCACCGGACCCCCAAAGGCAACGTTCACGTCGGAAGTGGCCTCTTGCATTCTGCTTCGGGCAGCGCGGGCCGCGCGGCGCGCGCCGCCGAACACTGAAATTGGGGGGGGGGCAAGGGGCGGTGGAAGCATCCTGCGTCTGCTCGCGACGAGGGTCACAGTGCGTCCTTCTGCGTCCCGAGGCACTCGGCGGCGGCGCCTCCGAGGAGGACGCGCCGACGATCGACCGCGACGCCTCCAGCTCGCCGAGCTGTGCCGCGAGGCCGTCGGAGAGCCCGGGCGGCGGCGGGGGGCCCCGCCCGGGGGCCGCGCAGGGGAGCGCCCCGGGCGGCGCCGGGAGCGGCGGCGGCCGCAGCTCGGTGAGCCGGAGCTGCAGCGGCAGCGGCAGCAGGCAGGGCCGGCCACAATGCCAGAGAGCCCGGGGCCCCGATCTGCACGAGCGAGATGGGCACGGAAAGAATGGGCACCATGCTCAACAACGGTTCCTGTTCATTTTGAACAGGACTCGCTGTCCGCGCCGCCGCGGCCTGTGTCCACTTGGGACAGAAGGCCGCCTGCCCAACAGCGGCCGCTGTCGGTGATGGACAAGATCTTGCTGCTGGGCATCCTACCAGGGGGAGGAGGAGGAGGAGGGGGAGGAGGAGGAGGAGGAGGAGGTGGCGGAGGAGGAGAAGGAGGAGGAGGAGGCGGAGGAGGAGGAGGAGGAAGGGGAGGATGGAGGGGAGGAGGAGGAGGAGGAGGAGGAGGAGGAAGGGGGAGGAGGAGGAGGAGGAGGAGGAGGAGGAGGAGGAGGAGGAGGAGGAGGAGGAGGAGGAGGAAGAGGAGGAGGAGGAGGAGGAGGAGGAGGAGGAGGAGGAGGAGGAGGAGGAGGAGTACCCTTTTTTTCGTGCCCACCTCGGGCGTCCAAACAGGCGGCGTTTCATAGATCCGGAGCCCAGGGGGGTGCATGGCTCACCCGTGGCTGCCTCCGGGGGGGGAGGCCATCGGAAGGCCGGGCGGTGCACCGCCCAGAGCTCCGAGGCCCTGGAGCCCGAGACCCAGGCGGCGATGCAGAGATCCGGCCCTTGAGTGCGGGCACGACTTGTATCCATATCCACGGAGTTTTGGCCTTTCTGGGAAGGGGCGCCAACAGGCCGCGGCGCAGTGGATACGAGTAGAAATCGGACCTTTGGTGGCGAAATTGTTTTACCCATATCCACGGCGCCTTTGGTATCGGAGGAAGAGAGCTCGAAACTCCAAGACGCAGTGTATATGGATACAAATCTTGCCCGCATCGAGGGGTGCAGGGCTCACCCGTTGCTGCCTCCTGGGGGCTGTATCATCTTGAGAAAAACAAGCGGACACGCACGAAGCCGAATGATGCACAGGGAATATGGACGTCCGAGCGACGGCAAGCGAGAGTGGCGGCTCCCTGAGCTTCGAGGCTTCGAAGAAACGGGGGCGGCCGGCACATGGCTGTTTGCGGCCTCTGGGGGCCCGCCACGGCCCCCCGCCGTCAATCACCGAGCGCGTTCCACTGCTCGCAAAGTGCCTCTTCGCAAACGCCCGAACAAAAACATGAGTTTGCCCCGATGTAGTATATCGCAAATCCCCCGCGGCGGAACCTGGCCATTTGCGAGCCGTTCCTCTGCGAGTAGCGCAGCGCGCTTGTCGGAGGCGACTCGAGATGAGCGTCTGCTCCTGGGGCAGTAAGCTGCCGAAGACACTGGAGCGCCGGATGTCTGGGAATCGGGTTCGAGGCGGTGCGATTCGCGGGCCATGCCCGCGGTCCCGGTCGGATTCGATTCGGCTCGACTCGGCTGGGCCCAGCAAGAGCCAGGCGCGGCGATCCGAGCTCGGTCCGATGCGGGACGATCCGCTGGCGATCCGATCCGCTTTCGATCCGATCCGACCCGATTTCGTGATTCGATCCAGCTCAGGCCTGGCAGTAGCGCTGGCAGAGCTCCCAGAGAGCAGAGCGGCAGTGGCAGCAGGAGCGCCAGCAGAGCTCGCAGAATCCAGGTCGCCTCGGCGGGGCCGGAGCAGATGGGGTCGGAGGAGCGCGCCGCATCGCCGATGCATCTGGCGATGCGGCTCGATCCGGAGCGTTCCTTTATCCATGCCGACGTCGCTGCATCGCCGATGCGGCATGATCCTCCCTCCCCCATTGGCCCTGGCCCCCCGTGGGGCGGCCTCCACAGAAAGCAGAAGAAGGCCCGCAGGAAGGACCCGATGCAGGCCATGCTCGGCATGAACTACTTGATGTGGCCAGGGGGCGGCTGGCCGCTGCCGTACATGGGCGGCCAGCCTGGCATCCCTCCGGGCGGCATGGCGCCCGGTGCCTTGGCATTCCCAGGCTACGGGTGGCGTGGTGACCATTCGGAGGAGGTCCAGTCGAGTCACTGGGCATCGCTCGGACGTGTGCATTTTTCCTCGGCGAGGACAATCGAGGAGCATCCATGATCATTTGGCGAAAACGCCACGCACGAAACCGAAAAAAACACAGGGAATGGACGTCCGAGCGATGGCGAGGTCAACGGCTGCCCTCCCATGGCGGGTGTTGTTCCTTCCGGGCCAGCTGGCGGCTTCTCGTCGCCGTGGCTGAATCCGCCGCGGAAAACAGGTCAGGATGGAGGAGCGATGGCGAGGTCAACGGCTGCCCTCCCATGGCGGGTGTTGTTCCTTCCGGGCCAGCTGGCGGCTTCTCGTCGCCGTGGCTGAATCCGCCGCGGAAAACAGGTCAGGATGGAGGGTTTCCCCGAAGGGCTTAGGCGACCCGTCCTTCTCCTCCTCCTCCTCCTCTTCCTCCTCCTCCTCCTTCTCCTCCCCCTCCTCCTCCTCCTCCTCCTCCTCCTCCTCCTCCTCCTCCTACTCTTCCTCCTCCTCCTCCTCCTCCTCCTCCTCCTCCTTCTCGGGTCGCCTGCGGCCCCAGGGGAAACAGTGAAGGTCAGGATGGACCCCCTGAGAGGTCTGGATAACGATATTCTGACCTTGACCAGGCGGGGAGCTGTCGTTGTCACTCTTGGCCCTCCTCCGAGCCATGAGGGCCACGGTCGAGACAGGGAGCTTGGTGGGTACGATCCCACCAGCATTGTGCACATCCCACGGAAGCACCTGGGCAAGGTCATAGGCAAGCAGGGCGCCACCATCAAGGGCATCCGGGAGATGAGCGGCGCCAAGGTCCACTTGAACGCCGAGGACAAGGAGGCGACTGGCCCGACATGCAGGCTCCGCGTGTCGGGCACGCCGGAGCAGGTCGAGCGGGCCAAGGCGATGATCGCGGAGGTGACGCAGAGCGTGGTGAGGAGCACGCGCCCCAGCGACGACCGCAGCCGCAGCCGTGACCGCGGCGGCGGCGGCTGGGCGGGGCTGGACAGCCAACACGAGGGCCCCATCACGTCCATAGAGGTGGAGCAGACCTTCATGGGACGCATCATCGGCAGGCAGGGCACGAACATCAACCGGTTGCGCAAGGCCAGCGGCGCTGTGATTACTTCCTCGAAGCTGAGCGAGGACCGGACCGTCCTCAAGATCAGCGGCAGTGAGGATGCCGTGGAAAAGGCGACGACGGAGATCAAGGATCTTATTGAGCGCAGTAGGCAGGAGCTCGAGGATGGCGTCTCGGCGCCCGACGAGCACGGCGGCATAGAGGCAAAGGGTGCCAAAAATGTGACCTACCCCGCCGCCATCGCTGGCGGCATCATAGGCGTGAAGGGAGCGAAGATCAAGGAGGTCAGAGACACCACTGGCGCGAGGATCCACGTCAACGTGGTCGACGGCCGCACCGAGGTGAAGATAACAGGCAGGGAGGATGCCATAGCGAAAGCGGAGGCGGCCATAAATGCCATGGCGGAGGAAGCCCTAGAGGCGCTGAAGACGGCGGCCTCGGAAGAGAACAAGGCCAAGGGAAGCTGCGACGAGGACGGCAAGGAGCCCGCCAAGGGCAAGGGCGCGGACGGCGACGGACAGGAGGGGTCGACACGCCTGACCCTCGAGTTCCTGAGCAGTGCGTTCGGGAGCATCGTCGGCACTGGAGGCTCGAAGATACAGGACATCCGCAATCAGAGCGGCGCGAGGGTGCACGTCGAGAAGGTCGAGGGGGAGGACCTGTGCAAAGTCCACATCATTGGCAGGCGTGGCCAGGTGCAGCAGGCCAGGGCCCTCGTCGAGTCCATGGCCGCAGACCCGGAGGCGCAGCCGTCCAGAGGCAGCCAGCCACGAAGGGAGCACGGCGGGAAGGGCGGCAAGGGCGGCAAGGGCAAGGCCAAGGGCGCGGGCCACGAGGAGGTAACCATCCCCATCCCCAAGAGTGTGCTGGGCCGCGTGATCGGCAAGGCGGGCGCGAACATCAAGAGCATGAAGCAGGACAGCGGCGCCCTCATGCGCATCACCTCGCAGGACACCGACCCGTGCCCGCTGCGCATCACCGGCTCGTGGGAGCAGATCCGGACCGCCAAGGCGCTGCTCCGCGACCTCCTGGAGGACACCGGGGTGGAGCTGCCCGAGCTCTCTGCCCCGCTGGCGTGCGGCGCCGTGGACCCCTGGTGGCCCGATCAGGGCGGCTACCCGGGCTACCCCATGGGCGGCCTCGGCGGCCCGATGGGCTACGGCGGCCCCATGGGCGGCCTGCCCGGCGGCTTCGGCCCCTACGGCATGCCTGGCTACGGCCCGTGGGGCCTCGAGCCGCCGCCCGGCGTGGTCCGGGGCAGGTCCCCGGGCCCCGACCGGGGTCGGCGGGCCGATCGGGACCGGTCCTGGTCCCCTCGAGGGGAGGAACACAGGGGAACCGATGTGCCGCCAGCCTCGCCTCGACGTCGCCTTCCTGGGCCTCCCGTGAGGCCCTCGCCGCCAGCGCTGGGTGTTCCCCTCGGAGGACCTGCGTCAGAGCGCGGCCCGGGAGAGGTCCGGGGAGCAGCCGCATCGGTATCGTTTGGGTCCCCCAGGTCCCGCGGGCGCGACCCGCTGCAGGAGCACCCTGGCGGGCGCCGCTCCCGCGGCAGAGGCGGCAGCAGCAGCGTCGCGAAGGCGCTGCCGGCTGGGGCCCCGGAGATCGGAACAAGAAGGGGTGTATACCTGCACACGCTGGTCGTTGAAAGTAGGTATTTTTGGATTCCCAGATCCCAATCTACTTCAAGCGCCTTCCTACTTCAAGAATGGGCATGATTTTGCTGTGTTCTGTTGTTCTCTGGGAGGGCCTGGACCCAATCCACTTTGCCTGCCTTCCTACTTTCTGTTTTTACCTACTTCTTCCGACCGACGTGCACCGCTGCACTTTCACCGTCGCCCACGGCTGGGTTCGCCTCGAGAGGATGGGCAGAGCGCACCCCTTGAGAGGTCCGGGGGGCAGTGGTGTGATCGGTAATTACTCTGGTCTGGCCCCCCAGGAGACCGCCAGCGCCGAGCCCGAGATCGACCTGGACGAGCTGTAGGCCGCCAGGATATGAATCGCGCGAGCTCTGGCGCGAGGCCGCTCTTCGACAAAAACACCTCGGCGTTTCACGGCATTGGGCATGGGACGCCATATCTTGGCAACGTACTTGGCATATCGAGCAGCAGCACGTTTTCTCGCGGCCTTCAATGCTTAACGTCGTTTGGTGTGTCCAGGAGAGCAGGAGGAAGGCAGCATGTCCTCGGACGGAGTGCAGGAAGTAGACATGATGGCCGAGGAGGAGGGGCAGGGGATGAAGGAGAGGGCGCACTAAGGAGCCAGTGGCCAATTGCGGCATGCAGATGCCAGTGCCAGTTCGAGTGCCAGTGCATGTGCCCGTGCAGGCGCCAGGGACCCAACCGCAACAGCGTATTTAGTTGTTGCCTCGAAGCCCAACCCTCAGCAGTGGACCGGCGCTGAACCGCTCCGCATCGTCGCCATGAAGGACAGGGTGTCCTGAGGGAAACTGGTCCCGAATGACACGGATCCTGAGTCGTTTTCTCATTGTCATGGGGCCCCAGGAGGGCCCCGGGGGCCTGAAAGCAGCGACCCTTCCGAGCACCCCTTTCCTCCAGGACCCGTTTCCTTCATGCAGATTTCGGTGTCCGTGCTTGCGATGCGCGTTGAATTTTCTTTTCGAGAGCAAGATTATGGTTGATTTCCCCCCTCTGGTGCCAAGTCAGTGTTTTTTCAATTGAAGTGCCCCTCCTGGGGCTCGCACCTTCTTTTTTCCCGGAAAGGGCGTGGGCCCAGGGTTCTCTTTCAAAGGTTTACCCTCGGAATCAACTTGAGGTGGGCCGGCGTTTAGTGTCCTCTCCTGGGGGCCAGAATTCAGAGGATCTCTCAAGTGAAATGCTTGTTTTCATGCGTCCAGGTCTTGAGGATGTCTCGAGCGAGACGCTTGGTTTCACGCGTACAGGTTGCCCAGGCAGATGTCTAGTATGAGGATCTGTTGAGGACGTCTCGAGCGAGACGCTTGTTTTCACGCGTCCAGGTCGCCCAGGCGGATGTCTAGCATGAGAATGTGTTGAGGAAGTCTCGATCGAGACGCTTGCTTGCACATGTCCAGGTTGCCCAGGCGGATGTCTAGCATGAGAATGTGTTGAGGAAGTCTCGATCGAGACGCTTGCTTGCACGTGTCCAGGTTGCCCAGGCGGATGTCTAGCATTAGGATGTGTTGAGAATGTTTTGAGCGAACCGTTTGTTTTCACGTGTCCAGGCCGCCCAGGCGGATGTTCAACATGAAGATGTGTTGAAGATTTCTCGAGCGAGACGTTTGCTTTCACGTGTCCAGGCCGCCCAGGCGGATGTCTAGCATGAGAAGGTGTTGAGAACGTCTCGAGCGAAGCGCTTGTTTTCACGTGTCCAGGTCGCCCAGGCGGATATCTAACATGAAGATGTGTCAAACCAAGCCGTCTTCGCTTATCCAACGTTCGACGCCACCTCCAATTGTGCGAGAAGTGCTGCGAGCTCGTGCGAACCCACGCTTGTTTCATGTGCGTTTTGTTCGGCTGACTGTGGTGGGGGAGGCGGCGCGACAGGAGTTGGCAAGGACGGTGGGATCCAATTTGGCGGTCGCGGCACTCGACCCATAGGCGACAAGCTGGGTGCATCAGAGTGAGGGGGCCGAACGGTCATTCATTGTCCCTGGGTGCGTGGCTGAAGCTAGGATCCGTGGTGAGGATTCTGCTTGTTGCGTCGTTGTTGTTGTTGTCGTCGTCGTCGTCGTCGTCGTCGTCGTTGTGGTTGTCGTGTAATCGCACTCGATTACTCCGTGTACCGGATACACGGAGCAATCGAGTGCGATTACTCCGTGTATCCAATATGCAGGTTCCAGCCGGAATCCAATTAGAATCTGCCTCGGGTACACGGAGTAATCAAGTGCGATTACTCCTTGTATCCAATATGCAGGTTCCAATAGGAATCCAAGTATATTTTGTCTCGGATACACGGAGTGATCGAGTGCGAATACTCCGTGTATCCAATATGCAGGTTCCAGTAGGAATCCAATTAGAATCTGCCCCGGGTACACGGAGTAATCGAGTTCGACTCTTCCGTGTATCCGATACACGGAGAAATCGAGTGCGATTACTCCGTGTATCCAATATGCAGGTTCCAATGTGAATCCAATCAGAATTTGCCTCGGATGCACGGAGTACTCGAGTTCGACTACTCCGTGTACCCGATACACGGAGTGATCGAGTGCGATTACTCCGTGTATCCAGTACGCAGGTTCCAGTAGGAATCCAAGAAGAATGTGCCTCGGATACACGGAGTCATCGAGTGCAATTACTCCGTTTATCCAATATGCAGGTAGTAATCGAGTTCGATTACCCCGTGTATCCAATACGCAGGTTCCAGCCTGAATCCAATTAGAATCTGCCTCGGGTACACGGAGTAATCAAGTGCGATTACTCCTTGTATCCAATATGCAAGTTCCAATAGGAATCCAAGTATAATCTGTCTCGGATACACGGAGTGATCGAGTGCGATTATTCCGTGTATCCAATATGCAGGTTCCAGCCGGAATCCAATTAGAATCTGCCTCGGGTACACGGAGTAATCAAGTGCGATTACTCTTTGTATCCAATACGCAGGTTCCAATAGGAATCCAAGTAGAATCTGCCTCGGATGCACGGAGTAATCGAGTGCGATTACTCCGTGTATGCCGGCGCCAGGAGGCGTCGCCGGTTTGTTGTTGTTGTCGTCCCACCCGCGACGCACCCGCGACCCACCCGCGACCCACGCTGCGACCCACCCCGCGACCCACCCCGCGACCCACTTCGCGACACACCCTGCGACCCAACCCGCGACCCACCCGCGATCCCCCCCGCGACCCACCCGCGACCCACCCGCGACCCACCCGCGACCCACCCCGTGACCCACCCGCGACCCACCAGCGACCCATCCGCGACCCACCCGCGACCCATCTGCGACCCACCCGCGACCCACCCGCGACCCCCCCCCGCGACCCACCCGAGACCCACCCGCGACCCAACAGCGACCCACCCGCGACCCACCCGCGACCCACCCGCGACCCACCCGCGACCCATTTGCGACCCACCAGTGACCCATCCGCAATCCACATTGGTTTCACGAAAAATCGGCGCCTGCGGCGGGTTCGTTGTTCAATTTGTGAAACTTTGGCTCCTGCGGCGGGCTTTTCCAGAGACTCGCAAACTGCCGACGTCCCCGCCGCCCCCTCACTCTTATCCGCATCTGCGGGGTGCTACGGTGAGTTGGTAATTATAAGCGTTTGGGCGCACTTGACAATCTCGGATGTGATTTGTTTGAGACATCGCTGGGATATATCCACTGCTGAATCCTCGAAGGCACAGATACCGCCGCATTTTTCGTATACACTCGATGTAAAGGTCGTAGAACTGCAATTCAGTCGAATGCAATGTGCGCTTTGCCCCAATTACTTGCTGATGGTGCTGATGTCTGAGAACGTAATATATATATATATATATATGTGTGTGTGTGTGTGTGTGTGTGTGTGTGTGTGTGTGTGTCTGTGTGTGTGTGTACGATGCGTTCTCGCCGCGTGTCCCAATCTGCTCAGTGCCTCTGCCGTGGCTCTGGGTTGGCGCTTCTCTCCCACAGCTCCCGAAGTGCGATGAGAAGAGGCGACGGAAGAAGAACATGCCAGGAGGAGGAGGAGGAGGAGGAGGAGGAGGAGGAGGAGGAGGAGGAGGAGGAGGAGGAGGAGGAGGGGGCGGAGGAGGAGGAGGAGGAGGAGGAGGAGAAGGAGGAGGCGGAGGGCATGGCTCGGCGTGATGATGCGGACATACTCCCAAGGCCCAGATCGCCCTATTGGGGGTGCCCGAGTTGCGGAAGGAACCAGAATTTCGCTTGTCGGATTCGGTGTGCATGCGGACAGTCGGCCCCGAGGTCCATCGTGGAGCGCGCACGCGCTGCTGCGGCCGCTTTGGGCGCTTCGGCTCGTCCTGCTCCTGGCGGCGCTCCTGGGCAGCCTCGCGGGCCACGTGGCGCATGGGCTAAGAACACACCGTCCAATCTCGCAGGCCAGCTCGCGGCCATGGAGAAGCGCATCATGGAAAAGGTCACCGCCAAACCACCATCTCCCGCGGGTACTGCGGCCAACGGAGGTGGAGGAGGCGGATCTACCCAGGCAGGAGGTGGAGGTGGCGATGGAGCTGCCAACGCCTCAGAAGATGAGAAGCTACGTGTTCGAGTGCAGCATTTGGAGGAGTCACTGCAGGCTCTGCGCAAGTGCGAGGGTTTGCCCACGTCTGCCATCGAGTCCGTGGAAGGGGAGCTCAAGGCGGCGAAGGCAGCCGTGCAGTCTAAGAAGCCAGTGTTGTCCCATGCCATTACCTTGGGGCACAAGCCGGCTGACAAGCAGAAGAAGTGTGAGGCCCTTGACAAGTCCATCGAGGATCAGAAGAAGCTGGTGGAGGAGGCGCAGCGGGCTTTGGTCGAGCTCAACGATCGGCAGAGTAGCCTCCGCGTCGAGATCGATGCTATCAAGGTTGAGTTGCAGGCGGCGATGCAGCAGGTGGCACCATCTGTCCCTGAGCAGGTGGAGGTGGACTTGGACCTTGGTCCCAGCATGCTCGAGGGCCCCGACACCGACGGGGTCAAGGACATGCTGTCGTCACCGGAGTTCGCGAGGTTCAAGAAGCTCTACGCGGACAAGACTGCTGCTGTGCGGGCCCAGCAGCCTGCGCCACAGCAGGCACCGCCCACTGGTGCTGCAGGTGCAGGCGCAGGCGCTTCGGAGGCCGAGAGGGTCCGTGCTGGCGACGATGACGTCGACATGGATGAGCTCTCGGAGGAGGCGAAGCAGCAGGTGCTTGCGGCGGCGCGCAAGGAGGGCGCTGAGCACGTGCAGGCTTTCAACGACCTGCTCAAGCAGCTTGGCGTCAAGGCGAAGAAACCACGGTGTGGGTGATGCTCTTCATAGGTGCCGTGCGCCGCTGCTGTCAGGCATTCCTTTGTCTGCTGCTGGAGTACCTGTCCCTCCTCTACGTGGAGGCCCGAAGGTTGCCAGTGGCGAGCCTTTCTTCATCGAGACTTTTTACGGCTCCTGTTGGAAGACGCTTCTTCGCAGATTGCGTGAAACGTCGGCTGTGATTGTATGTGCACAAGAGATCGGGATCAGCAGCGACCTCGTAGGACAGGCCACGGCGACGGCTCGCTCTCTTGGCTTCCACGTCTTGTTCGGCTCCTCGCTCCTGAACGGGGAGACGGGCAAAGTTTCATGTGGAGTCGCAGTGTTTGCTAGGTGTAGCGTCGGTTTACGGTGGCCTCCAGAAGGTCCTGGCCCAGTTGTTCCTGGACGTGCCATCAAGGTGCTGGTGGATTTTCCTGGCTGGCCCACGGTTTCGGTTTTCTCGATTTACCTGGAGACGGCGGAGGGCCTCAGTGAGGCCAATATCAAGATGATCGCGTACATAGGTAAGCAGGTGCACGATCCGACGCATACGATTTTGGCTGGTGACTGGAACTTACCACCACAGGTTCTGGAGGTTTCTGGAGTACCGCGTAAATCAGGTATGTTGGTTTTGGCACCTATCGAGCACACGTGTCGGACCCCGTCGACGAACTCGACCATGGACTTTTTCGTGACGGGCCCAGGCCTCTCGAGGCTTATCTCTGGAGTCTCGGCGGTGATGTCTTGGGATGTGAAGCCCCGCAGGCCTGTTCAGCTAAAAGTTCGCGCTGGTGCCCTGTCACTCAGGCAACTTGTGCATCGCATCTACCAGCGGCATCCCGTTAATGCACCTTTTGGACCGCGGCCCCGCCCACCAGCGTGGCAAGGAGTTCATGCTCATGCTGCTCAGGCCGCGGCGTGGGCCACGCACGAGACGGCGTCCGCAGCCTGGCGCATTTTGAACACTGCCTGGGCTCACTTTGTGGATGTTGCCGAACTGGAGCTTACTCGCACCTTGGGGATCGAGCCGACCGAGTTAGGCGAACGTTCGAGAACCATCACGTCGTCGTGGGTTTCAGTCTTCTATCGCCCGAAGGATCCTGAGGATAAGCTTCGGGTCGTTCAAGGTTGGAAGTGGATGTTCCAGTCTTTCCAGGATTTTTTCTTACGGTTCAAGATGCGAGCGAGGTGAACTCCCCGACTTGCGTCCAGCTTCAGGTGTCGCTCCAGGACTCCTGCCCTGGTGAAGGCCTTTCGGTGCGACTCGACGCCTCCCTTCGTGCCATGCGCGAGCTCGCGAGGAGTTGGCAGCATCAGAGCGGCTTCCGTCAGCAGGAGTGGCTAGAGCAAGCTAAGCAGCTTTTGGAGGACGTCGTGAGGATTACGAGCAAGCTGGTTCAGATGGTGAGAAGATTCAGCAGGAGTCTTGGGACCTCTGGCAGGAGCGGGCCCTTGCTGGCTCAGCTAGGATAGTGCATCGGTTTACGAAGCTAAAGAAGGCATGGCAGCCGACGGTTATTCAGAGTGCGCCTGGAGCTTTGACTGCTGATCCACATGCGCTTTTGCAGGGTGAAGCTCGTGCGTTGGGAAAGTTCTGGGGTGCCCGTCGGGGACCGCCCGAAGCTAGGATCCCTGATCGTCAATGCTTCCCGAGGGCCAGCATTGAGGACCTTCGAAAAGCATCTTCGAGTTTCAGCCGCCACACAGCGCAGAGTTTAGATGGATTTCATCCTCGGCATGTTGGCGTCCTCTCCGGCGAGGGCCTCGCGTGCTTGGCCGTTCTCTACGAGTCCGTGGAGCGGCTCGGCCTCTTCCCAGCGCAGTTGCTGTGGATGCTGATGCCGCTACTTGAGAGGCCCAAGGGAGGTCTCAGGCCGATTCTGTTCTTGGGATCTTCTGTTCGGGTTTGGGGGCGACTTCGAAGACTTCAGGTGGGCGGCTTCCTGGAACGGGCTCGGCGGCCCTACTGGGCCTTCGGCGCGGGTCAGTCGGCCGAGGTTTCGATTTGGCAGCAAAGTGTCAGGGCTGAAAAGGATGGGCACACTGCTGGTTTTATCTGGGACCGTATGAAGTATTATGAGTCTTTTAGGCTCCAGTGGCTTCGGGATCAGGCTCTGTGCTGGCGTATCCCCATAGTCTTCTTTAAGGTTCTGTATAATCTCTGGAGGTCCCCGAGGGTGCTCATACTGGGAGCTCATCACTGTCCGCTTGTACAAGTCGCGGTAAATGGTCTACCCGCGGGGGATATCTTCAATGACGTGTTGGTGAAGGTTTACGCGATGTTCGATTTTGACCTTTGGTCCAGCAGAAATCCAGGGGTGAGTTTGGGATCCCATGTCGACGACGACGCGGTTTCGGCCCGCGGTCCTGAAGACGCCATTCTACATGATCTGGCCAAGGCGGCTCAGGATTTGAAGTGGGTATTCCAGGCGCGTTTAGGTGTGCGGCTTTCTGAAGACAAAGCTGTTTCCTTTTCCTCTTCCAGCAGAATTGTTTCGAAGTTGTGCAAGCGGCTTAAGCCGATCTGCCCCTCTTCGGCCACGAACTCCACGGTGTCGCTGGGCGTGGGCCTAGCACCTGGTCAGGGGTTATCGGCGAAGAAGGCAAGGGCACGGCGGCGGCATAGGTTTCATGATATGCGTGTTTGCAGTCGGCTGCTCCAGTATTATAAGAAGAAGCTCCCCAGGGACCGCGCGCGTATACATAAGATATATCTTGCGGTAGCGCCCAGCAGCAGGTTTTGGGAGTATGGTCCTTGGATTTTCCGATCATGAGTTAGTTTTTTTTGAGGTCGGTGCTCATGTCTGGCAAGGCTCCAGCCCACCGGGGGGCGAGCATCACGGCGAAGTGTGTTCTCCATGGTGACCCCTCTTGGCGACAAGCAGTATCCCCAGCCTTGCAATGGTCCAACAGCCTCTGGCGGAGCCTCACGGAGCCCAAGGCCAGTCATTTCTCATTTCTGGATCACATTCGTACGTGGCGTACGATATCGTCTTCGTCTCCTGAGTTGGGCTCCTCCGTTTGGCGGAAGTCCAAAGGCCCAGTGCATCGAATGCTCCTCTCCCTCCATCGGATTGGGTGGCGGGCTGATAACTTTGCACTGTGGCGTGATGATCGCGATCGCCTGGCCGACCTCCTGTATACCTTCCCTGCCCTTGTTGCCAAGCAGCTCGAGGCTGGTGTTCAGAGAGCTCTTGAGCGAAACAATGGCGATTGGTTTGGAGGATTTTAAAGGTGAGAGGGTCTGCCCAGTCCCAGATGCCAATTTTTTTCGACTTCGCAAGGCCACGGCCAGGCAGAAATACTGGTTGTCTGCTGTTTTTGTTCAGGAGCCTGCTGGACGGGAGATCGGATGAGAGACTGTGAGTACGAGCGCGGGGGGGGGGGGATTGTCCGTTGCGTGGGGAACCCGATTCCCTGTTCCACAGGCAGTGGCTTTGCACGTGTGTTTCTGAGCAGCGGCTGGAGCATGTAAGTCAGGCGCTGATTGATCAGGTCTTCTATCCTCTCGTGGGGGTGCCAGCGATACAGCTCGCGTGCGCCGATCCTGGCCAGGCCCACCCTCGGGGCCCAGGATCGACGCAGGTGCATCGCTGACGTTCCAGCTTTGTCCCGGTCCCCTCTCGCTCTTCTCCGACGCTGCAGTGTGTCAGTGGCGTCTTCCGGTACTTCGCCACCGGGGTCCTGTACAAGGCGTTCCTTTGCATGCACATCGCCTTCGGCACCGCCTGATTCCGGGGCTTTGCCCTCTGGTGGCCTTGACGTGTGGCCCTTTCCTTCTGCCTTCCCCTCTCTGTCAATTCAAGTTGTGCGCGGCCCGCTTAGCTTCGACCGGAAGAGGCTCGCTCTCGACCCGCGGATCCAAAAGAAAGCGAGTGGCGCCGGCCTCCTGGGACTTCGTCCACTTCCCAGGGCAGACCTCTCCTCTCGAGGCGTCTCTCGACGGCCCCGAAGCCGGGAAAGGGACGGCAGCGGACGAGAACGAGGATAAGCCGCTCGCCACAGTATTCGGCGTCGCGTAGATCCAAAGGCGCCCTCGAATGCGCGAAGTTATTCGCGCTTCGCGCTTCGCGGTTCGGCTTATCCTCTTCTTCTCCTCTGGGAGGCGGCGCGCGAGCGTGAAACTATTCGCACTTCGCGCTTCGCGCAGCGCGAAGCGCGAAGTTGGGAACCCTTGAGATCAGAGGCCCCCCCCCTTGCCCGGAGGTCTCCAGAGCTCGTTCCTCGGAGGGCCTCTGGGGCTTCCGAGGGGATCCGAAGGAGTCCTCTGGCGGGCTCCAGCGGGTTACTTCGGTAGCAGCTCGTGGGAGCCTGGTATGTCCCTGGAATTCCATGTGTACAGGGGATAAGCGTGCGCCAGCGTGCGCTAGCGTGTGGTCATCGATGAGAAAGTGCCGATTCAGCGCCGATTCAGCGCCGATTAGCGTCGAACTTGCGTCGGATTAGCGTCGACGAGTGTCGACTGGCGTCGACTTTGCGTCGGTCAGCGTCGGTTCACACGGGCCAGCAAAGATGGCATGTGAGGTTCCCACGGCTTGCCACGGAGGGCTACGAAGGCACAGGAATGTTTAAACAGGTCCCCAAAGCGTCCCTTTCCTCCGATCTCCGCCGCGAGAAAATATTCACAGACACCGTCCAATGGATTTTTTTCCGGGGCATTCTGGGGAGGGTGGCGGTGTACAAATCACCCCTGGGAGCCGGCGATTTGATACGCCGCCGCCGTCCCTGAAGGCCCACGCACAGCTCTTAGGAGGGCGTCCGTGCAGATATTTTCGTGGCGTGCGATCCCCGCTGTTGCCGTCGAGGTGGACGTCTGCGGCGCGGCGGCCCGCGACTTCGGCCCCTGCGCCCCGGCGGAGCTGCCCGGCTCCGACGACCTCTCGGTGAGGAGAGCCCGTCGCCGAAGCGCGACCGCCCCGCTCGCCGCGCGCGCGCTCCCGCCGCCATTGTGCTGCTCGGACGTGTAATTTGTTCGGCGAGGAGCATCCTGGACCATTTAATTTTAGGAGGGGGAAAGGCACACAGACACAAGCAATCGTCGACCCCCAGGGAAACATGGGGAAAGATGGCAAGCGGGGAGGAATACAAAAACCCGGGAAATATAGGAACATATGGGGGGTCCTGGGACTTGTGTGCACTTGTTTGTGTGTCCCTGGGTTTTGCCACCGTGGTTCGCCACGGCCGCCCACCGCGCTCTGGCCCTGCGCGCCTGGTTGCTGCCGCCCGCTGGCTGCTCATCGTCGACTTCTTCGGCGTCTGAGCGGCCCTCCTTCCTCTGGGCCTCCCCCCTCGCTCCCTGCACGCCGGCCAATTCGCTAGTCAGTGCCCCTAACTAGCTGTTCGCCGGAGCGGATTTCGCCGCCTCGCCGCCGACGGAAAGAGTGTGCCCCTGGGCCCCCCCTCCATGATCCAGGACAGAAGCGCACGCACGAGACCGAAAAAGGAGCCCTCGTGGCCCAGAGGAGGACCTGGAGGCCGAAGCGCGTCGCCAGCTAAAAGCGGTCGAGAGCGGTAACGCACCACGGACGTCCGAGCGATAGGAGGAGGAGGAGGAGGAGGAGGAGGAGGAGGAGGAGGAGGAGGAGGAGGAGGAGGAGGAGGAGGAGGGGAGGAGGGGGGGGAGGAGGAGGAGGAGGAAGGGGGGAGGAGGGAGGAGGAGGAGGAGGAGGAGGAGGAGGAGGAGGAGGGTTAATAGCCCTCGGCTCGTGCAGAAAGTAAGTCGGTGGTTCTACGACCTGCACAGAGCGGCGGTCCTCCGCCGGTGGCGGCTTGCTCTCCACCGATGTTTCATTTCGCAGAGGACTTTTTGCTACGGAGGCTTGCCAAAACCCACCTGGCATGGATTCGCACTCTACCTGCAAGGAGGAAAGACTGGTCTACTCTGTGAGAACGGTTTTTTGAAGGCAGATCTGCCTTCCATGTAAGAACGGTTTTTTGAAGGCAGATCTGCCTTCAAAAAACCGTTCTTACAGAGACGTCCGAGCGATGGCGGGGTCCGGGAGCTCCAGCCGGGCGCTCGCCCTCGGCGCGCCGCGCCCTCGGCGGAGGCCAGCGGCGGAGGGGCGGCGGAGGCAGAGCGGCGGCGGCGCCGCCCACAGGGGGGGGGAGAGGGCGGCGCGCAAGGGCCTCCCAGACTCCTCCTCCTCTCCTCCCTCCTCCTCCCTCCCCTCCTCCTCCTCCCCTCCTCCCCCTCCCTCCTCCTCCTCCTCCTCCTCCTCCTCCTCCTCCTCCTTCCTCCTCCTCCTCTCCTCCTCCCTCTCCCCTCCCTCCTCCTCTTCCTCCTCCTCCCTCCTCCTCCTCCCTCCCTCCTCCTCCTCCCCCTCCTCCTCCTCCCCTCCTCCTCCTCCTCCTTCTCCTCCGCCCTCCTCCTCCTCCTCCTTCTCCTCCGCCCTCCTCCTCCTCCTCCACCTCCTCCTCCTCTTCCTCCCCTCCTCCTCCCCTTCTCCCTCCTCCTCTCCTCCTCCTCCTCCTCCTCCTCGAGCCTGTCCCTCAGCAGGAGGAAAGTTCAAACACAAAAAACAGTACGTGGACGATTTTTTGTTTTTTCTTTTGTTTTTTGCCCCCCCCCCCCCCCCCCTCCCGATGTCTGCTTTCTGTGGGCTATACTATTCGTGCGCTTTTCGTCAGCAGTCCGCCTGTAGGAGGACATGCCCGACCCAATGCTAGATGGGGTCGGAGCAGACGGGGTCGGAGGATTGCGCCGCATCGCCGATACATCGCCGATGCGGCTCGATGCGGGGCCTGATTAGCTTCACGTCGACGTCGCCGATGCATCGCCGACGTCGACGATGCATCGCCATCGCCGACGCGGCGCGATCCTCCGAGGCCTCTAAGGTAAGAGCCGGGCGTCGGCATGTCTGGATTCGGGGCTTTGGGATCGGCGGCCAGGTGGCCTCGATGCACCCTCCTGCTCCTCATCATCACCCTCGTTCTCGACCCGCCTCGTGCTTCGTGCTCTCCCTCGCCCTCGCTTTGGCCTTCGTCCCGGTCCTTCTCACCGTCGTCCTCCTCCTCGTTCTCATCCTCGTCCCCCGTCCTCGTCATCCCCCCGGTGGTAATGCACTTGCAGTTTGCCTTTTATATTAAAGAAACGGTGCGCTTCGCCGAAAGTCATTCTTAATGTGTCTGTAGCCAGAGGGGGTCGGCCGAGGTCAACGACGTTGAAACGAGGATGGCGAAAAAGGATGACGAATACGAAAGATGAACCCGAGAGGAGGGAGGAGGAGGAGGAGGAGGTGGAGGAGGAGTATCTCTTTTTAGAGTCACCCCCGTATCTCACCATGCCCCATTAGTGCTCACTTTGAAAGACAGTTGTTCTTCTATCATCGTTGGGGAATTACTCAGGGCAGCACTGCCAACTTGCTGTTTGGGTCCATGCGTTGGCAGTAAAGCAGGCTGGACACTTCCGGAGCTTCTTGTGCTGTGGTCGATGTTGCTGCCATGGAGGCTGCCGAACGATTCCTACCTCCTCGGCCCGCCACCAGAGAAGGTGTAGAGAGGAATGGGATGAATGAACTGGGCGCAGATAGAGTATTTTGCAGAGAACCTGCCGAAATGATGAAGACCACCTCCCCATTATCATCTTCCTTTTCCTCCTGCTCCTCGTACGCACGTAAGATGTAGAGTGTGAGCACGACTCAAGCCTGAGCGTCTGGAGCCAGAGCCCATCGGAGGAGTTGAATTGCGAGGACGTCTGGAGGGACTGCGCAGGCGTCTCGAGCGGGAGCTCACCTGAGGAGTCGGGCTGTGAGGATACCTCGGGCAGGAGCCCATCCAGCGCGCGCCGGGCGTAGATTCCAAACCGCGCTCTATTTCCGCCGCCTCTCCAGGTTCGTTGGTTGCGCATGTTTTGTGTTGTTGAGGTTCAAGAGAGACCCTGCCGTGCCACTTGGTCTCAGGCGGCTTCATCTCCGGAGCGCGAGTGCTTCTTCAGACCTTCCAGTCTCCCAGCCAGGTCTCGACCTGAACGGTGTTTTGGCGATTTCGCAGGCCATTTTCGTTTTGACTCCGTCTTGCAGCACAGGAGGAGCGAAGATAGGCCGATGGACAACGGAAACAAAACGAAAGGGAGAAACGCCGTTTAGGTCGAGCCGTGCTCCCAGCCACAGCCCTGCCCCTGATGTCTGCGGTGCCCTCTCACTGCTACGGCCCTGTCGGCGATGGTCCAGTTGCGTGGCCGCGCGATGCCGCCACTGCGCTCGGGCGGGCGCGGGGGGGTAGCGAGGCGGGTGCCGGGGGGGTGGGGGGATCGGGGGAGGGGGCGTTTAGCTGATTTAGATTTAGAATTGGAAGACATTTCATCTTCAGTTGCAGTTATAACCTTCTTGTTGATCTGTCTATGCACATGCCATGGAGCCCCTCTCCGCAAGTTTTTGTTTTTTGTTTTGGGGGCAGTAATCTGCCTGGACGGCAAAACGCGCAGCGACGTCGTCACAGCAGCGAGCGCATCGTGGGCTCGGTGCGTCGGGGGGGCCTGGGCTGCTGCTTCGCAAGAAGCGAGGGGGCCTGACACACAGGCACAGAACACAGACACAGACACAGAGACCAGGTACACAGACACAGACACAGACACAGACACAGACACAGACACAGACACACACACACACACGCACACACACACACGCACACACACACACACTCACGCACACGCACACACGCACACACGCACACACGCACACACGCACATACGCACACACGCACACGCACACGCACACGCACACGCACACGCACACACACGCACACACACACGCACACACACGCACACATGCACACACACGCACACACACATTCACACACATTCACACACATTCACACACATTCGCACACATTCGCACACATTCGCGCACATTCACACACACATTCACACGCAACACACAACAAACACAACACACAACACACAACACACAACACACAACACACAACACACAACACTCAACACACAATACGCACACACTTGCACACCTACCGCTGCAAGCGTGGGGGCCGATTCCGATGGAGAAAGAGGTAACGCGATCAAGGGCGTGACGGACAAACACATCATCAACGGAAATCGGTTCAAACATGAAACGCAGCAATGAACTTCACCCACGGCGCCGACTACACGTCGAGGAAGCACTGCATACTTTGGAGATTGTAACCTTTCACTGCCCAGGCGGTGAGTGTTGTTTTTCCTTTCCTTTTGTAGTACCCCTACTTCGCCAACTGCGCCTCTGTTATACACTCTGGCGCACTCTCTGGTCGGGGTGGTGCACTAAAAGGCGCTTTGGCGGGCGCATCTCATGCCTGCTCTGCGGCCTCGAGGACGGGGAATCGGTAGAGCATGCCACGGTGTGCCGCGTGCTTGCAGAACTCGGTGCGGGCCACCTACAGATTCATCCAGTCCCACACTCAAGCAGGATCATACCGATGGGTATTTTTGTTCAGCGCACCCTTGCATCCTTGAGTTTTTGGGCCCGTCGTCGAAATGGTGCATCTTGCACGGCCAAGTCCACTGCGCTCTTGCCACACATGCCCATCACCCTGCCGCGCTGTACGGCGCAACCTGTAGCTAATTCTGTTAGGGGCCCCTTCGCGGGGTGACCCGCTTCTCCCCCTCACGGCCGCCCCGCCGCGCCGGCGCGGGTTGGGCGGCACGACTTTGCGCCGGCGCGAGAGCTGCATTTCACCGCCGAGATCGGCGCCGAGTGCCTCGCCACCTCCGAGCGCACCGTCGCCCTCGACCACAGCTCCGCGCTCGCCAGCCTGCCCGCGTCGCTGCGCCGCCGACTTCGGGGCGAGGCAGCGCCCTCTGGCTCAGCGAGCGGCCCGGCGCCCTCACGGGCGGCCCGACGCCCCCCCCGGCCCAGCAGAGCTCCGCCGAAGCCTCCGGGCCTCACAGCGTCGGGCCGGCCCCGTGGGCCTCGTCGGGAAGCGCTGCCTCGAGGCCGGCGTGCCGCAGGGGGCCACCCGTGGGCGTCGGCGCGCGGAGCAATGTGCCACGTTCGTGCAGTTCTTCGCCGCACTTCGCCCTCGGCTCCGGGCCCAGATCGGCTTCCGTGCTCGGCCTGGCGGGCGCGCGGCGACTCGCTCGATATTTTAGGGACCTCTCTTTTTCTGCCTCTGTGCCAACAGGCTCTTCATCAGCGACCTCAATGATTTCGACCTCGCCTTCTTGCCCAGGGGCGACAGCCTAGTGGGGGAGCTCGCGGCAGATCGCGCGCCCGAGGACACCAGGCCACTCTCGCTCAAGAGTGCTGACATCAAAGCTATCGCAGGAGCTGCCAACTCCCTCATCAAGAACGCTGTGTCTGTCCGCGCACACATTGCGCAGCAGGGTTTCGTAGTCGGCCGCAACTTCACCACGCGCATCGTGCGCCTCGATGCCGAGGTGCGTCGGGCGGGGGTCATGCCAGACGCGGAGCGCCGCTGCCCCGTCATCGCAGGCTTCGATTTCGCGGCGGCGGTCCCGTCGTCAGGGCGGGCCTGGCTTTTCGCATCCTTCGAGCGCTGCGGCTTGCCCATCGGCCTCATGAACCTCTTCCAGCAGACGTGCTGCGCGCCGCGCAGCTACGTCCAGGTGGACGGCGCGCGCCACTTCACGTCCGCGATCGAGGCAGGCGTAGCCCGGGGCTGCCCTGCCAGCGGATCGGCACGGGCAATCGCGATGGACCCAATCATCCGCCACCCCGCGTCCCTCGTCGAGAACGCAGACGGCACTCCGAGCTACGACAAAGGCTACGTCGGCGGCTGTGCGGGCGACCTCGGCCTGCCCGCGCACGAGTTTAACGCCCTGCGCGATGCGCCTGAGCCGTTTTCTGCTGCCGAGGAGTTCGCGCCCTTCTCTCTCAAGCTTCGCAGGCGCGGAATAGCGCCGCTCTGGGCCGCCGCGGCCCCAGCTGTCACTGCCCAAGCGAGATTCCTCCTGGCTGAGCCCCACTCTTCCTAGGCGGTCTTGCGGTCGCGGGGCGAGCCGAGTACCTCGGGGCCTTCCCTGGGCCTTCGGCCTCCCTCGCTCGTAAATGGCTCGACCTGGGGCAAAGATGGTGGCAGCGGGGGAATCGTTTGCAGCTTGTGAAGGGCGGCAGCGACGCCACTGTCAGACCTTGCAGTACCTCGACACTTTCTGCGCTCAGCCATGTCGCTCAGTCGTTTCCGCTCGAAGTCAGAAGCGTCCGTCGTGAACTTTTTATCTTCCACGGAATGCTCAGCGCGTCGCCGAACACATTTCACAGAGAAGATCTGCTCGCGATGGCGGATTGGAGTCCGCCGCCTGTCATTCGCTCCACTCAAGTCACTATCGCAGCTGCTGCCATTCGCTCTGCTTTGGTCACGCTCCGTGGCGACGGGGGGTCTTTTCGCGCCAGTCATCGCGACGCCGCGTGAGAGCAGATCACGGTGCTTTCTTTCCTCGGCGGGAAGTTGGGCACCGGTCTCCTCCCCTCTGTGAAGAGACCAGGGCCATCGTGCAGTTCTACCATGCCCTGTCGCGATGCCAGAGATTATCACCCTTTTCCGCTGCAGCCGTGGCCGCGGCAACCCGCGCTGCTGTCTGTGAAATTGGAGATGCTCTTTCAGCCGACCCGCCGCGCCGCCCCGAGGTGCGGCGAGTCGTCGCCGAATCTCTCTTTGGAACGCCGCTTTCTCATCACCTTCCACCCTCACAATCCGCAAGTGCATCGACGCATCGGGCATTCGTCAGCCGCCTTCTCCCCAAGAGCTTTCCAGCCGCTGGTCTGCATTCAGTTCAGCGCTTGGAGAAGCCCGTCCCAGCTTGCGCTGGGCAGCTTCCAAAACATCCACGAGCGGGTGAACAACGCCCCAGCGGATGCACGCGCTCACGCAGAAGCTTTTTGGTTTTCGGGTGCTTTGGCGCGCCAGAGTCATTTCCCCAGCACAGAGGAGGCGCGCATCAAAAAGATACAGATGTTCGTCAGGGTGCCCTGGGTTTCTTCGCTCCGCGCGCTGCGCGGTGGCTTCCCGTGGCCGTGGAAGGAGCTGCTGCGTTCGGGGTGCTCTGGGCTCCCCCCACTTGCATCTCGCGCCTGCGGGTTTCAGGGATGGGTTTCTTGCGAGGGTTTCTCGCGGCCGCGCCCGCACTGTACCCCTCCTGCCCCGTCCTCTTGCGTCTCCTCTGTCCCCCGGGCTCGCCCCCGCTCCTTGGCACGCCTACCGCGTGGGCCTCGGGCCTTGCAGCTGCCTCTACCCGTCTGGCCCTGCCGGCGACTTGTCGCTGCGGCGGGCGGTCCGACGAGTGGCGCTCGCTTTTCACACTTGCAACAAAAGGAGCAGTCTGCCGCACCGATGCCAGATGCGATCGCATCCGCGCTCAGTGCGGCCTGTGCCCTACTGTGGCGGTGCACCGCAGGTCTGCCAGCGCGGCAGCCACGCTGCGACCAGTAGCGTCGATGCGTTGCCGAGGTAGGACGGACGAGTTCGCCTCAAGCTACTCGCACTCCTCCTCCTCCTCCTCCTCCTCCTCCTCCTCCTCCTTCTCTTACTGTTGCTGTCGCTGTCGCTGGAACTGCCCGCAGCCGCCGCTGCCACTCCTCTGTCCCGAGGACCGTGGCGCCGTCCGACGTGGCCATGCCGTACGCGGAGCCCTTCATGCCGTACGCGGAGCCCGTCTGTGCAGTCAGCCGGATGCCCATGATGGAGCCCGTCGCGTCGGAGGTTCCGATTTTCGGCGCCCGCGGCACGGGGGTCAGCGCCGACGGTCGGTACGATCGAAACGGGTATGCGGAGGTGTGACGTGGCCCTTCGTGGCCACTTTTGACGGCGGCCTCTGTGCGGCGGCGCCCCCAGGGCGCTGGCTTCGAGGGCCTCAGCGGTCCCTCTCTTGGCGTGGCGCTGCCCGCGGTGGTGCCTCGGCATGGCACCTCACAGAACTCATGGCGTTGGAAGAATGCTGGTGTGCAGGAGGTGGGAAAAGTCACATACGGGTACAGAGACCGACAGCACTTCCTGATTTTGAGCAGGACTCGCCGTGTGAGACAGGAGGCCGCCTGCCCAACAGCGGCCGCTCTTGGTTTTGGGCAGCAGCTGCTGTTGGGTGACGTGCCCATTTTTCCCCGTACCCATTTCGGGCGTCCAAATTGGGGAACCCCAAACGTACCGATACTGCTACTCCCTGGACCTCTCCTGGGTCGCGTTCTGACCAGAATTTTGAGGCGAATCCAGCGGTGGCGACGAGGGCCTCCCAGGAGGCCCAACAAGGGGAAAACGAGGCAAGGGTAGCGATATCGGTACCTTGTCCTAGTGTGACAAACGCGGATGTCAGCCAATTCCCTGCGATTTTCTCGGGCTGATCCAGATTTGGGAGCCACGTGGCCGACATCGGACGGGGTTTGGACGAGGATGAATCCATTCCAGAGCGTTCCAGAACGTTCTGAGAAGGCCGCGGCGCCCGAGACATCCTCCAGAGCCGCCGGATCTCAGAGAGCCTCGATTTATCCTCACCCGATGTGGTCCTCGTCCTGGCCTCGTCTGACGACACCCCAGAGGAGGAGGAGGAGGAGGAGGAGGAGGAGGAGGAGGAGGAGGAGGAGGAGGAGGAGGAGGAGGAGGAGGAGGAGGAGGAGGAGGAGGAGGAGGAGGAGGAGGAGGAGGAGGAGGAGGAGGAGGAGGGGGAGGGGGAGGGGGAGGAGGAGGAGGAGGAGGAGGAAGAGGAGAGGAGGAGGAGGAGAGGAGGAGGAGGAGGAGGAGGAGGAGGAGGAGGAGGAGGAGGAGGGGGGGAAGGAGGAGGAGGAGGAGGAGGGGAGGGGGAGGAGGTCGGAAGATATATGATCGAAGTCGGTTCGGGGGGGTGCCCTACAGTCAACCCGAATAGGAAGGATGGGCAACCTTTAAAAGAGTACCCCTGCATCCTTGCCTCCTCGGTCCATCCTTGGCCACTTTCGTTGGCCGCGCCCCGCTCGAATAGCTTCGAAATGGGCGTCCAAGGCTCTTGGATCCTTATCGCGCATCCTCGCTATACGGGTTGGCTGTAATGTTCTTCGTGCTTGTTGTTGGATGTTATTGTGTTTCCTGGGGGGCGCCCCTCGAGTGGTCTTATGGCTTGGGGTGTTCTGGCCGGCGGAGGGTCTCATGTTCTTGCAGAATGTTCTTCAGTCTTAGGTCCGATCGCATGAGGTTGGGGGGGGTGAGATTGGGGATGGGGGATCGAGGGAGGCAGTCGCAGGTCTGACCGCGAGTCGCTCCCGATGATTTCAGGAGCCCAGCTCCTGCAGGGTACGATTTGGGAAAGCTAGCTTGCACGCAAGTCGGCGATGAGCAGGCCCCTTTGTTCTTCTGTCTAGCGTGTGGAGCCTACTCGCAGCACGAGATTCGTCAGCCGGCTGCACTTTGCAAGCCAGGCAGTGTGGGGAGTGGTTTGCAGGTGCTGTCTTGTTTGCGCCGTGGCCTGCATCCGCTGCGCAATGTCTCTGTGTCGCGCGCGGAACCTGAAGGACAGGCTGAGCGCAAGGAGGCCACTCTTGTTCTTGAGGTTGCTCGGCGGAGTGCCCCGAGGGCCTCTGCCGCACCGCTGCCATGTTCGGAGGCCATCCGTGCCCGCACTGCGGCGCGGGAGGCTGCGAGCAGGTCGCGGTGACCTGTCGAACTGTCGAACTGGTCGGGCAACGGTCCCCCCCCCACACACAAAAACCATGCCTTTCTGGCTCCCCGTCCTCCGCTCCTGCACCCAAAAAAACATGTCTTTCTGGCTCCCAGTCTTCCGCTCCTGCAGGGTACGATCTAGGCGGTACTGAGTCGGCCCCACTGCGTCATCGTGGCCCCTGCTCGCGTTGTCCCGTCTCCTGGCACGTGCCAGTGCCGGTTGGAGTGGGCGGGCTTCACCAGACAGTCCACTTCATGGAGGCCCTTGGCCGCAGCCCGCCGCCCAAAGGGGCTCGGCTGCCGCGTGCGCCACCCAAACAGCCATTCGTTCGTGCTGAGAGCCCAGTTTCTTTCTGGGTTGTTGCTGTGGGCGGGCTCCCCCAATCGCAGGACGAATTCTCAACGAGGTCCCCGCTGGGGTGGCCCCGCCTGGCGCCGGCTGCCCAGCCCTGCGCCTGCGCCGCCGCCAGCACCGCGTCGGCGGCGTGGCGCTGCGAGACGCACCCGAGCGACTGGTGCAGTCGCCGGATGGCCGCAGAGCGCTCGGTGGCCTGGGCAGGCGCGAGCAGCCGCGTCTGCGCTAGCGCTTCCTCGCCCAGGCGGCCGTGGTCCTCCACCGCGAACGGGACCAGCGCCACCCCGGGGTAGCGGGCCCGCTTGCGCCGCGCCGCGGCTGCTGCTGCCGCGCCGTCCCGCCGCGCGGAGCCGAGCGCGAGGGCGTCCTGCGTGAGCGCGCCCACCACGGTCAAGTCGACGGGGCGGCCCAGCGAGGCGCGGGGCGTGGAGGACCGAGTCCATGCGCGCCTCCGGGCTCCCCCCCGCGCTGCGTGGGGGAGCAGGACTGTGCATCCCTGCTCCTCGCACCGCTCTAGCAGCCGCCGCGCAGCCCGCGTCGTGGCGGCGCACAAGCCACCCCCCCACGGGGCAGCTGCGCGCGTGCCGCCCCTTCGGGTCAAGCGGGGCGCCGCAGATCCCGCCGTGAGGGTGCCGGTGCTGGCAGAGCCTTGGAGGCCCAGTCCAGGCTGCGCCCGCCGCGCGCGGGGGGCCCGCGCATCCCGGCAAGGCGAGGTTAAGCCGGGAGCGCAGCGCGGTGCCTCGCTGCGCAGTGGTGAGCCGGTGGCAGGGCAGCGTCGGCACCTGCAGGAGGGCGCTCGCGCCGGGGGCGCCTGCAGAGCGCGGGGAGGCCGCCGCCAGGGGGGTCCGCAGCCACCTCGTCGGCGGCGAGGCGGGCCGCCGCAGCGAGGGAGGCCGTATAGCCAGGGTGTGCTGCGTAGGTGCCAGTGCCTCGTCGCCCGCGTGGGCGGTGTCGTCTCCCAGCGCAGCCCGGAGCGTCGCTGTGGCCGCAGGCAGGGCGCGGCGCGCCCAGGGGCTCAGCGCTGCCAGGGCGGCGGTGCTGTCCAGGCCGAGTCGCCGCAGGCAGTGCGGCAAGCAACGGGGCCAGGAGGCCGCGTTCGCCGCGGGGGCCGTGAGCTCCACGCTCTGCAGTCCGTGGCCTCCGGCGGCGCTTGCGAGGTCTTGAGAGTTTCTTGCGATTGGCGTCGCCCAGCGGGCTGCCCAGGGCGAGTCGGCCAGCGCCTCGTCCAGCGCCCGCGCCTCCGCGCTCGGGATGCCGCAGGCGCGCGCCAGGCACGTGTGGTCGGAGGCCGTTCTCGTGCGCAGGAAGGTCCGGGCCACGTGCTTGTCCAGGCCCGCCGCGCAGAGGCTTCGCAGCCTCTGGTAGAGCCTCCCGCGAGCCGTCTGCAGCGCAGCCACCTCGGGGCTGCCCTCGGCGAGAAGGCTCGTTTCCGCTGGCGCAGCGGCGGGTGGCTAGTGCCTTGGCCAGTGGCTGCTCCTCTCATCTTCCTCATCTACCTACTTGTCTGCTTGTCTTATGAGCTGGCACTGGTGCTCCCCATCCACTCTCCTCTTCCTTCTTCTCCACCCTCTGCTCCTCCTCCTCCTCCTCCTTCTCCTTCTCTTTCTCCTTCTCCTCCTGCTGCCCATTCTGCCCCACCTGCTGCTGCTCCGACTCTTCCCCTCTGCTCCTGATGCTCCCTCCCCTCCTCTTCCTGCTCTCTACTTCCTCCCTCCGTGCCTGCCTGATCCCTGCTCGTCCCATTCGGCCCTCGCGTGTGCCCCAAGCCCCCCTCCCTCTCCTCCCCTCCGGACGCCCTCTGCCCCTCCCCTCCCTGCCACCATCCCAGGCGTGTGACCATCACAGACATCGGACCATCCCTGGGGCCAGATCTTCGCCCCGAGTCGTGCTTTGACGGTCCCCAGGCCCGGCGAGGGCCCCTCTGAGGCCGAAGACTGCCCCACACCGCCCGCTCCGATTCTTGTTTGAAGCGTCGGACCTCTGGGATCTGGGCCCCCTCTCCTCTCCTCCGTGCTCCCCCTCCGCACCTCCTGCTCCTCCCGGCGCGGCCCCCGCGCCGCCTGCCTCCCTCGGGAAGCGCTCGAATTTTCATGGGGGGGCGATGAACATGGGAGGGGGCAGCGAGGGGCTGCAGGAGAGGGTCCCCGCAGGGCCCCTGAAGGGGCCCTTTCGGGCCCCAGAGGGGGCATCCAGGGCCCAAGAAGTGCACCTCTCTTCCCCTCCCCCTTGGTCGCCCCCCCCCCTTCCTTCGCGCCCAGCCCTCCATGGGAAGAGGTGCCGGTGGCCGTGGACGTGGTGGGGCCCCCAGAGGCGGTGGACTTCAGGGCGGACCTCGAGCACAGGGAGCCCCACGACGGTGTTCTGCCGATTCGTTGTCTTGTCCACCTTCTCCTTCTTCGGCGCCTTTTCCCCATCGTCATCCTTCTCTTTTTGTTTGTCCCTTCTCTGCTTCTTGTCTCCTTCTCTTCTCCTCGTCCTCAACATCCTTATCAGTACTGTCATCGTTTGATTAATTACGATGGCAACAGTACTAATACTACTTACGTGGATAAACTATTAGCAGCAATACGAATCACCATTATACTACCACTAAAACTAAGATGTATTAGTATTATTCGTAGTATGACCAATCATACTCACCACCATTTACACCATTACTATCACTATCATCACCATCACCATCACCATCGCCATCACCATCCTATAATCATCATCATCGTCATCATCATCATCATCATCAGCATCATCATCCGCATCAGCATCAGCATCTACATCAGCATCGGCATCAACACCAGCATCAGCATCAACATCAGCATCAGCACCATCAGCATCATCGTCATCAGCATCATCATCTTTATCACCACGGTTACCCTTTACCATTGCCATTACCACACGATTACCATGGCCATGACCATGACAATAGTCATCCATACCATCACCAGCATGCGCATCATCACCATCATCACCACCATCACCATCATCATCACCATCATCAACAACATCAACATCAGCATCACCATCAGCATCAGCATCATCATCAGCTCATCATCGGCATCAACATCAGCATCAGCATCAACATCAGCATCATCATCAACATCAGCATCAGCATCATCATCACGATCACCCATACCATTACCATCACCATCACCATCACCATTACCATCACCATGACCATCATCATCCATACCATCACCAGCATGCGCACCATCACCATCCTCACCATGCTCACCATCATCACCATCATCATAATCATCACCATCCCTTTCAGTATCATTATCATTATCATTGTTATTGCTCTTGGTAGTAGTATCATTTTCAGTATTACTATAACCGTCATCTTCACCACAATCCTCGTCATCCGAGGATCGAGGCTGGCAAACCACGGTATCAACAGGAATTACCGACGATTCGTGCGGATTTGTTTGATTTGTGCTGGGACCCACCCAGGGGTGCTTCCAGCGCCGCCCTTGGCGTCTTCCGTGCGCCAGTCAGGCGGTCAGCGCCGATCGAGGAGATCCGCACAGATCTTCGAACACGTATGCTTGTGCAGTTGTTCAGTCTTCAGACTTGAGGAGGGGGAGGAGGAGGAGGAGGAGGAGGAGGAGGAGGAGGAGAGGAGGAGGAGGGAGGAGAGGAGGGAGGAGAGAAGGAGGAAGAGGAGGAGGAGGAGAACGAGGAGGAGGGGTGGAGGAGGAGGAGGAGGAGGAGGCGGAGAAGGAGGAGGTGGAGGAGGAGGAGGCGGTGGAGGAGGAGAAGGGGGAAGAGGAGGAGAGGGAGGAGGAAGAGGAGGGGGAGAAGGAGGAGAAGGAGGAGGAGGAGGGGGAGGAGGCGGAGGAGGAGGAATAATATTATTACTACTACTACTACTACTACTACTAATAATTATGATACGGAACATAATAAGAATGCGAATCATCCGAATACGAAACACGACCGGTACTAATAATAGTTATGATAATACTAAGGCCCACACGAACACTACTAATCTGCATACTATGATTAATTAAGCAATTCATCACGAATACCTGTTCTTCTTCTTCTTCTTCTTCTTCTTATTATTATTATTATTATGCTAATGCGAATAAGCATATTACTAATGATAAGGAGGAAGAGGAGGAGGAGGGGGATGGGGATGAGGAGGAGGAGGAGGAAGAGGAGGAGGAGGAGGAGGAGGAGGAGGAGGAGGAAGGGGATCGGGGAGGGTGGTAGGAGCGAGGTAGCGGGCGAGCCATGTTCTCGAATGCATCACACGTCTTTGGGTGTTCTTCGGAGTATTCCAGCGTAGGGGGTAGGTGAGGGGGAGGAGGAGGAGGAGGAGGAGGAGGAGGAGGAGGAGGAGGAGGAGGAGGAGGAGGAGGCGGAGGAGGCGGAGGTGGAGGCGGAGGAGGCGGAGGAGGGGGAGGAGGAGAGAGGAGGGAGGAAGGAGGAACTAGGGTTGGCAAGGCGAGGCCAGGCAGGGTGGGGAGGGGCAACTAGCAGCTGACTGACTGGACCGACCGTTGGCTGTGAGATTTACCCGCGGAAGTGTTGCGCCCTGGGTTGGGGATATTTGGCTGGCAATCTTCGGTCAGTGTGTGAAGATACCTGGCTTGCAGTTTTGGGCCAGGGGGCTCGGATATCTGGCTGGCAGTTTGGGACCAGATGGTGAGTATGTCTGGCCAGCGTTTTGGGGCAAACTGAAGCCAAACGTCCTCGTGAGCAAACACAGTGTTCTCCCATTCTTACGGTTGTCATATTTTAGGGCCTCGCTGGAGGCCTCCTTTGTTGGTTGTTGGGGGCTTCTTAGGCTCGTTTCATGCATCTTGGGGGCGTCTTGGCGCCTTTGCTGAATCTTTGGGCAGTCTTGGGATGGTCGTGGGGCGTCTTGCAGCCGTTGTGGACTGCTTTTCGTTGTCCTGGAACCGTCTAGCAGCCGAAATGGCGCCGAATAGCAAATTCAGAGGGGACGATTTTCGAGGGACGCGCACGCCGCGGGGATCGGGGGGGGGCTAGAAAGCACTAACAAGCCCTTGCCAGGCAACAGAAGAGCATTCTAACGCGCTCACATCGTGCAGGCACGCTGGCGAACTCTTCCCCCCCTCTCTCTAAACCTACTCTCCCTCTCTCTCGCGCATACAGCCTGCGTGCGTAACCTGACGGAACAAGCTGCATGGCCAGAAACGCGTTCTCTATGCATTGATCTGGTATTATACGTATGTTTCACTTATTTCGGTACAGATGTGTACGCGCGGGTGTGTCTGCGTGAATGTGTGCATGTGTTTTGTGCGCGCGTAGACACGCGCGCTTCACTCCCTGCACCCGACTTTCTGCGTCCCGTCGCCACGCGCGGGGCCGCGACACGCCAAAACGTGTGTGTGTGTGTGTGTGTGTGTGTGTGTGTGTGTGTGTGTGTGTGTGCCTGCGCGCGCGCGTTTCTTGGGAGTTCTTGCCACCACGTCTCTGGGCCAGACTGCATCCCAGGAGAGATCAGGCGGTCTAGTTTCGATGGTGGGCGAAGCAGGAGGATGAGAAGGAGAAGGAGGAGAAATTTGATGTGGACGGATGGGGTGGGGAAGGGGATGGGAGGCAGGCCGAAGGGGGGAAGGATGATGAGGATGATAATGTTCAGGAGGACGAGGGGGACCAGGAGGGAGAGAAGTTGAAGGAGAGGGAGCACGGGGAGGATGCCGAGGAGGAACGCGAGGGCGAGGGGTGGGCAGAGCGAGTGCTTCCCCGTCGCCAGAGGAGGAGTGGTACAAGTCCAACCTGCGTGGCGTGACGGCAATCCTGCCCGGTGCCGCACTGGGGCTGGACGTCAACACGACAGGTCTCGGGGGAAGCCGCCCCGCAAGGGGCCTCCTCCTCCACCCGCCTGGGGAGATCGAGGCGGACGAGGAGGGAGCAGGAGGCAACAGAGGAGGAGGAGGAGGAGGAGGAGGAGGAGGAGGAGGAGGAGGAGGAGGAGCAGGATCAGGAGAAGGGGAAGGAGAGGACGAGGAACAGGAGCAGAGGATGAGGAACACGAGCAGGAGGAGCAGGAGGATGGGACCGTGGACAGTGCGGGGGAGGAGCCGGAGAAGGGTAGGATCCTCCCGAGGCAATCCGAACTTCGTGGTCATTGGTGCGGCGCTCAGCTTCTGGGCGGAGACGTGCTTGAACCGAATGGGCTACGTAGACCAAACGAGCTGCCCACCTCGGAGGGTTGCCTTCGTCTTTCCCCTTGGCAGCGCGTGCGGCACGCGCACGCACGGCAGCGGCCAGGCCCTTTTGGCTTTCCGGGCTGCGCGGCGAGGCGTAGAGGGCCGTCGACGCCCTGCACCCCCCCTCCCGCCCTCGTCCTTCCTCTCCTGCCCCCCCCCCTTCCTGCGGCCCTTCTGCCTCCTGCCCTTGCTCCTGCTGCTCGCCCCGCACTCCTCCCGCCTCCCGCCTCCCGCCCCTCCCCTCCCGTGGCGCTCGGGAATTGCGAGAGGGTATATACGGGGCTCCAGTCCGCGGGGCCGAGCGGCTCCGCGGGCCCCGCCCGCCCTCTCTCCCCCCCCACACGGGCCCGAGAAGCAGAGGCGGTGCAGCGAGACCTCGGGACGGGCGCGCGTGACGCCCGAAATGGGTACAGTGCCGTTTTTAATGCATGCTCCGCGTGCGGATCATGTATTAAACATGCAGGGATTTTGGATTGAAAACAACGATGAGTCCATGCGTAAATGTATTCATAGATCAACCATGCATTAAAATCCCATGCTCTTCCCATATATTAAAAGCTGCTCTGTACGGAACAATTTGGTACAATGCCCAACAACACATGCTGTCCCAAACCAGCAGCGGCCGCTACTGGGCAGGCGGCCTTCTGTCTCGAGTGGGCACAGGCCGCGGCGGCGTGGACAGCGGGTCCTGTCCGAAATGAACGGGATCCGCTGTTGGGCATTGTACCCGTTCTTTCCGTGCACATATCAGGAGGAAAAGAAACACACAGACACAATTAATCGTCGATCCCCCAGAAATATGGGAAAATATGGGAATTGGGTGGGAAGACAAAATCCCAGAAAATATGGGAAAATATGGGGAATCATTTTATTTGTGTGTATTTATTTGTGTGTCCCAGGGCCCCTTCAACATTTCGTGCGTGCAGAGGTTCTCGCCTGGCGGACCGCGCGCGGCCCTCCCGCGCGGCCCCGCCCGCTGCCGACGACCTGGCGAGGGCGAGCATGCGACGGGCCGCGCACGGGCGAGGGCGCGGCGCTCTCGGGAGCTCCCTGCGCGGCCCCCTGCGCGAGAGCACCGCTCCGCCCTCGCGCGCGGGGTCGCGCGAGCCTGTTTTCGTGGAGGGGCCTGGGCGATGGCGGCCGTGGTCGGCGGCGGCCCGCCGCCGTGATGCGATCGGGGGAGGCGAGCTCCCCCCTCCACCCTCCCCCGATCACGCCCGTCGTCGCGAACAAGAGCAGAAACATGCTCCACTGCCGAGGAGAGCGGCGAGCAAAAAAGACACGGCGCTGCGCCGAGGCAGCAGTGCCGCTTCCACGCGACGTCTGCCTGGCACTTTCCAGCAGTGCCAGCCAGCACGCGCGCGGCCTCGTTGCCGCGTTTCGGCGGCTCGGAAAGCGACAAATATGCGCCGCGGCCCAGCGGGCATGCCACTTCCACTCGAGCTCTGCAAGGAGCTCGGGCGAGTGCGGCGTTTCGCCTGCCGGCGCGCTGTCCCGCTCCCGACGACCACGCGAGCGAAGAAGATGCGCCGCGCCCGAGCGGGACCATCGCTCTCCGCCGAAGTCTGCGCGGCAGTTAGGCAGGAGCGCCCTTCCGATCCATCGCGCGTGACCCCGCCGTGGACGAATTGGCGAGCGAGAGATGTGCGAAGTGCTTCAGCAGGATTTCGCGACTCTCGGGGAAACGTCGCGCGGCTCCGAGGCGGAAGCGGCCTGTCGTACTCTCGCGCGCGATCTGTGCCGCGCCTCACTCCCGCCACGCGTTCTGCAACACCGACGGCAGGACGTCAATGATGAAAAGCAGGAAGCCTACTTCGCATTGTGTTTTGAGGGTCAGGGTGGAAAGTCCCGGATTCGGCGGCTATCGGCTGAAACGCTCTCGGAGCGTTCCGGAACGCTCCGCGGAGGCCGCGCCCCCCAGACATCCTCCAAAGCCGCCGGATCTCCGAGATTCTCGATTCGTCCCCTCATCGATGTTGTCCTCGCCCTGGCTTCGTCTTCTGGCCAAGACGGAGCAGGGACGGGATTGCGATCGAGGCGGCCCGTACGACCGAGCAGGAGTGCCCCGCCCCCTCCCGCCCTTTTTTCCCGCCCACCCTCCCACAACCTAGGTTTAAGTCGGGCCTGTCCCTCCACAGGAGGAATATTCAAAAATAGTATAAAATAGTTTTGGGACGTTTTTTTTGTTGTTGTTGATGATGTTGATGTTGTTGAACTTTCATTTCTGAAAATAATTATTATTGATCCCCCCCCACCGGTGCAGATTGTTTTTTTCAATCAAAGTGTGCCCCTCGACGCTCGCACCCTGTTTTTTGACAGGGAGAGTCTTCCTGCTCAAACTGGGCCCCTGGCCCCCGGGTTACAACAACAACGGCTCCCGCATGAGACTTCCTGACAATTTACGCAGGACCCCCGCTCCAGTCCGAGACTTCCTCGCATTTTATTC